>VXAA01000994.1:98806-111848 GCA_013399115.1 Anseranas semipalmata | reverse complement strand
TTTTTTTTTTTTTAACTATATTTTTAAAACACAATGAGTCTAATTCTGCTTTCCTGGCCATGTTTCAGACTTGGAATTCCATTTGTACCAACAAAATTTCTATAGTGCAAATAAGTGCGAACTAAACACATCAGACCCATGACTAATATTTAAAGATTTTTTAATTATTATTATGCATCTAAGTGCACAAAGATCTTAATGTTTTCTAGGTATTCCCATGTGAGAAAAGCAGACTTCAATTTAAATTAAACATGCATGATTTCTTCTTTCCAAAGCCTATCATTTTATTTCTTTTTATCATTTTCTTTTCACATATTTCTCTGTGTACTTTTTTTAAAGAAGGAGGGCTTCATCAGTCATCTAGGTCTAACAGGGATATTTTTATTTCTGATATTGGGAATATGAGATTTGGCAGAGACTCACTTAAGTAGATTCAGTTGAATGACTAATTAATGTGACATCAACACAGCCTTGCAAAATGTATAAAACATAATTGTCGCTGTCAACTTATGACAGTCTCGTTCACTGCTGCAAGCTGGGGTTATCAAGGTCCTTATTTTGTTTGCTTTTTAGCATTTTATCTTTCCAGTGGTGCCTGAATAAATGTAGGCAGTTTTCTAGTCAAAGATGTTATTTGCCATAAAAAGTAGAAGCAACTTACTCAGAATTTTCTTGCAAGAATGCATTAACCTTTTTTAAATATTTCCACTGAAAAAAACACCCTCTTAGTGTTTTCATAAAGTAAAATAAACCCAGCTTTCTGTATTCCTACTGTTTTGATTAATTTGTATTTTACATGCATTTTTTAAAGATTAAAGAACATGAAATTTTCCAGTTTCTGAAATAGAAATGAAACACTCTTGTTCACAAGTTTTTGTTTGCTTGCTTTTTGTTTTTGTTTTTTCCAGGCAAAAATGAAACATTCCTGTGAATAGTGGAAAACTATCCTCTACTGATTTTCTTTGGTTGAATAAGTAAAGAAAAATCACTTATTTATACAATAACAGAGAAAATGCAATATATATAACTCATTTACAACAAAACCACATAGGAATACAAAGAATACAATAATGCCATTACAACTCAACATCTGCCACTCTGCAATCATTGCATAATTACAGTAGCTTTAGACATGGAAGCTGATGTCACTGATTTTATTTTGTACAATGTTTTACTGTTAATGCAACAAAATGCAATACAAGAACTGTTATCGGTTTTGCTTCTACACTCCCATCAAGACTAACCTGTACTCTGACTGAGGTAGATGTTTCTAGAGCTCTGAATTAATGTAATGAATTTCATTGTTTGGTGCATGAGTACTAGCAGGAAATAAAATCTCAGTGGAGAAGTGTTCTTTGCTGAGTACTGAATATGTCTAGACTGATAATGGTATCACCATCTTGTCTTCTGCAGGCACCCCAACAATTTGTGTCACTGTCTGGGCAGTGCTGAGACTTCACTTTGATGATACTGGGTAGGTATCACTGTGTGGGAAACCATTTCTCATGCAGTCAGCATGATGACGGGGTGAAATGGAAATCTAGTGATCAGAGGACACAATTAATTTCTCCTTCCATTTCCAACACTGATTTGAATATGCAAACAGTTTAGGTCAAGTGTTCAACCTAGAGTTCTTTCTTGTTCAGCTGCATAAATATAGCCAGAGAGACACTGTTTGTTTCTGTATTCCACTGGTGAAATCATGAAAGGACATGTAAACATCAGTAAACATGCAGCAGACCCAGTGGCTCTCCGTTCCTGCTCAGTTAAACTAGGGGAGTCCAGGATATGGTTTATCTCATCTTAAAATAGCTATCAAGTGAATTGCATTTATGATTGCCTGCTCCTCTCAAACTGATTATGAAGAAAGATAAAGGTGATAAGCTCAGCTGTAGGAATTATTGGAGATATCTCTGATGAGGCGAGTGAAAGTTGCACAAGGAATTGCCAAGCTTCAGTTTACCAAGGTAATTATGAGTCTAACTCCCCCTTGAGAGTTTTTCTACAGATCTAGTTGGGCAGATGAGTAGGAGTGAGACAGAAACCCACATTTTGTCTTCTGTGTGGAAAACAAACAAACAAACAAAAAAAAACCCATAAAATAAAATTTAGGAAATTGAATAATTTAAGAAAGAATTCAAGAGGGTAGACTGCACCCAAATAGTATCTTTTGGTGGGGAAAAACCTACAAAGATCCTGTATCCTTTGCTAAAGGACTTGAAGGAAAGGCTGCTCCCAGAGATGGCCGGCCCTGCATAACCACTTACTCAGTAGGCTGACTAGTATGATAGAGTATCAGGCATAGCCAGTAAGAATGGATATATGTACACCCTGAAAATATAAAATCATCAACTTTTTTTTTTTTTTTTTTTCCTGACAGCTATGTTTGAAATTGGTCAAGTGGTAGGAAAAATGCTGGAGAATGAGGGAGTTTGAGCAAAATCTGGAAAATCCAGCAGTGGTTCTTTGAAAACCTTGATCTGAGTGAAAGAGGTTTTTATGTGCCCAAATCCCATTCCCAAGGGATTTAGGTTCATATTTTAGGCTGCCCTTATATTAGAGATACCTGGAAACAAAACTTGCACAAGGCTCGCTGTTCTGTCAGGTTTTCTTCATCCTTGCTCTTTCTTGCTCTTTTTGGAAAGCACATAAAGCCTTTCCTCCACCAGGGATGCCAGTGCTTTGACCCAATGTTCCATTTTGACATTAAGACAAATTAAATCATTTATTTCCATGCAAAACAAGCCAGAAACCCCTGTTGTGTCATTATTATGATTACAACAGAGGTCCTAAATGCATTAATTTCTCCTAGGAGTCCAAACAGTCCTTGTGTTTTGCAGGTAGGGGGAATATCTCACAGAAGGAAAAGAAGAAAAAAACACCTTTTCCTCTCTTTTAGTTGCAGAAGCTATTTAGCATGCAACACATTTAGGCAGATTCTAGCTGAGCATCTCAGTGGTTACTTTTTAAAAATCAGCAAGCATTGTTCTGGGGGTGGGGGAGAAGCCAGCATGAGCTTGAAAACATTGCAGGAATTACTGAACTGGGAAACCACACTGACAAAGGCATGGACTGAAATACAGACTCTCAGTCTGAGTTTCCTCCTGCTTGCTCCTTATAAAACTGGCAGAGCTCCCTTGCCTTCAGTTCCTGATTCACATCATTTTAAGTGACAGGTTTGTGGAGATAAATGCAACTGTCTGTTTATCCAGAGCCATGCTACTGAATTAAACAGAGTTATTCCAGATGTACACCAGAGATGTAACAGAGATCAGATTCTGGCCTGTTCAAATGGAAACCACATTCTCCACCCCCCTACCCCCTCCATCTCATTGGCTCCCTTCCCATCATTCATCCTGAAAAAGAGTCCTGTGTGCCTGATCTCAACTATAGCAATGCATCTGTAATGAAATTAGGGAGCCTATTTACGTGATACAGCTTGTTGGTTGATATTACAGACTGTTCTGTGGTGCATTGCTTTTTTTTCCTTCTAATGATACTCATCTGAGGAGAAGATGGTGGGTTTTTTTTCCACCACATCCATCCTGTAGATGTCACATAGACTGGACCAAAAATGTCCTTAATAAAACCCTTGTAGGAGCTTGATCTGGTTCACTGTTGACATTTCCAGGGTAGACATTGTCTACCTAGCTTACCATATAGACACCCTGCAGAAGAAGAGTAGGTCTAAGAAGAAAAGGAATTTCCAGGGGAAGAAGTATCACCCCAGAGTACACATTTAATATACATCAGTGGGAAAAAAAAAAAAAAAAAAGCCTCTAGGTGCCTATTTGTCTCAGCTGGAGTCTAGGATAATTAGCAGGGCTGTAAATGTCTTTAGTATGGATGACTGAAACAAGAGCAGGTAGATTCCATCCTCTGTAATTTCACATTTCTACCTAGACAAATTGGCATATATTAATGCCTAATTATATGGCTAGATTAATATTAGAATTTGTCCAGATTCTTCCAGTATTAGTCAACTTGCTAAAGATTTTCGGGGTGGATTTAATGTACATCTTAGAGAGGCTGAGTTTTGCAAATAGCAGGGAATTTTCAGAAGAAGCCACCTGACTTAGAAAGGAATACAGATATTTTCAAAAATAGTTACTGATTTTAGGTACTTTGGTTCTATGGAACACAATTGTCAGTAACTTTGAAGAGATTGATTTCCAGACTGTGAGTGAGAAGAGAGCTTGCTCTGAATATTGGTCTCCTTTCAAATACTTCAAGTTGGGCAACCAAAGTGAGGTAACTAAGAAATATTACTTTGTATTTGAAAATCTCAGCCATCACCCCCATAGCTTTGGGGAGATTTTAAGTGTCTAGGCTTTGTAGGCAGAAAGAAAAATATGTGATTTTTTTGGAAATTTGACATTCCATCACTAAATTTTCTTTCTTCTCCCCTGCTCCACCACACACATACTTATTATTGGTTTTATAGGAATCCAGCAAAATATTGCATTTATAAATTCAACTGAAATTTCTAAACCAGATGTCACTCATCTGCTTGGGGTTTCTCTTACACTACTTGGCTGATGGAATTTTAGCTGTGCCTCCTCACCCTTAAAAGTGTATATAGTTTTGTTTAAAGTAAAGGTTTTCACTTTTCACCCAGATGCCACCAGACTACCATTTAAATGACGTAGGAGTTGTATTAAGCTTTCATAAGATCAGCAGTGTTTTATTCCTGTATGCTCTTCCAAATTGTTACTTGGCATCTGACATATGTACCATGACAACCACTGCTGGGATTTTTGGCTGTTGTCCCAGTGGGAGGGAAACCATCCTTCTCAGAACTGCAGGTACAAAGAAGACATTTTCCTGTGTTTTCATGTTTTCTAGAAGGGAAGCTGGAGGGGAAGAAAGCAGAGACAAATAAAATACGTTTTTTAACTGACAATCAATTTTTAAATAACTTAAAGTAGTGTAGCAGGGGTGGTGTGGTGTAGCAGGGGAAATAAGATTTTTTTTCATTATTATCATTTTTCTAACTTTAAAAATAAATGTTGAAGTTTAAAACCCATATGAGCCCTGTAATTAATTTGCTTTACAAATGAATGTCCAAATGCAACTATATGGAATAAACTTCAGCATAATTCTTCAGTGAATCTGGAGGAAGATTTTAAATGCTGAGGTAGAAATGCCATTTGATTTACGATCACCCACTCCCAACAGCTTAAACAAGGAGATGACCGCAACTGTTGCCCACAACTTGAAACTCCTCAGATGAATCATTGTTCCTTGGTAGGGCTGACAACTCAATGACTGCAAAATCATTCCCGTATGTGAATACAGCCAGTCCCTGGTACATCCTGGTGTACTAGACATGTCAGAATCCTCATGTTATGGTCAGGAACCAAAATTCCTGTCTGTTAACCCTGTATCCCTGTCTTTTTACCCCCTCTATAGAAATGTTAGCCCAAAGGGACAGTTTTACAATTGTATTGTCTGTGGACACAGGAACAGAAGTGTTTTCCAAAATGTTTAAACTATTTAGTAAGAGGTACTATTGAAATTGCAATATATATATATATATATTTGTTGTTGTTGTTGTTGTTGTTTCCAGATGAGTTGGGTAAAGTCTGTAAAAGAAAGCTTTGACAGGACAGACTAAGGAACCTTTGAAACTAAATAAACTAACTCAGCTACAAGAACCAATATCCCACCCTCTGCTTCTTTAAAAATGTTTGTAAGTTTATTAACTTCCTTGTTATATCTTCATCTTTTTCTTTCCTTTTCTTTCCCCACCCCATTCTTTCATTACTAACTGCAGCTGCTGGGACATGAATGACAACACTGCCTTGTGGTGGGTGATCAAGGGTCCCGTGATTGGATCAATCATGGTAAGTAACACTTGGACTCAACACAGTGCACCTCCTCAGCACTTCTGAGGGCAAATAACTGATGCAAATTTCTTCCAATGACTTCACAAGCTCTGCTGCATCAGTTGTGCTGGGCTAGCGGGCAATACACAATGCTAAGGAGGTTTAGTACAGGTTAAACGATGTTGCACTGCCTGCAGGCAAAGACTATGCAGCCAAAGAGTCATTCAGTTGCTTAAACATATGTACCAAATACCATAGGTAAGATCCTAGAGCATCCAGGGCATTTGCCTAGGATATCATTTGGGATGGCAGCAGAAGAACCATGCTCTCTGGGGCGTCTAAAATAACACTAGATGCAAGTGCTTAGGAAATAGAATTGTGTCTGTAGGAAGGAATTTATTTTTCAGCTAAATTATTATAGATAATATCAGATCTATAATTCTAGTGAACACAGTGCAAGATGTTCAACTGTCAGCCAGGTACCTAACCTCTCTTTAGTTGATGGAGGCCTTGGGTTTGACTCAAATGATGCTAGATACCTATGTATGGACAACTGAGAGGCTCTAATGTACCCCATTTGCCCTCCAGCTTCCACCCCAAAAGTGTACAGGAATTTTTAAATGGCTTTGGCTCCTCCATATAGTAAATCAAATTGAGCTCCTAGGCTATATGGTTAGTGGCAACTAAAAAGCTATTTGGCTTACTGCCAAGTGGAAGGAGGGTGATAGAATTTGGGATTTTCAGGAAATGGCAGACACTAAATTTTGCCTGAAACAAATGCTGGTGGAAGCTGTTAAGCTGAGAAATGCTTTAGTTCAGAGAATGAGAGTTAAAGATGGTCGCTAACTTTTACTGTTGAGATATTTGCTATGTTTCGGTGTACAGGGATCTTTTGTTTGTTGTTCTTTCCACTGATTGACAATGACAAATATTAAACCTTTCTGTTTATATTTGTCTTACCTCGTGCTTCTGACCAACCACATTCTTCCTTAACTTTGCTGCTGCCAGGGGGATATTTTTGCCTGGAAAAAGGGGCAATATGCCCTTTGTAAACTTATCTAATGTAGAATAATGACCCTATAAAAATTCTAGAGTGCAGTTTGGAGAAGAGTAAGGCAAAGGAGCCAGCAAGTCACTGTGAAAGTGTCATCTTATACTTGAAAAAATATATCACGGTCACCATAATTTCCTTTCTTTTTCTCCCAGATAAACTTTGTGCTTTTTATTGGCATAATTGTGATACTTGTGCAGAAACTCCAGTCACCTGATATTGGAGGCAATGAATCCAGCATTTACTTGTAAGTACAAATAAAGCAGTAATCAATTTAGATTTCTAATATACACATAGGAAAAAAAATGTCAAAAAGACACCTCATCTGAGTTAATTTGATTTTTGAAAGAGTCACAGGCTCTATTAAAAATGATTGGTTGATATAGATTTTATTATTATTATTCCAAAAGTCACTAAAGTACTGAAGTATTAAAGATGGTTTTCATCTTCTTTAAAGAGCTTAGGAAAAAAAGAAAAAAAAAAGGAAAAGAAAAAATGTAAATACTAGATTAAAAAATAATACTAATTCTTATTTACAGGTCAGTTGTCTGTAAATTAACATAGAGACAAGCCATAAAAATAATTATACTCATGGGACAGTCTGCTGTGCTTCATACGTTTCAGAGACGTGGTCCAAAGTTCACCAAAAGCAATGAGATTTGGTGAAAAGATTTCATGATCTTTAGACTGCATTCTATTTTAGGAAGATTTCCTAAAGTTTCTTATGTTCGTGTTCATGTTTCTGGTGATTTTGAATCCATTCAACTTAAGCAAAATATTTCCCCTACACACGTAGAATTGCTTAAAAATGCACAAGAAATCCTTTAATCCTTTTTTTTTTTCCATTAGAAGTTTTGAAACTTTATCATTTACATTTTTATTAAATCTAACACCCTTTTATTCCCAGATCATTAGAGGACTGAGGTTGGTCATTTGAGACAGTCACCATTTCTATTTTGAGTGCATCCAGCCATACAAAATATTATATAATCATTCAGAATCACTAGTGAATGTGGCAGCACTTCTGGTGTTTTCTTGGCTTTCAACCTAAACACCAAGCACATTTGCTTTGCGGGTTTTTATGAGCTCTGGCATTTTCTAGCACTCCTAAATATAGATAAGACTATTTCTTTGATTGTTTTGCTAGTGAAAAAATGCAAGGTATTCAAACAACTAAAAATAAAATATATCAGGGTAAAGTAGGAGACCTTTATTTTGTAGTACTATATATATATTTTTTTAATTGTTTCTCTGGTGATCAGTTTCACCCAGAGTATAATGATGTAATCTATCTAAATAACAATTTTCAGGTAAAAATCTGACCCCCAGCTGCCTATTTTCCTTCCCTTCTTGTCTTTTTGTCTTCTTTGTACATTTATTTGTACATTTTTTTTACATGAAATGATAACATTTACATACTGAAAATACTGCCCTTGACGTTTACTCTAAACTATGTTTCCTCAGCCATAAATAATATTTTAAATTCACTCTGCAGGTAGATATTTCTCAAAATTAAAACACAGGAGAAAGCATAGTGAATAAGTTAACTGTCTCCCCTGCACGGTTTGCCTACGGTTTGCATGAAGACTTCCCATGTATGTGCTTCTGGGAGGTCAACCACTGCACCTTAGATGGTAATTAGCACCCAAGATGTGCAGGGCTAGTTCTGATTAAGACCTGCTAAGTGCATGTTTGACATCTGCTGCACATCTCGCACATATGAAGCAAAGCATGCCGCAGACTCAATGATTTGACTAGAATACAAAACATCCTTGTCATTTGTGATCAATATGGTGACTGGGTTTTACTGATATTTTTCCTATGTGTATAGTCAGCAACCAAAACCAAGAGAAAACATCATATTTTCTGTTTCATTCGCTGCCATTATTTTTCATATTTCTTTGCAACTTTGTAAATGGGTGTGTATAAATTGATCTTGCATTTATGTATGTGTTATAAAGTGGAGTGTTGTTTATCCAAACAGATTCAACAACAGAAATGTCACACAGAAATAAAATGAAAAAGTCTGTGCAGATATACACGAGGCATACGCATTATTTTTGCACACATATCCTGTAGAAAGGGAGCTGTTATAACAAAGGAACAGGATAGATCATAGTATGGTAATGTCACCATATTGAAATCTCTGCAGCATTTAGACTGTGGTCCATATATAAGCATTGTTCACGTCCTATTTTGCTCTTTCATACTACTGAATGCTTAAAGCTCATTTCATTATCACTGAAATATGCAAAATACAGATAAAGTATTTCCAGTCCTTTCCTAGTAGACTGATAAACCCCAAACAAAATGCATGCTAATAACTATTTGTTTGAGCCTTATCTCTTCATGCTGATAGTTTGTTCTAAGAATCTCCTTGTTACATTCAAACCTGCCAAGTAAAATACGAATGTTTCCCCATTCTCATTTGAAATCACAAACATTATTTGCATGGAGAAAATGGCAAACAAATAAAACTTTGTAGTAAAGTCCTTTTCCCATCAGTATCTGTCTGAACACTATAGACTTCAACAGTCACAATCTTTGTAATGAAAAAGATAAGACAAAGTAGTTCAGTTTCCCATTCAATTCATTCCACAAGGCCAAACTGTTCATCCAGCTCTTTATTCCACAGCATATTTAAATAGTACATGGCAGATCAGCTGTGGCTGAGGAAGGGTGCTCAGCCTGTTTCTAAAGGTAATATCACATGATAACCGCAGCTCTGATTGAGATTTACTCTGGTATCAGCCTTCCACCCTTTAGAACAACCTTTTAGCCAGGACTTCCCTCACCATGTCTGTACCTGGGCAACCAAGAGGGTGCTCTTCACTAGATCCAACTCAGCGCAAAGCTGTAAAGGATAATATAAACCTTCTGTAGTTGTTTAATTTACCCCATCTGACCTTGCATTGGTAGAGATGAAAGATGCTGCCACAATCCCTTGCTTTTCCTTCAAGGTGAGGGTAACTACTGCCACATCGTGGTGAAAACAAGAAATTTAAATTGTAGTTTTGCAATGTTCGTAGTAATTATGTGCCCATCAGACTAAAATGAGGCATATAACGAAATGTTTTGTTGCATCAGACTCTTCAGACACTTCAGATTCAAAAATTATGTTGAAACTTGACCCCTGACTCCCGACAAATTTCCTGTAGATAATCTATCATCAGCTTATGAACTAATGTGACAATGTTTAGAAGTCACTTGTGTTGTCTACTATACACCTGTAACTCAGGAACTCTGGTTTTAAANGGGGGGGGGGAATGAAAGAAAAGAAAAGACAAAAAGAACACAATAATTTGGTTTTTTACTTTAGAGAGGATTTATTTTCTTCTTACATATATGGTATGTGTTCAGGTTCAAGCCCTTTCAATGATGGTTTTCTGTTAGGAAAATCTTCATCCAGTTTTATTTTATAGACACTGTGGTCATGATTCTGCAAATCACTTAAGCCTGTATTTAACTTTACAAGCTTTAGGGATGTGCTTAAATTCAAAGATTAATTATATATTGTTACCACAGTGCATTCATTATTAAAAATTCCCACTACTGAAGTTAGCTGCAAGCTGTGACAGGAACACAACAGAGGATTGAACTACAGGGGAACAAATGCTTAATTAATATAGTGTAACCATTAGAGATTGCAAGACTTGCTTTTAAAAAAATAATAATTTTTATAATCTGCAGCACAATAATGAGTGCTTCACTCCCATAAAAATTCAGTTTCCTTCTAAAAACCTTCCTGATGATTATTATATGTATTAGCCTTTTCTTTTAGACTGAAAAAAATCTTGGAAACATGTAGCTAATTCCTAATGATTTTCTACAGCAGTCAAATTCTTTAGTGATTGTTAAACTTCCATTTTATTGCCTTGCATGTTCAGTCATTCATTACCACTCATGGCTAACTGATCTTTCATCACACATTTAGTTCCCTCAAAGCTGTCTGCATGCTGCTGATCCCATTTCAGACCAAACATCTGAGCAAGTGTCAGATTGTGAGAGAACAATAACTCTGTTCTTACTTTACTGACTCTTTTTGGATAGAAACTCCTCCTTGTGTTTGAAATGACTGGGGGTTAGATGCATCAAAAATATCTAAGCAGCTGAGGTAGGACTTAAAAAAGAAAATAAAAGCCACACTTTTAAATTTTTGTTTTGATTTTAGGATTCTTTTTTTTTTTTCCCCTGAGAATTTCAACCAGCTTTCATGCTTTCTCCCAGTAGTCAGCATAATCTGTTTTTACTTTTTAGTGTTAGCAGTGAACAGCCAAAGTCATATAAAAGGACATATCTTCATTTCTTGGACCATGTTCTGGTTTCAGTTCATCTCGTGTCAGTCCTGAGTAATTCCTGCAAATTAAGTATCAAACCAAAGCAAGTCCAGTTATGCACATGCAATAGATTTTTTTCTGATTGAGAAGTTCAGAGATCCTCAGGTGCTGGAAAATCAAAAAGTGACACAGATTGTATTCCTAGTAGAATTAAGACAGTTATCTGCATAGTCCAGACAGGTTTCTGGCCCCACTTGGTAAATGAATTGCATAAAGACTTTTAGTTTATTATGGTTATGGTCATGACATACTTAATCCTATAGTACAAATGTGTTTGTACCTGTGTATTCAATCCAGGTGGATTTTGCTTAACACTTCCAAATAGAAAACACAGCCTGCTTCTTAGCACACAATATCCGGGTGTGTAGTTTGTAAGTATTTTGAAGAAGTAGTAAATTATTTAGAGTCACTATTCCACCATATGCTGAAAGTGAAGTACCACCATATCAGAAAGTTCATAAATCCAATGTTCACACACACTGGAAACACACCTGGGAACTAGAAACACATGTTGACAACCTTACTGTAGCTGGCTCAGCACAGTGAACAACAACAGGCCCACACTGTATGCATGGATTTTCATACATCAGTCCCTGAACTGGAATTTTAGGGAACAGTTAATAAATTATTCTGTCAAAGCTTCATTATTTGTCCTGGGAGAAATTCAGCAAATAGCGTATAACTTGGTATGGCAGACTCTACTTTCAGGCATCCGAGTTTGAGTCAAGTTGTTGTAGAGTATACATTCACCCCCTATAAAAACATACTCCTCTAGAAACGCCTACACAAGCTTAAATCCAAGCTATTATTTTCAGGAGTATTGTTGCAGTATTAAAATCTTCATTATAGGCAGAAGATCATCTGATGATATCACTGCCATAAACCACTACAGTAATTAAGTAGGTATGCATGTTGTAGATGCATGCTGGAATAAACCTTAAGATTAAAAAGGCCCACACATTTCCATCTAGTCTTCGCTTATTTATTCATTTTCAAGGATCAAAGCACATTTGACTGAAAAAAGCTTCTTTTTTTTTTTTTCTTTTCTTTTTTTTGGTCATGAATAGTATAACCTGGGAGGGGGAAGCTTGTTTCTGCTTTTGCTTTAACAGATTCTTCATCATAAATTTTGTATCACATGTTGAAAACTCAATGAAAAAGAAAATAAACCCCACATATACCTAGCTAATTCAGGTCTATGTCATTCCTCCAATCAGCATCTTGCTGGAAAGAAAGGAGAAACATGGCATATATCATAGGTAGGTATGATTTTACATATGGTGCAACCTAGAGGGTTAGGGCAGGAGAAGCAATGTTGTAACACAAATGTTTTGGTAAACAACACTCCTCTGCAGTTCACCTACAAAGTCACTGGACACTCAATGATTCATTCTGCTACTGCTTTGTCTTGCTGCAAGTGCTCAGATTGCTGGCATTAATAATTATTGACAAAGTCTTCATGGCAAGAAGTTTCATTTCTGACAGAAAATGGCAGATGGTAGATGAATGGTATATTTGTTAGCATGGCATTTTAATTTCCTAATGCCAGGTTCTGTAAGTCGAGTGCTGGAATGCCCACTAACCCAACAATGAAGGGGACTCATCCCTCTGCTAACACATTTCTATCACAAGAAAATATAATGCAAAACATAGACAAGGATCATTTGGTGTCAGTGCATGATCACCAAGGACCTAGTTCTTATTCCTAAGAAACACTAGGAAAGCAGATATTTACTACTTTGATTCTTAAGACTAATTCTCGATGAATTTCTTTAATGTTCCAGATAAAATGTTCACATTCACAGCTACTATACTTTTCATTGACA
>VXAA01000994.1:77543-98750 GCA_013399115.1 Anseranas semipalmata | reverse complement strand
TTTTTTTTTGTGGTGGTGGTGGTGGTGTCTTTGGTTACATTTCTTAGTCTTTTTTTAGGGGATGGGGGGGTGTTAATTTGTGCCAAATATTTTCAGATAGGGATGTGAAAAAAAATTGAATATACTTCTTAGGAATGTAAGATCGTGTAGGCTATGTACCATAATTAGCAAGAATGTAATTACACAGGGATTTATTTATTTTCAGATAAAGTAATCGAAAATCTCATTCTGCTTTGATTATCGATCTACAGATTTGCTCTGGTCGCAAGAAGTATAAAGCCAATCAGCACAGAATATGTAGTGTGTTTGTAATGCTTCTGTGAGTTGTTATTCCTGTTGAACAGCTAAGGGTCTGATGCACAAAGGGGGCTACTTAAAATCCTCCCAGGTGCCTGTGGCAAGTAGGGGAACTTGAACATACATCTTCTGTTGTGAAATCTAGCTTCCCAACCACAAGGCTGTCCTTTCATCCAGTGTGCATCTTTTCCATTCTTACAGTGATGATGGGATCAGGCCTAAAAGTACATCCACCTTGAAAAAGTTTTTGTTGTTTCACAGATCACTTGCCAGAGGGATATTCCAGAAAAGCAAATCAGTATTTTTAAAGGGAATTCCATCCACTTCCAATGACATACAAACATTTTACTGGAAGTTTGACAGGCTCTGATTTTGAAATCATTGATCACAAACCTTGTTTCTTGTAGTTGCAAGACCATCTATGATGAATACAATGTTAAATAGTGCTCTGCTTCTGCTATTTCAAATCCTTAGAAGGTGGTTAGAGTGCAAGTCCATTCTGTCTTGGCCTGCAGAGGTGATACCTGTATACTGGAAGCTGATGATTATTTTCTTTTTTGAAATAGTAATGGAAAATAGGATGACTCTCTCTTTAAACACAATTTGTGCACATTGCTATAAGGTATTTTTACAGGTAATTTTGTGGTTTCAATGGATATATGTACAGAGGAAATGATACAACTGATTTCTGTGGTTCATGAATTAGCTGACTATTTTGAAATCTGCTTAAGTTTCTTGCTTAACAGTTCTCTAACAGTGACTCAAAATTTCCACTTGACTCCATCTGAATTACTATTGAAATGTTAGTAGCAAGCATCCATGGTTTTGTTTTGTTTTGTTTTGTTTTAAGACCTGAATGTCTTTCAAACCCTGTACCTAAAATCTTGTGGCTTGACTGCCATAGTGTGTACGGAACAGCACTCATAACATCTGAAAGCTCAAGCCAGCATTATTTATATGTGTGTTGGATCTGTGCCTGTACACATATGTAAATATAGATCTTTACCTACATGTGTACTGTTTGAAATGCTATAAATACCTAAAATAGTGCCAGCACTGCTTTTTAAAAGACTGCAAATACTTTAGCAATGTGCACAATATAAAACTTCTTACTTTATTAGGAAACTAACTACACTAACTAAATCCTCTGTAATATGAAGTTTGCCACACATTCAAGTTCACTAATTAACAAAAAGAAGGTAGGCTTCCTAAAGAAAATGGGGTACCGATCTCAATTGTGTTTCTAAAGTCACTGAGGTGAATAACCTAATTTTGATGTTCATTGATAAACTTCAGTTGTCACTGAGATCAGCAGAAGAAGAGAATGTCCAGTGCCTGAGGCAATGTGTCTTTATGAATTACCTATGGATTTGACTGCAGTGTTATATCCTTTATCCTGGTAGTTTATTCAGTAAGGAAGATAATCTTAAGAACTTTGGAGATTCAGATTCAGTTTCTGAAAAAGAAACCTCAAATTGGGATATCACTTGGAAGCATCCAAATTAGACCATTCTGGCTGTTTTCTCTCTCCCTCCTGCATTGCTCATAAGCAATGTTGTTTTAAGGCATTGTTATGCTGAAAGAGAGAAACTTGGAATTTTACTTGTCTCAAACCAGCTTGCACCTTTGTTTCTTGGAATTTACTTAGTGTAAAGGTAAAAGCAGAGTTGAAGCAACTGATCATGCAGCAGTTGTTACAAGACTGCGGAGAATGGGGAATAATTCTGACATCTCTGATCTTGAACGTGCTTTCAATTTATGTAAAAGCTTGATGAACACTAGCATCCATGGTCTTCCATTCACTTTTTGCTACCATTCACATTTTTCCCTCTACCATATGAAAACAAAAGGACTGTAATTTTCCCTCAGTGTCTCTGCTTCTTTTTACCATTGATCTTTTGTGTCTCACTTCAGCAACTAACATGATTCATATTCAGTGGTTTTGGTTTTATGTCTGAAGAATTAGACATCTACTTGCTTAGAGAAGAAGATTCTCCAAGCAAGTACATAGTCCTTAGAGCCTGAGGTATAGAAGGGACAAGAAAGATGGTGTTGCAATGAAGATTTTTTTTTTTTTTAATATGGAAGGGTGAACTGCTCATGAGGCTTTTGTAGCTAATATTGTATTTTATAATTTTTATATTTTTTATAATATTAATTTTGTAACAGTAACTGTGTGGTGCCAGCTGGATAACTGGTTAATTGCCCAGAACAAATTCTTCTTGCCTTGGAGAGTAAAATCACACACTCAAAGGCCACCAAGTTACAATAGCTTAATGTTGAATTCAGTAAGGTGGTTTAAGCAAACGTATTTTACCTCATGATTCGGCCAATCTGAGGTTGTACATATGGCTCACATCTTAGTCTTACTACTGTAGCTGCTGTACACCACTGCCATTACAGAGAGAGCCTCCGAACTGTAATTTGTCTTGTATATTTTCAAGGAAATCACTGGAGTTGTTCAGATGATTAAATGTCTGCAAGCCCAGGCCTTTTCAACAAAGGCATCATTCTCTTTTTTCATTAAGGAGGGTTAAGGAGACGGTTTGAAACTTGGATTGTTGCCCACGGGGATATTCTGTAATGTGTAAGGCAGGTGAGGCACAGCAACATAACTGAAGCTTCAGAACTGCAAGTTACTCAAACTCAATGTAGCTACACCAATGCTGAGCTCTGCCAGCTGACCAGACTAAGACCTGTTTATAATGCTTTTACGTCCACTTCTTCTGCCTGACTGAGACAATAAATACACTGCAGGTTTTACTCGTTTACATGTTTTAAAGACAACGAGGCACATTGAGCTAATCACATTTTCAGATACTTAATGGCTGGATTTGAGCATGCATAGTGATCGTTTCAAACAGTAAATTTAAATTCAAAACCATTTAAGAATCTTGTTTGGTGTGGTACATTTTTCTCACTAAACATACTATTGTCTTCTACCCTGAAGTTATGTTAATGCACCACCATCAGAATTATTCCATTGTGCATGGCATTAGACTATGTTCTCGAGTCAGTGAGAATAACCAATCATGTTGAAATAGGATCTCCAGAGTTAATCTAGAGGGAGTATGAGGACATGTAACTTTGAAGCTACAGCTCATTTAAAGTCTATTTTTTTGATGGAAGTATTCTACTCTTTACTACCAGTTTTCTCCTTTAGAGCACAGCTAAACATGAAGCTTTATCTCTTCACTTTTTGATCTCTGAGTATAACAGTTGCTTTCTCTATCCTTGCATGACGACCCTATAGATGTTAGCAAACTCAAGAATGAACAAGGCAGAGTTGACTTCTGGCTCTCTTTGTCCACTCTTTCATCTTCAAGCTTCAGTTCTGGGCAGAAGTCATAATTATTGGCCAAGAAGCTCCAGTTTAAACTCATTTCTGTTAAACATCTATTTTCAACTGCATCTGTGAGGACATCTACGCAGTAATCCAGCCTCATTCTCTGGAGAAGTGGTAGTGGTTTCTTCACAGTCATACCATTTCCATGTCATTTTTTTGTTGTAATTACCATGCTAGCTTTCAGTTACAATGATTAGACCTACCTTTAGTGGAAATAAAATGTACACTCGTGGAGAATTTTTTCTCCACATGTTGTTTGTATGTGGGAGCTTTGAAATGCATAGAACACTGTTGTGAGAATTCCTGCGTAAGTCTTAGTTTGCATCCTGAAGTTCATTGCCTTTCATAGATTCAAAGACACAAAAAGTGAAAATCTTCTTTATGTTCCTCCAAATCACTGGGGAAACAGGAAAAGTCTGAGCTATGTAATATGCACCTACTCAGAACAGAAGAAAGAAAGAAAACTGAACTCTCAAATATTAAAGCAATAGAAGAGCCTTCAAAAAGTAAGAAACCAAAAAGATAGATGAAAAAAAAAAAAATCTTCTACCACCCAATAAAGTCAATTGATTCAATGTGTTTGGACAAAGACTGTTAAGGGGATGTTACACTTTGCCTTGTTTATCCAAACTTGTTTTCAAATTATTCCCATGTGTCAGGAGATGACCCTAGAATATCTCAGACCCCGTAGAGATATCAGGAGTGAGTTTTTTAGTTTGGTGGTTTTAGGAGTATAAAGCAGAGCTATAGGTTACTAGACTAAGACACCTTCAAAACATGACTAGGCTAGGACTTTTGGACTTGTTTTCAATTGCAGAGTAGAGAAACAGCATTGCCTTTTTTATTGAGAGCACAACAATGGTTGTACATTTAGAAACAGCATGGGATCCATCTGACTTAATAGGCTAATCATGTTGCTCTCCTTCTGTAGTCAGTAGAGATCTACCTAGTTCATTGAACAAAATCCTTGCTTACAACTCATTTCCTTATAAACAAAATGTTTAAAATAGGTCAGACAAATCTCACTTTACAGTCTGTTTCTCACCACTGACTGCAAAGTGAGTATGGGATGACAGGGTTAGAGGCAGATATCTATATTATAAACTTTGAAAGTTAGATGAGATGGAACTAAATAACTGAGAAGCTGAGAAGCACCCATGCTTTTTATTCTGTGTCTGGATGAAAGCGGTGAATGACTACTTGCACACAGTAGATCAGTGCCCACACTTAATGCAGCAGCGTGGAATTGTACAGTCTTTGTTTTCTGCCCACATCTGATCTGTAAATCCAGGATTTCTGTAAAGGTAGTTTGTGTTTTGACCAGTAAACATGTCAAGCTGCAAGAAATCCTTAGCTATTGAGTAGCAAGGAAAAGAATTCCCACAACATATAGAAATATCAGCCATAGATAAATAGGTATGCAGTATAAATATTAGATGGTACAGCTGCATTTTTCAGTTTTTCCACTCTCTCATGTACAATCTTTCTACTTTCACTTTGGTTAACTTTTTACTGTATTTTCAGCACTTTATTTCTCTGATTTGTTTCTACCTTCCTTCCCTACTGCTACATATATATATATATATATATTTTTTTTTTTTTTTCAGTGACCAGGTTGCCAATCCTATTTGTAGTGAGGTTACATAGAATTATTTGAGCAGGGTGCACAAAGGTTCTTAATGAGGCACAGTTTTAATTTCTGTTAATCAAATTCTACCTTCATTGTGTTTTCCCAAAGGCTCTACCTTCAGCATATTCAGAGACAACCCACAAACTTTGCCATTCTCTATGTGCTATCAATGACCTGAACCCAGAACCCTGTTTTTTCATTATGGATATACAAGGCCTTGGTAAAAATGCATAACTTCATTCCCCTGAATCAGCATATTCATTTTACTTCTCTTAAGCACCTCTGAGAAACCTACAAAGTCTTTAGAACTGAATTGCAACTACCTTTGCCTCAAATTTGTGTACTCTCTCATTTGCATTAACTTGCCAGACGTCAAGGTGTTTGGTTTGACGAGATGGTCTTCAGCCACATCTTACATTGCTCATTTCATCTTGGGAATGTTTAACTTTTTCTTTCCCCTTCCACCCTAGCACCCTCCCTCTTCCTCCCAGATGCAGCTGCAGTCCATGCACAGGACACATGCGGTGAGACTCAGCTTGTTTGCCTTTAGCTGTCTAAAGTCTCGTATTTAATCCAAGCAGTCTAGTTGTTGTCTTTGGTCAAACTGAGAGACCAGGGCACCTCCATAAGACAATGCATCCCGTATGTCTTAGATGCCTCTGTTGCATAGGTCAGACCACTCTGGAAGTGCCTGTTTCTTTCCATGATTGAGTTAGTTAAACGTGATAGTTCAGTTTAAATTCTTCTTAGATACATATAGTTAGATGTGACCAGTTCCATTTTGTGTGTGCCTACAGAGATCTGAGAATCTTGCCCTAATTTATGTAATGTTTTGATATCCATAATCTCATTTATATTATTATTCTCTTATTTTATTTTGCTATTTTCCCCCATTCTAATTTCTTTCTAGTTCCCGCATCCTCTGTCTCTTCTCTTTCTCCCTTTCCTTCCATCGATGTTTCAACTTTGCTTAAAAATAAATAATAATAATAATAATAATAATAACAACAATAACAACAACACTGAAAAAAAAAGGCAGAAAACTTCTGTCAATTCTGTATTCTAAAGATTTTGGGTGACTTTATAGTATCTAACATCAGGGAGATGATTAGATAAATTAGATAGGATAGCAGAAAAAATGTTAACAGCATTCTAAAATACTAGTATTTTCCTAAGAAATGCTAGAGAAGTTTTCCATTACAAGCCCATGTGTGAGCTTACCCTCATTGGCTATGGAGTAGCAGTTATTTCTTACATAGTATTTTCAGAATCAAGTCTTACCTTTTTATTAATTCTATCAGAAAAACAAATGCCGTCATATTAGTTCTACTCACTGTAATGAAAGTCAATCCTGCCAAATAAAACAGGGCATAATCAGTAAAGGAACGGGACATAATCAGTGGAGTTTCTTTTTTTTCCAGATTACCTCTGCAACATCAAGCATGTCAGCGAAGAAAACAAGCCACTACAACACCCCATGACTAAGATTTTTAAAAGTGATTATTGATTTTTTAGATGGTTCATTTTCAGGTTATGTACCTTAAAATGTCTTCATAAGCATTGTTTTTCAGCACACGCTGAGCAGCCCTGTTGTGGTAAAAGTTGTTCTGATAATTTTCTGCTGTTTCAACTCATGTAATCCAAAGATGAGATGCTCAAAATCCAGTCACTTTTGAAAGTCTCAGCCATCATAAAAAGGAACTTTCTCTAAAAGTTTCATCCCTGTTTTTGATCAGTTTTAAATATCACAACTCAGTTCTGTAAAAGATAGAGACAGTGCAAAATTTTATCACAGAAATGATTCTGCAAAAGGAACAGTAATTTTCATATTTACTCCTTCAAATTACCCAAGAAAAGAGATTCTTTTTGCAAGTTGAAATATTTATTTTTCCTATCTGGTGGATGTTTGCATTCCATGACACTGTAATTCTTCCAGCTCTTAAGCTATAATCTCTAATAGCAATGTCAGTTTTTGATTACTCCAAAGGAAATACAAAAACAAAAACAAAAACAAAAACAAAAACAAAAACAAAAACCTCTGTTAAATGGGATTGGCTTAAAAGTGTTATCAACAGGTAGAAAATTAATCTCTTTTTAACTTGTTTTATTTTACTGTTCAACTTATAAAGTGCTTTTTCCATCTATGGCTAGGTGAACACAAATCATAGACTATGCATATTAGTGGAGCAACAGAACAGAGTTTGATTTGTTTTTTTAGGCAATAGCTTTAAAAAAAATCATCAGAGTATCCTTTAGAGTCAACAGAGATTTAGTCAGGGTAGTCAGTGGAGTTTGCTGTTCATCCCATCCTAAAGTGGACATCTAAAATAGGTCAGATATACCCTGACCGACAAGTGTGTACTTCTCTCTTGACCATGAATTCACTCTGATGATTCCCAATGGACCAGGGGTGTCCAGTTCCACCAAAATAACCATGTGTTCAAAACAAAACAAAGCAAACAAGCGAACAAATATCCCCCCATAAATGTCAACAACAAATTCCTATTTTCAATTCTTATGTTTTTTAGTCTGCCATAACCGATATAACATATCAGATGTTTCAGAATGCTTTCCCATGTTTCAAGTTTACCATTCTTGACAGCTGATTCAGATTAGTCTCTGTCTGGCTAGTTTTAAGTGTAACATTCTCGTTCTCCGTAGCAGCTCTTTCTAGAGTATGACATGTAGGGTTCACAGTCCTGGTCCATCATATATAAACCTGGTGCTTTCACGACCCCACCTGTCTTAGTGTGTTGGACAAAAAATAAGAGGTACCTCTGAATTTCTGTACTGAACTACTCTCTTCATGCATCAAGGAAGCTGGGCAAAGAAATGTTTTGGTATCCTTAGCAGTAATCTTCATCAAAAAGAAGGGATTCACACCACCTTGGGTAGTTACACATGAAAATGAGGAACATCTGATCCAATCTCACCTTAGATTAATTTCCATCCTACAAGTTTATGTTACTATTTAATTGTTCTCCACAAGTGTACAGTCAACTTTCATTTAATATATTGTTCTGTTATCCTCTGTACACTACCAGACTGCAAAGGTCATGTGTATTTTGGATGCGTAACACTGCCCGCCTGCCTCCAGGTTGTTTGATCTTTGGTTTGTCTGTGAATCAACACATCCCAATTGCCAGTGACACCCAATGCATTTTATTTTTATTTTATTTCTTTATTTTTGCTTCAGTCAAGCAGCTGGTTTGTGCTGTAATTTCATTCTGTCATGTCCGCTTTCCATCTTTGTGACGTGTCTCATGAAATGTGTTGAAAGTGACCTACCTTGGCCTGTTCACAATATGCTGAAAAAAATGCTAATCTTGTCATATTTAGCAGCTGCGTTCAGAAATGCTACTGTAAGCCTAAGAGGGCTAACCAGCATTCTTGCAAGATGTCAGAACTATCAACCATTACCCTGTAAGTGTACGCAATCCTGTGACATTACTGTGTTTGAATGACGCATGTTGCAATTAAATGATTTATATTAGCATAGGGGTAGTAACTGGAGAGGAAGCATTCATTTAGTTCTTGTTGCATGTAGAATTTTTTGTTGTTCTGTCTTTTGCCGATGCACCATGATCAAGAATTTTAAGGCTATTTTTTTGAAATTTTCTAATTATCACTGATGCTATTTATGGTTTTGGATAGTGTCTGTATAGAAACTATTAATAGTTACTCTTTATTATACAGCAAAGTGGTGTTCTCTGGTCATTCTGAGATGAAATGTTTCACCTGAAAGTTTGCTAGAACAATAAGGGTAGGGCAGGATTGAGTAAATCAGACTCAGACTCTCAGCTGGTGTAAAACATCTTATGTCTGTTGAACTGAGTGAGGTTTTGTCAGTATACACCCAGGGATGAGAAGCTATGGTTAACCTAATATGAAAATATTAGGTATCTAGTCAGAAGTCATTGTCAAAGATTTGCCTGTGGAGTGTAAGGCATCTGGAAAAGTGAACAAATATCTCATTTAGTTTAGAGACAAGAACTAATCACTTTCTCATAGTGCATCTCACTCTCTGTTACTTGTGCAAGAAGCCCACAGGATTTGTTTAGATGAGACATACCTTTCAGAAGTCTCTTATACTCTATGCTATGAACATTCTCCTGAATTTTACAGCAGGCTTATGAGTGCAAGTCAACACTCTTGGGGATCTCCTGCTGCACTGATCCACAAGTTCAGCATTTTGCTGAAGAATAATATTTTCTGACATCGTTAAGGAAAAAAATTGTTTAGTAACTTATAGCTGCATATTTCATTATGTCTACTTACTAACAAAACCCATTTTAAACATGAAAATAATCTTTCTCTATTTGTGATTTTACATCTCCTCAAGGTATTTAAGAATTAGATCAGTGAAGATGCTAAAAAGATTCAGTCAACAAACCAATATCGTGAAAAAGCAGGTGGAAGAAACAGGAGACGAGCAGTCAGCAGGTCTATTTTCTGCATGGAAAGAAGCTTGAAGTCTAAGAAAAGTAGTGGTAAAATTAGGATGTACATTTAGGAGGGGATACTTTTAAATATGAGGTTCACCACTTCATCTACACCCTGATGCAATATAGACTTCATATTGGGCCTTTGCAGGGAAACAAATTTCACATCAAGTGCAGTACTTCATGAAGATGGAGGACTGACAACTATCTAAGGTGGAATTCTCTACCTAGTCAACAGCAGAAAGTGTTCGGCCTAAACAGGAGGCCAGAAAAAACTCTGTGCACTTCACGTAAACATAATTAATCCACATTTTTTTTTGCCAAAAAATGAAAATCTCAGTAAGCCTTCACCGCTTTTCAAGCCATTAGTCTGAAGACGTGATTTATGCATGGAAAAATAAAGAAAGGCATAATCAATTACTGACATGTATCTGTCAGGGAGACTACTAGGTTCCTGAAAGTCACTATGGTTAGCATCCTTTAGATAAAATAGGTGCTCTGGTTTATTAAACAGGAGATCTACTAAGCATCTTACTAATAAAGACATCCTGTATCTTCATGGTTTGCTGTTTATCTTTCTATTTGAAATATTCTCATTAAAACTTTTTGAACATATTCATCACTGAGTTAGGGCCAAAGAGATGGAATTCCTCTACTCTAAAGTTTACCAGTCTTTTATCACAATTTATGTCACAAACTCAGTCTAGATCCCCTTTATAGTCAATGGAGAAACATAGGGTATGATATTTAAAGCCTTCCTTAGGGAGAGACAATTCATTTTCACACATAAGTGCCTGTAACAGGGAAAGTAGGTGTAGAATTAGTTTAACTAAAAGTAGACGTCTACATTGCAGATATCTTATAACTTTAATAGATGCATTCTTATTAATAGATGCATTCAGTACATACCAATGGAGTTTACTACAGGATTCATGTCTTCTTATAGAGGCATCTATAACAGGCAAGAACCATGCCTTAAAAATGCATTTTTCTCTGCATTGGCCTTAAGACATCATGCTAATAATTTCAATATAGATACCTAGAGTGTGTATATGTCCAAACCTTGGTGACATGAAACTTTTTCAACATGACCAGCACAAACCTTCATGTCTTTACTCCAAAAGTTTATATTTGATCAAATTAATTCCACTTAAGGCATGGTATTTAAACCAAACAATTCTCTAACTTCAAAGAAGTAGGCCCAAACATCATAACAACAACTACATAATCTTTCTTCAAAGGCTGTGGTTTTGAAGATCTTTTGCTTCATTTGACATTCTGTGATAGTCTCCAAAAAGTTGAGTGGTGAGAATCATTAAGTCCAATGTAACAAACTGTTTGCCAGAGTACAGGTTATTGTGTATTTTATCCTCACCTTAATAGCACAGAGTTCTACAACATCTGTCAAAATCTTATGTAAGTTAACATGCCTTTTTTGAGCTACACAACTCTGCAATTAGTCCAATAGAAGCAGCTATAGCCCCGGGAGAAGTGGCGCAGGACACAACATCAATGTGGTGGGGATATCCAGCTTTAAGCTAGTTTTCACCTCTATCTCAAAGACAGAAAAAAGAGTGACAACCACAAATTTCCTCACACAATCACTTCTGGAGCTTCATGTCACCTGGTGTAGAAGATCCATGTTTTCTGATAGCTGCCTTCATTTACTCCAAGTAGCATCTTCTCCTATCCAGACCAGATTTTCTTACAGTTGTATCTGCAGATTCTGAATCTAGAGATATATCTTTGCTATGTCACATTCGCAGAAGCTGGAAGAACCTATTTAGACCATTTAGAACTCCTTGATGCTTGTTACCTGTTGCACAGTGTCACAATATATATATATATACATATATATTTCATATGAGGTATTGTTACTGCATTTGTTTATGTAATAGCATTAATTTGTCTTCTAGAATTATGTTTTAAAATGCAGAATAGGAACACACTGGAGCATTTAGTAGAAATTGCTTGGAATTCTATTTGACAATGTGATATGTTGTGTATTTTCATTTCCAATTCATGCCTAGTTGTGTCCTATATAATATGCATAGACACTTCAGCAGTCCCCTGAATAAATGTGGATGTGCAATGGCAAAATAAAGACATGGCTCCTCAAGAGCCAGGTCAAAGTTAGATGACTTTTCTACTTTCTAATCCATTTACTATAAAGATGTCTTTCTATAATTCTGCTTGGTTAAGGAAACACACTCAGGAATGAGGAAAACCAGGAGACACCATTACCTGTGTCTTTTTGGACTAACACTTTATGGGAAGTTCGCATTTTATTGGAATGTGCATTCCATACTATTGGAGAGAATCTGATTCTTAAGCTGTTTTTAAGGAAAATAACAGATGAAAAATAAAATGCCAGCCTCAACAAAAACTGAAATATACCTCTTTTTTTTTTTTTTTTTTTTTGTAAGTAAACTTGAATCATTCCTTTACCTATTGGAATATAAACAAGGCTTTTGCTACACCTTTGGAGAACATACCTCTTCCAAACAGTCCGTTTAAAACCCATTGAGTGATTATTGTCCTCAAAACTCTTGGATCTGTCCCCTAAGTTCCTTCTTTGTCTGAAAGAATGTGGGAAGAAAAGAGTATGGCATCGTCGTGGATGGCATCCTTCATGTTGCACTTCTGAGAATTTCACTATATTCTTAACATCTTCATTTCACCATTGCACATATACTTACCTGTCTCACAGTTGCTGCTTTAAGTCTTCTTTCTTCCTAAGGTTTTCGGAAAAACACAGTTCATCATCATCTGCAAAGCCATTGTAACGTCTCAAGTTTTTCTTACTATTAAAATCTTCTTTTCCTCTTTATCTTTCTCTAGATCTTAATCATCTACACATTTCAGGATGTGCTACTTCTTACATTTCATGTATTTTCTTCATGATTTCTATGACACTGTTGAAGACAACATCTCAAATAAGTAGATGATGACATTATATTTCAAGATCCTACAAACTAATTGTACGATTAATCATATAAAATTAATTCCAGAAAACTGACTATAGAAAAAACTTTCCTCTGCATCTTTCCCAAAAGTAATCTCCTATGACTTCAGTGAGATACACCATACTAATTCACAATAATATTGTGACATTTGAATCAAAATGTCATTTATCATTTGATTGTTGTTGTCATTAAGTCTGAATAGAAAGTGTAGCAGATTTTGAGAAATGGTACTAATTTGCCCAGTTTTCTACCTCCATTTGATTTCTTCATATTCCATTGCTAGACACTGTTAAATTCTTTACATCCTTTACTGTTTATGGAGATAGCATTATTCTATAATCTTTTTTATAATATTTGTATTCCTTTTCATTAATCTGATTGCATGCTCATAGAGAAAAGGGACTAGAAACCTTGAAAGTTAAACCTAAGTTAACCTAAGTTAAACCTAACCTTGAAAGTTATTTTAGTCTGTTGTACTCCTGTATAACTTACTTATTTTTGAGGTCACCAAAGATGGAGACTCTGAACACTCCTTATCAACTCATTTCAAGGTTTTCTTCTTTCTTTTGTTAAAATACTTTTGGCCAATGTCTAAGTTGATAATTAGCAAGAACTATGCTCTCTAGTTTGTGGGGTTTTTCACCAAGACTTGAGATTTGGTCTGCATCTGACTAATGAACCATGTGTGCTTAGTATCACCTCAAGGCAAGGTCTGTGATGTGTTTATCACCATTAGTGCACAAAGTATGACTGAGGGACACTAACAATGAACTGATGTCCCATTTCCAGTTTAGTATTGCGTATAACAGGATATGTTCACAGAGTTCTTGGAGATATTAAGTCTTCATTTTTAGTAAGAAAAACACATAATTTTTAAGATATTACAGAGCGTGTAATGAGCCAATTCAAACCAGTCTGTAATATACTGCATAGATATAAACAGACTGAAGGAGCTCTTCCAAAGGTCTTTATGGCCTTTTAGATTTCCTTGTCCTCCACCTACTTCCTTAACTTACTTGAAGAAAATCAGTAACATTTTTTCACCAAAACAAACCCTCCAATGGAATTAAGCAATTGCGTGATAAGTTTATTATTTTTTTATGGTAGCAGTTTGAATCCCATACCAAGACTAACTTCCTCATGTTTAGCGGTGTAGAAAAAATCCCTGCTTATAATAATATAAATCAAAATAACACTACAGAGTATAATGCATTACTAATGTGATATAATTGTACCAGTATGAAGAAATGGGAGCAAACTACAGTTTGTGTGAAATCACTGTTAGGGAACAAATGAGGATGTTGTATATTTGTTTGTATAATTATATAGTGTCTGTATTTCCTGAAAGGGAAACAACAAAATAGTTTATGTGTTTTCTTCGTTAATTAAAGCACAAGATGTTTATTACAAGGCTGCATTAAAGTTCTTTCACTCTATTATAACAGGAGACTGGCTCGCTCTACGCTACTGCTTATCCCCTTGTTTGGAATTCACTACACGGTGTTTGCTTTTTCTCCTGAAAATGTCAGTAAGCGGGAGAGACTAGTGTTTGAATTGGGACTGGGATCTTTCCAGGTGATTATACAGTGAATTCTGCTTTTGTTAAAAAGAATTCTCTATTCATTACAATGTCTTTGCATGCACAGTTCTCAGACCATGTTTATTCATTTACGTATATGCTTCATGTATGAAGATTTTGGTTTTTGTTTGTTTATTAAATTCCATCTGTTTTCCAGAGTTTCCTGAAGGATTTGAATTAGTTTTTTTTTTTTTTTTTTCTCTCCTGTTTACCTAGGGTTTTGTCGTCGCTGTTCTCTATTGTTTCTTGAATGGGGAGGTAAGATTTTAATATTTAACCTCCCTCACCCTCACCATCCCAATTTCCATCCCCATCCCATTTCCCTGTGGGACTAACTGCTATTCTAAACCCTCCCTGTAACTCATCATCTACATATTCCCTAATACCTTAGTCTGAATTTCACAATGTCTCAGCAAAAGAAGGAGGCTGTGTGATGTCTTTATCAAACCAAAACAGTGGCCTTGCCACAGATGATGGCTCAATTAATGCTCCCTCACAGAGGTAATTATTTTGTTAAGTGACTCGTTTCCCAGGAGTCCTTCTGAAGTCAACAGAAAGAGAAACATCTTGAAGGAGAGACTCAGATCTTAGCTGAGCTGACTCACTCTCTGCAGGTGCCTGTATCTTCTGATTAACTACAAAAATATCCATAAGCAAGAAGGTTCCTAACTTAGGCATATTATTTAAATGTCTAGTGTTAGGAGGAATGAATCCTGATCAGTCTGGCCAAGTTAGTAAGTCAGTTGGACTTCTTCTCACAAAATGAAGATTGGGCACTTTGTGTCACCTGACAAACCCTTTATCTGCAAGTACAGGATAATGTAGTTTTTATATAGCACATTCTTATTTTATAGATCAACTTCACCGTTGTGGTCAATTTTCCCATACTGGAATTTTTGTCCCTGAAAGCAAAAGCCTAATGCTGTTCTTCATTATTCTGCTACATACAATTTTTATTGCTTTCTTACATTCTGTAGACTATTTCATACATTTTTAGAGTGCTTTGCTAAATATTAGACTTTCTCCCTGTAACTAAAGAATTATGGATTACATGCGTGACTACTACAAGTACAAGTGCCACCTTTTGTTCTTCTGTAGCTTTGGTCCCACATTTTGGTAATTTTTTATATAGAATCAGAGAAAATCCTGACTTGGAGGGGACCCACATGGATCATTGAGTCCAACTCCTGGCCCCACACAGGACTGCTTAAAAATCAGACCCTATGTCTGAGGGTATTGTCCAAATGCTTCTTGAACTTTGGCAGGCTTGATGTCATTTGGAAACTGAGATACTGTTATCTTCTATACACTTCTACTCAATAATGAAGGCCTAGGAAAGATTAAAGTTGTAGAATGACATCCAAGTGTGCTCAAGTGTTGAAATATTCAGCAACTAACTTTGGGGTAACCACTGTGGGCTGTATTTGTACTCTATGTAGAGAAACAACAACTTCTAGAAGGTGCTTTTTCTTACCCAACAGTGGGTATTTAGCACAGGTTAAGTGAATTATCTTCCAGAGGTGTCTGTTAACCTGACCATAAAGAGATTAGTTCCTCACTTAAACTTCTAACTTTTGACTATCTAAATAAATTAAAAATAAAAAATAATAATAAAAAAAAGATTAATCATTCCACTCCAAACACTCTATCTTGGTTTCATTCAGAGGGGTTACACTAGTTTATATTGGCTAATTTCATTCTATAGTATTATGAAGCACCAGAACTGTAGAGGTGATAACAGGGAAAATTGCTACCATGCCTTATTACATTATCTGTTTCCTTGTCATGGTGATCGTAAGCAGTACCCTGAAAAACTTGACGAAGATGAATCTATCACAATGGGAAAATATATAAAAGTTTTTTTTTTCTGCATGCAACTGTGCAATACTATGTCTTTACCTACCTATTGGACCAAAGAGTTAAGCTCAGGATAACATTATATAATGTACTCAACTACAGTATAAAATAGTATTTATGAAGGGTTCTCTATCTTTGCATTTCTGAAAGCCTGAAATAGTTTCCTGTTGAATTTTTCTATATGTGTTTGTCTGTGTGTGTGTGTATGTTTATGTGCAAATTTTAATCAGGCCTAATTTCTGATTCACCTGTTCGGATCTGCACATTGAAATTCTCCTTTGGTTATTGTACTGAATGTCTGAGATGAATATTTTCTGAATTAATGGGAAAAGCCTTCCTCCTCAAGACTTTCTGAAAGGGAATATATACAGTTCATCCATTTTTTCTTCCACTGGTTCAAATTGATTGTGCGGTCCAACAGGAAAAGACTTTTCCAAAAATCACCATCTGTTTTTCTATTCAGGAAGGCTGAAACCATTTATTTTACCAATTTTAGTGCAGTAGATATTCCATGCTTGATCTGATACAGAATGCAATAGGTGGTCTCTAGCACAATAGGACTCTAACTCCTTTATCCAAGTGATTTCTTCTCAGAGAACCATAACAATCTCCTTAAGTTCATCAAACAAAAGTATATGTTATCTTTGCTTATGGGCTTAGTCAGGGAGACTGTTAAATGACTGGTAGGTAACTGTTAAAGCACTGTTCATGACTCCGTCCCAAGTAACTCAGAAGGTGAGTTCTGGATCATGTCTTCCTATAGTTGGTGGTTGCATTCATATTCCACCAGCTGGCATTACTGGATATCCATCTTTTCTACCTACAGCTGTTGTTTCATCTATTATATTCCATGAGTGCTTAAAGAATAGCCAGGAGGTCTTGTCTAAAACTGATCTTGAGATAAGGATATTCCAAAGATTCTGTATGATATGTCAGTGTTCCTGTAACCTTTTTTTGTTTTTGTTTTCATTTTGAGGGGGTCGGTCTTAACCAAACTAACACAGACACATTTATTAAAACTATAGCTCTCAAGACATTAAAGAGTGACTTGTGCCTACACCCCTTCAGTTAGCTTCTGGCATATCCTTGTTACACCTCTTCTGTTTTTATATGTCACCTAGGGTAAGAAGAGTTTCACCTTTGGTATATACACTGTTATAGATGCGAACACTATTTTTACAGAAATAATATACTTCCATACTCTATCTAATCTATACCTATCTATACAATAACCAAAATAGAAATGTAGAGGTACTAGAAGGAGAATTTAAGTTTTCTAGTTAGATTTTTCCTCCATGTAGTTAGCGCCCAGACTATTAAACACTTGTTTGGTATTTTGTCATATGCTGATCCATTGTGACAATTGTATTAGTCCAGGAAAATCAAGCAATAACTGCTAAAGACAAGAAGAACACTTTTGATACAGCTGCTCATTGAAGGCTGGAAAAGTATATTGGGAAAATATCTCTACATGTTTGTCAGTTCTTATGTTATTTAATTCCTAAATATGCTACAGGATACTGTCAGAAATGTGTAATTGAATGAGTAACTGTTGGTCCAAGCTAGTATGATCTTTCTTATGTTGTCCGTACTATTTTCTATATTTATGTACACGTGTGCATACACCTAGCAAGATTGCCAGGAAATTAGTGATCAATAGAAAGTGGAAAAACTGTAGAAGTATTTGTTCATTTTCTAATTGGACTTCTGACCATGGATTGTTTTATGGTCGGTGATTTACTCTGCCCATGAAAAAAGCTCAAGGGAAAGGAGGGTTTCACAGATGTACATGGACCCAAAAGCTGTTGTCTACTTAGAGGTGAGCTGAAAGCAGAAGGCAAAGTTTTTGGTAGACGTGCATCCATTAACTGTAGGTGAGAGACCTTTGTGGATAGGTTATTTCATTACTGCCCAGCACCTTTGGTTGCTTTTTTCTTTGGTTCCTTGTTATGCATTTCCTACTGGCTACTGATGAAAATGGGATTTTTTTTTTTTTTCCAAAAGGTTAAATCCAAAACCTTGTTGGAGTTAGTGTTGACCACATCTTCTATGCACCTCTGGGCTGATCCTAAGATATCTAAAGTCAGAGACACAGAACCCAGGCTGTTGTTTCTACTGCATGCCTGATACTCTCTCATACACACAGAAGTCACCTCAGATGAAGTGAGGAGTTTAATAATAGCCATTAAAATTGTTCTGCCAATTTATGTTTTTTTTTCTTTTTTGTTTTTCTAATATTGATAATTTGTCAGCATGTCCTCGAGCGGCTAAGTACATAAAAAATGACCTTTTGAAGTTTCTCCCTAAAGGTGCAATCAGAAATAAAGAGAAAATGGAGGAGCTGGAAAGTCAACCGGTATTTTGCTGTGGATTTCAAACATCGTCATCCTTCTCTAGCGAGCAGCGGAGTGAACGGGGGGACACAACTCTCCATTCTGAGCAAGAGCAGCTCTCAGATTCGGATGTCCAGCATAAATGCAGAGAATCTAGCGACATGAGCAGCTAAGGAAAACAAATCAATCAACAAGCAAACCAAAAACCACCTGTTTAAAAAGAAAACAAACAGTTTTGTTGGTGGTGTGGGTTTCCTTTCCTTTCCTTTCCTTTCCTTTCCTTTCCTTTCCTTTCCTTTCCTTTCCTTTNCTTCCCTTCCCTTTTCCTTTTTTTTTTCTTTTTTTTCCTTTTTTTTTCCTTTTTTTCTTTTTTTCCTTTTTTTTCCTTTCCTCTAAAATGTCCTTGATGGTTGTAGAGGTGAAAATGCAAAGGAAGTGTATATATATATATCTTTTTAAAAATCACTGTAAATACACAACTGTACTCAAGGCCATTGATGGAAAATATTTAAAAGTTAAAAATAGGCCAAGCCCACCTGCTCAATGATTTACATTTCAGAGCATCTGCAAGTAATCCGTTGTCAGTCAAAAATAACAAATGATTGCTGTGCAGTTGTGATCCTTGGTTGCCAAACTGATACTAATCTGTGAATGAACATGATCATTGTTATTTTTCAAATTGGTTTTCATTTTGTTTTGGATTAGCACTTTTTTTTTTTCTTAGTCAAACATATCTTAGCCTGTCCCTGTCCTGAATTTCCACAGTGTTTCTTTTTTCAGTCTTAGGATGGAGCTAACATGCTTGGGTTAATCATACCAGCAGGTTCAGGAAGAAGTCCAGAAAATTAACTTCATGGTTGGATTTGGTTAGATGTACCCAGTGTACTTAAAGAAACTGCTGTGCCAATGTGAAGCTGTATGGCTGTCATCAGTCGGTGGGGGGACTCCAGGCAAGAGAGATGGGATCAGCTGTCTGTTTCCGTACCCAGAGACACTTCTGAGAGTGCTTCACGTTCTAGCTAAGCTGTGAATTTTCTAAAAGGGCCATGTAGTTGAGATATATCTACATTTTTGGCATTGATTGAGAGCTGATTGATTGATTGATTGGATTCTTTGAATAATAAGAATAACTGTCCCCTCCTTCCCACCTTAAAAGCAAAAGTCAGTTCCAAGAGGGTGTTTTCCTCCAGATAACCTTGAATGTTCTGCATCTGTGTCTCAAACAAGGCATGTTTTAGGGTAGTGCTGACACATACGATGTGGTGCCTTTGCAGCCTGGTTGACATCTGTGTATTATGATTCTTCCCTGCCACAGCAAGAGGCACAAGAGAGATCTGTCATGATCATATTGGAAGGTAAAAGTCAACTGCATTTGGTGAGCAACCAAACTGAACAATAAGACGCTATGGAAGGAAAAGATAAAGACTTTGGATGACTTCCCACACCTGGTGTTTTTCTCTCCCTTTGGATAATCCATTTGTTTAAACACTGATGTTCTTACTGTTTTGTTTGTTTGTTTGTTTGTTTTTCTTGAGAGAAACTAAAACATTCTTTCCAACTTTGCCTTGTAGTTAAAGCCACGACTGGTACACGTCTACTTCAGTCAAATGTCGATAATGTCAATTCTTAAAAGTCTTTATACAGTGCATAAAGGCTTTGATGACTGTACTAGCTCTCAATTCATTTTGGATTTATGAACTGGTATACATATATATATCTAAATATATATATGTGTGTATGTATGTGTCCATATATTAAAAAAAAAATGAAAATGACATTTTAAAGGTGAAGTTATGAACTGAAACTAATAGTAACCAGGAAATTTAAAATTCAGGCTTGTTCTTTGGTGTTAGTTGACTTGATCATCAACAAAAAGAAAAGTGAATGGTTCAGAATTTTAGTGTCAGCTGAGCTTTTAATTTCACTGGTTTATGTTAGTTTAGGTAAAAAAAAAAAAAGTTTTAATGCCATTTTAAGTATAAGTTTTTTAAAAATAACACTAGTTTCCTTATTTTTAAAAGGAAAAAAAAAAAAAGGGTCAGAAAGTAGTGAAAGAAGTATTAATTCTAATACTTAACTCTTACATAGTGCTTTATGGGACATACTCTGCTCTCGGTTGTAGCAATGTAAATGAATGTAAAAATCATTTGAAACAGACAGAAATGTTAAGATTGACTTCATGTCAGTACAGGATCATGTTCTTATGAGACACTTATGCCCCAGTCAGGTGAAATCTACCCTTGCACAGAGGACCAGCAAAAAGTTTTAAATTGCTTAAATCATACTGCAGTATCTTAAATGTGAGTTACATGATCCAGACACCTTCTTTGCAGGCCTTCACCATTGGTTTACTGCTCTGAGAACAGAATTTGTCCCCCACTTCCAGACTCTGTGCAAAAATCACTGAAGTATTTTTAACTGATAGATTAGAGTTTCCCATCTCATTAGATGCTGCTAAAAGCTATTTTATAAAGTTTTCCAAGGAACCATACTCTTTGCAGACCACAAAGATATTGAAGAGGGAGATGGGGAAAGTCAGATCTATCAGGTAAATGAATACTTAGAGTTTTTTTAAATGGAACTGTCTAATATTAGATGAACAGATATCATTTAGCTTTGTATTTTCTGTAGTATGGGCTTTCACAAGGCATTATCTTGACAATACTGTAAGTGTATTCTTAAAAAACATCTAAAAATATATTTTGCACGACTAGCCGGTAGCCAATTTTCGAACATTAATAAATTAGAAACTTTGGG
>VXAA01000994.1:40236-77491 GCA_013399115.1 Anseranas semipalmata | reverse complement strand
TTTTTTTTTTTTTTCTGGTTGAGGCTTTTTCTTTTTTTGGATTCTTTTGTTTTTTTAGCTGTCTTACAACAATCTGAAATTTGAGTTGGTGGATCTCAGTCTAGTGCCTCGTGGGCAAGTGTCTACAACACCAAAACCACCCTCCAATCATGCACACTGGACACTGGGTCCTCAGCTACATTAGAATTAATGCAGAAAACCATTGCTATCGTTAGAACAAAGCCACTTCTCTTTAGCTTTGGGTTTGGCCTCAGCACATTATTATCACTACTATTTTTTGGCATTCTCGGCAAGAGAGGCCAAGGACTGAAGAGTCATGAAGACATGGACTTGCCCCTTACACTCCAGAGCCAGTGCTCTGGAGCAAGGCAAATTGGAGGGCAGTGGAGTGGAAATTTCTACTGCTGTGGTCACTGTGTTTATTGTTCATTGGACAAGTTAAAGTCTTCAGTACCTTTCACCAGCACTGAATTTAGTCAAAGAAATTGTATATCTCTACATATCTAATATACACTATATTATACAAACAACCCCTTGTATTATAATTTTCTTGTTGTAAGTGTTGATGCACTTGCAAAAGTTGTTTTCCTTAGTCATTCTGACTTTCTCAGTGTTACTGGAAAGATCAGCCTTCAGGTCTGATCTAAACCAGATTCTGATGCCATCGCACAAATTACTCTCTCAGAAATCTTTATGTTGAATGTAAGCTGAAGATGCTGGACATGCATGGCCACCACTTACAGTGGCTGCCATTTCTATTTGTTTCAGGATGGAAGAAACCAAAAAGTGGTTTGCTTCTAGGTGTGTGTAAATATTGATTGAGTGCAATGGTGTTTTGTTTGATTTTTCACTGTGAAATATATTTTGGAGCTAGAAAGGCTATGTTATTAAAAACTATGTAATTAAAAGGAAAACAAAAGCGCGCAGTGCTCCTTGAGCCATTTTTTCTACCACATCCATAAGGTATTTCTAGTCTAATTTTCTTAGGGTTTTTTGTAAGTGTTCAGAAACCTACTGTACTGCATCTTTTGTGAGGATTTACTGTACTTAACCACTGTTTTATTATTGACTTTTTGATGTGGAGTGCTGGTATGACAGAACAATTAACATCCCAAAATGAAAACTACGATCTATATTTCAGAAGGACAAGGCTTGTTTCATTGTTGCCCAGTGACCTCAACTCTTTTTACCTTCACCTGTATTGTGTTCAGCTGTGGGTGTTTTTATTTTGTAGAGGAAATATGCCCAAGTTGCTCTGCTTCATTTAAGTACTTGTATTTGAAAACCAGGTGTTAAAATGGGGTGGTGGCACTTTCATTTTCAGGTCAGATCTAAAGCCAGAAATTTTCTCAATCTTCTTTTCTGGTTTCAGTTACAATCTTGCAAGAGGAGCTGTATTTCTGCCGTTTCCAATCAGAAGGGTAGGAAACTCATTCAGACAAGATATTGCATGAAATCACCATTCAATGGGCAAAAATATACTAATCATGCCAGTTTGTGAGGTTTTAGTGTTCATGCATCTGACTGCAGCTAAATCCTGACTGTGACTTCAAAGTTCAAAACTTGGCTTGTGAACCATGCAGGTACCTAACTTTATGTTATCATTCCAGCCCAGCCCTGCCAGAAGTTAGATACAGAAATTAAAGACAGTGTAGGAAAGAAAAACAATTTTTGTAGTGACTGAGAGTGGCAATGAAAGAAATGAAAAAAATAAAAATAAAAATAAAAATAAAAATAAAAATAAAAATAAAAATAAAAATAAAAATAAAAATAATTCATTTAATTGACTTTGTTTGCCTTGTTGGTTTAACTTATTTTTCACTAGTGTTTCAGAGACAACTGCTTATGTCAGTGGTTTTCAATCTGTGGTCAGTGGAGACTTCAGAACCCATAGGCTTATTTGTGAAGTGTCCATGGAAGATAATTAACAAAAAGAAATGCATACATTGTATGTAGCAATAGATGCTTGTAAGGTTTCTGAAGAGCTTTTGTCTTCCCTGTGATTATGTGAAGGCTCTCACAGACAAAAAAAAAAAAAAAAAAAGATTGAAAAGTACAGCTGTAAAAAGCTGATGATGAGTTATTATAAGCCATTTTCCCAGAACAATCTACATGCCTGTATTAGTTTCTCAGCTTTCTGCACATAGCTCCATTCAGTCTTTGATGAACTCCTCAATGCCTCCCTTCCAACATCCACAAACAGTGGTGGAGAGGAGCAGCTGAGGAGAGCATGGCCACTGTTAGCTAACTCTAATCATGAGGAGTATCTATATCCCAATATTGCAGAAAAGACAGGATGAAGCACAAGTGTAACCAGGTCTCTGTAGCCTTTTCACAGTGAGTGACTGGATTGAGAAAATGCAAGTGGAACTGGTGCTGTACACTGAGTGAAGCTACTGTACTTTTCCCTCTGTGTCCTCAATGTCAATCATGCAAGCTGTGATTTCACTGCTGCTGTGAAGTCCTATGAACTCTTTTTACACTATATGTACAGGATCCAAATGATAAAGTTAATCTTTATAGTTTCCAAATTCAATGGATCTACCTAGAAAGCTCAACAAATTAAATTTTTCTGCCCTAGTTTGTGTATGTGATTTCACATTATTAAGACTTTCTTTTTTGTCCTGGTATTTGTTCATATAGACAAAGCTTCCAGAGAAATGTAGGATATTTAAAATTATCTGCTACCTGATAAATCAGAACAATAAATGTGACCCTAGAAGATCTGTTATAGCCTGGAAGTTCTAAGGGAAGCAAGATAAAGTAGTAAAGAACATAGAACAGGTTACATGGGATCCTGCTTGACCTCCAGCTGTAGACAAGATTGGTGTCTCTTATAGCTCCTATGTCATATCTATGAGCTCTGTGTGGATTTCCAGGAACCTGAGATAAACTCGCTCACTGAGATAAACTGAGCTCATCTACATTTGGGTAGCTAGACTTCAATGTCTATGTGAGAGTGATGTCTGTTGGATTCCTGAGTCTACAACTCTAGAGGTGTACATAACACAAAGATACAACCAAATATCTGGTTTTACCTGATTTCCAAAGTATGTCCTAAAACCTAGATTATGTAGGTCTTGAGCAGAGCCCAAGAAAAAAACTGTATCTCAATAGCTATAACTGCAAAGCTGCTCAGACAGTCTCCAGAGGTGCTGAAATCTGTTAGATGTCACAGGCTGTATTAAACATCTGTGTCCCTTTCAACATCAGGCACTTTCAGCATTAGGGATTCTGGCTCATAGGAAAGTCCTGGGAAAGATTCTACATCACTAAGCAAGTAGCTTACGACATCCACATCACCTAACTTCAGGCATTGATAAAGAAGAAGTCTTCCTCTATCTAGTTGCTCTGATTGTAGCCACCAGAGAGAAATGAGCGATTTTAGAGTATGAGCATCAAACGTATATTTGATGTCTACTCAAGGGTGAGAAGATTCATACTTTACAAGTATCTGTTTCTTTCCACCAGGAAGTCTAACTGACCAGATCAGAGACTGACATCTGTACTGTGGAAGTCCATATGTAGTTGACTTTCCCCTAGGATCTTTGCTCAGACACTATTATTCTGTTTCATGTATGGTGCGAAATAATGCTCTTGGAAAGCTTGGAGGTGGCTTCTGCTGGATGTTACTGAGCAGATTTTGGGGAGATGCATGCGTGATAAAGGCTTGGTAACTCTCACTGAGAGCAGTTTTCAGGAAGTCTTGTTCTCTCTGCCAGATTGTGTACACGTGATAAGCACTTCTGTGTCTAGAAACAAACCATGGTATGTAGTACACATGCAATGAAAAAAGTTAGCATTTTACCCTCTGCTTTTAGAAGTCAGGCATGTGCAACATGTTCAGAATTGCATTTAAAGGTAACGTTGGGAAGATATGGAGCATGAATTGTTAATGATGCTCTGATGTTAAGCTCCATGCACATCTGTACTAAAGAGCAAAGTTCACCTAAATACACATTGTATTTTGTGTATGGAAACACACCAGCAGAGCTTAAAAAAATGTTTTGAATCTCATGGTCATTTAACTTTCTTATGATTAATTTCACAATTTCCCATTGGTTTTCTTCTGGGGAATTCATCTATGTAAAGAATTACTCTGTGATATGACATTGTGTGATATGACACTCTTAAGTGTCTGAAATGACTTAGGCTTCTGGATATGCCTTTTGCAATGGAGTTTGTCCTTGCAGAAAAGTCTGAAGAGGCCTTCATGTACCAGTGTAATCTGTAAAAGCAAATATTTAATGTGTTCATTCTCATTCCCTTCTTTTGTCAATTTAGTGGCGATGCAACATGCTATAGCTCTGAGAAGAGATCTACCAAGTTATCATATGGAAAGCTGTATTTTGGCTTTTGACTGTGTCAAGGTACAAACTTACTGGCCTGTTGGGTTTAATACTGGTCTTTTTTTTTTGGTCAAAACTGGTTTAACTAGTAATGGGATCTGAGGTTATTCAGCTTTGTTATGAGTTGGAAACACATCAATTGCTGCTTTCTAACAATTCCTGTGTTCTGAGAAATTGTTTTTAATGTATACTGCTGTAGATGACACAATAAATGTATTATCATTTTGTATAAGTCCATTCTGATATAAAATTACAACAAAGAGAACTTTTTGTCTGTGAAGTTACAAGGTAGCATATTTCATCCCAAACAATAGTATGGAGTTTTGGGAGCTAAAAACATTGGCTTACTCATGGGAAGGAGTCCCTGAATTATTCTTGACAAAGTCAGTCCTGGAGTAATGAGGCATGAAGTCTTTACTACTAGTGGGCCATGTGCATTTTTCCTTCACCATCAAACAGCAGAGTTATGCTAGGAAGGTGTTTAGTCCACCACAAGTATCAAGGATGAATATAGTTTAATATTGCCCCCCCCCCCCAAAAAAATGCATCACACTCTCCATTTTAACTAATAGCCCTGTGGTTCTAAACTTTAATCCATAGGTCCTTTGGGGCCTGAGTATTATTTCTAAGGGGTCTAAACAGGAAAAGAAAATTTGTTTTCCTCAAACAAAGTCATTGCTAGTTGGCAAAGTTGGAAAACCATTGGTCTCTATCATATCTGACATGCTTTGGGGTTTCATTTCTTTTCCAGACAAAGCAAACCTCAAGATTTTTATCAGGGTCATTTTTAAAAGATCATGGACATTCAACCTACTGTAACAGAGGACTCTGTGGTAGATGATCTATTTATGAGTTTTCTCCCTGGCCCCCAAGGATCTGTGAATACTCCACAAAAGCTACATCTTTCAATTGCTGTTCTCCATCATTGTTTAGCCAAGCACAGATATTTGGGGCCTGGTCCTCGGGGAAGTGGACATATATCTATTGAAATTGACATTAGATTTGTGTCAGGGAGCAGCCAGGACCAGTTAGTTGAACCTGATGGCTAAGGGCTTGGAGACAAGGGGCAACACACAGGCAGTAGAGTCAGTCACAGCCCTAGTGAGGGAGCAAGGCAGAGATGTGCTGGTGTCCTGGAGATGGGCACCAAGTTCAACCAAGAGTCTAGATCATCAGGCAAGTTCGTGGTGACAAGGCAGGTGCAAGGCAGGTCCAAGACCAGGTTGTGATGTCAGCCCATGGATCAGGCCCATACTGGCAGGAGCAATGGTGGGGCAGGGCTGTGGCAGAGCTGGAGATCAGCATCCTACAGTGTTACTGTAGGAACTGGGATGAAATGGGATACTGGACCAATGGGCAGGTTGAGGGAGTCCCCAAGGCAGTTATGTGGGTTATTATTTTCCTGTATCACTGTGAATACCTCATGATAATCCAATTATTTGGGGATTTACTAGGTGAGCTGGGCCACCATCAACCCCTTCTTTGGGTGTTAGATGATGCTGCACAGGACGTGTCTTCTCTTTCTACCATGTGCTGAAGAGCTGCATCAGTCACTGTCCAACTAAACAGGGAGTTTGGCAAATTTGGAAGAGGGAATCTGGAAAAGGCTTTGTTTTTAAAGGTTGCATTTCTAGTCTAAGCAAATTTTTTAGGCTTCTTTTATAGTTAAGAGACAGAGAAAGAAAAGGCACATCCAAATGTATTTCAGCCTACTCTAAAAGTTTTGTGGTAAATATCCATAACTTTAAAGACACAATACCACACTAACACATTTGCTACAAGAATCAGACACTGGGAAACCCTCATTTATTAGACCTGTCACAATACCAAAGAGAACTTCCTGAAATCCAACTGCATTTTCTGAGACTGAAAAATTCTTGTTCAGTCACTCAAAACATCTTTGGGGTAAAATTTCTCACTGTTTAGTTCAAATGGATTTTAACCCAACTTTTAAGTCAATATCACAGAATCACAGAATCACAGAATCACAGAATATCCTGAGTTGGAAGGGATCCATAAGGATCATCGAGTCCAACTCCTGGCACTGCACAGGTCTACCCAAAATTTTAGACCATGTGACTAAGTGCACAGTCCAAACGCCTCTTAAATTCAGACAGGCTTGGTGCAGTGACTACTTCACTGGGGAGCCTGTTCCAGTGTGCAACCACCCTCTCAGTGAAGAACCTCTTCCTAATGTCCAACCTAAACCTCCCCTGCCTCAGCTTGACACCATTGCCGCGGGTTCTATCACTGGTGATTAAGGAGAATAGGTCGGCGCCTGGCCCTCCACTCCCCCTCGCAAGGAAGTTGTAGACTGCGATGAGGTCTCCCCTCAGCCTCCTCTTCTCCAGGCTGAACAGGCCAAGTGACCTCAGCCGCTCCTCATACGTCTTCCCCTCTAGGCCCTTCACCATCTTCGTCGCCCTCCTCTGGACACTCTCCAGCAGTTTTACATCCTTTTTGTACTGTGGTGCCCAGAACTGCACACAGTACTCAAGGTGAGGCCGCACCAGCGCAGAGTAGAGCGGGACAATCACTTCCCTCGACCGGCTAGCAATGCCGTGCTTGATGCACCCCAGGATACGGTTGGCCCTCCTGGCTGCCAGGGCACACTGCTGGCTCATATTCAACTTGCTGTCAACCACAACCCCCAGATCCCTCTCTGCGGGGCTGCTCTCCAGCGTCTCATTGCCCAGTCTGTACGTATAGCCAGGGTTGCCCCGTCCCAGGTGCAGGACGCGGCACTTGCTCTTATTAAACTTCATGCGGTTGGTGATTGCCCAGCTCTCCAATCTGTCCAGATCTCTCTGCAAGGCCTTTCCACCCTCAGCCGAGTCTACAACTCCTCCCAGTTTGGTGTCATCGGCAAATTTGCTCAAAACTCCTTCTAGTCCAACATCCAAGTCGTTTATAAAAACATTGAAGAGGACTGGCCCTAAAATGGAGCCTTGAGGGACCCCACTAGTGACCATCCGCCAGCCTGATGTGGCCCCATTTACCACAACCCTTTGAGCCCTGCCCGTCAGCCAATTGCTCACCCATCGTATGATGTTTTTGTCTAGCTGTATGCTGGACATTTTGTCCAGCAGGATCCTATGGGAAACTGTATCCAAAGCTTTGCTGAAGTCCAAAAAGATCACATCAGCTGGTTTCCCTTGGTCGACTAGATGGGTGATCTTATCATCAAAAGAAATCAAATTTGTCAGGCAGGACCTACCCCTCGTGAACCCATGTTGGCTGGGACCAATGACTGCATTGTCCCCCAGGTGCGCTTCAATAACTCCCAGGATAATCTTCTCCATAATTTTACCAGGCACTGACGTGAGACTGACAGGCCTGGAATTGCTAGGATCTTCTTTCTTGCCTTTCTTGAAAATTGGCACAACATTTGCCACCTCCCAGTCCACTGGGACCTCTCCAGATTCCCAAGACCGTTGAAAAATAATTGAGAGAGGTCTCGCAATGACGTCAGCCAGCTCTTTAAGCACCCTGGGATGAATCCCATCCGGACCCATGGACTTGTATGGATCCAGATGGAGCAGCAAATCCCGCACATGTTCAGGGTCGGTTGGGAGTCTATCATCAAGACTTACAAGTAGGGTCTTCGACTTTACCGAAAAACTATTTCTGGCAACTTGTATATAGTGGGGCACAGTCATCAAATTGTATCTGGGAGTTTCTATAGACTGTTCCAATAGTTGAGCAATGAATGAATACTGAATTTCCAAAAAGCTTGACCTATCTTGGCATTTCAGGATTTAGTCACTCACCCATTAGCTGGGCTTGACTCCTCTAAAACCTGTTTTTAATCTCAACCCTACAAGGGTGTGGGTTCAACCAACATTGCTCACTCACACAACTTGGCCTGAGAAAGAGTTTGCTGGACAGGAGTCATTTTTGTACAGTGGTTTAGTAGATGAAAAGAAAGTCATAAGATGCTGCTGACGTAACCACATTGGTAGCCCAGATACAAGGAGGCTATGACCCTCCTTTAATAGACTTTACATATAGGGTTGAGTTTATCTCATGAAGTAAGACTAAGGGAACAACATATATGTGGGCTAGGTGTTTAAACTTCCATTATGGCTAATAAAGATCCAGGGATGGAATTGGTTGCTTAAATGAAAGTAGCTAGTGTCATTTCAGACACAGTGTGGTGTTCTGCCTGGTCTCCACACACGTGTAAGTGTACAAAAATCTGGATCATATCTCCAGGACAGTGCAGATGTCTTGGATGTCCCAACGGCATTTGATAACTATGTTTATACAACTGAATCCAACCCCAGATCAATAGTTAGTGATGTTTAGACAACCATATAGCTGGTCAAATGTAGGTGCTCACATTAGGGAGAGCTGTGCAGCTCGTGGATTTCACTAACTGTATACTTCCAGTGGCTTAGACATCCAAATCATATAGAGGCTGCAACATATGGACACTTAAATTTATCTGTCATAATCTGTGAGCTGAACACTATCCTTTCATTTAGACACATTATTGCATTCTGCTTTTCTTCATAGAACATTTTGTTTTTCCTAAAGAAGATCATTTTCTCTCATGCAACATACTTCTAAATTGATAGCCTGTATTTTTAATTAGTTTGAGATTCACTGAAACTCTGCTCATCAAGGCATGAGAATGGGTTTCATATGACTTAGCTTTAGAAATCTACAACAGCTTTAGCCACCCTTGACTCCCTTTACCAGTAATGAATAGCTGCTTGAGGATGAGATGAGCCAAGGCCTGGACTCCATGGATTGTATCAACTAGATATCTACTGATTTTAAGTAAAGAATAGTTCAGAGACGTTGCACACACCAGCAATTAATCAGAGGTATCTCTCCCCATGTACTTAATTTATACCAAACACCTTTAAATGATACACTTGAGCAATCTCCACTGTGTACATCCCTCTCATCCAGTGTCAGAGCTGCCTATGGTCCCAGGATAGGTTATAGGTACCCTCATAAATACCCTAGAACCATACACTTATCTGTTGCAGGCTCCAGTTCCTCAGTTCAGCTTTATTTCTGGCAATAATCAGACCTCACGTTTTTCAGGTCTGTTTTTTGTTGTTTGTTTTGTTTTAATACTTTCTACTATTTCTCTGCACTGCTTTGAAAATCCAGCTGTGCGTGGATTATGCAACCTCAGGGAAGCTCAGCATTAGCTGAGCAGGCAGAGGGATTTCTTTTAATCTGGAGTCCACACAATCAAGCTTTCAGGAAAAAAAACATTGACACAATAAGAGTTAACAATCTACTCATAGTGAGAAATTTCAATCATTTGATCAAAGAAATTGCATCTCTTACTGTCTCTACTGCAACATCAAGAAAACAGCTGAAGCAATTGTTTTTAATCTTTCCAGGTGTTCATGTAGTTTACAAAGGGATTTTAAAATAATACCTGAAGAATTAAACTGTGTAAAAGATAACAGGGAATTAGAGGAAAAGAAAACAGCTTTTCCTAGCAGATAGACTTAATAATATATTGCACATATCCCTTGGTAATCATTTAAATATCACTTGGGAGAAGGCATATCTCAGATCCTCATTAGACGTACTGTCTGTGAACAGTGAGCAATGCTTCAGCATGCTGCATGGCTGTCTAGATTGTGCACATCCAGACAAGACAGCAGCGTGCCCAGCGCACACCATGCACCACGAGATGGCAGTGCCTTAACGAGGATGGCACAGTGCTTATAGACATCCTTTGTGACAACCCCTTTGCTGCCTTCAAAAGCCTGGGATGGAGCAATATATCCCTAACACATTCCTTATCCCGCACATGCCATCATGTCCTCACGTGCCTTAAAGAAGGGATCAGCAGCCTTCTCAGTGCCCTTCTTTATCCAAGAAACTTTTGCACTCCCCAGGGTTATTAACCCCATCACCAGATTGTTCCAAGTGTGTCCTTTATACAAATTATGAAAATAATGTTTTTTATATGTGCAGAATAACTTCATATAGCCCTCAACTCCAGCTTAGGGTTTACACATCTTGATCTAAAATGATTGAAAAGTAGAAGACTTGGAAACGTCAAAAACATAAGGAGGGATGCAGGGACATTCTGGACAAGGCCCAGGCAGAGCAGGTGGCTGGCATATTGCTAAGGTTGCTGGAGAACATTTGAGGTATTTTGTTGGATCTCTGTGAGGTGGGATGTGAGGGTGTCTGGAAAGAGCGTGAGGCAACAGGGGATGTCCAAGGAGTTAATGTAAGCTGAGTGTGGATGGTGATGGTAGATGGGTACAAAACAGGTTATGAGGTCTGGCAGGAACAGTGGCGTTACTGGAGTTTTTGAATTTTCTGTGACTGAACACTGGATGAGTGATGGAATGGTCTTTCATGATGTACTGGGACCTACCACTTCTCCTTGTCAGCTTTTCTCCTTTCCCTGGATCCTTGGTCCAGTAAAGAAGCTTCACAGTAATAAGCACAAAGGACATGTAGTGAGGTAGGTGGTCTTAAAGTAAAATGCAGGCCATCCTGTGAGCTAAGCTGGGAAGTGGGAATTGCTGTGTAATACATAGCAAATACAATTAACAGACTGTCTTTTTTTTGATAAAGATAAAGTCTCAAGGGAAACATCCAGACTGACATAAGACAATTAAAAATTACAGCCACAACAGTTTTACTTATCACTTACATTTTATAGATGTACATCATAGAAATGTGTTCAAATCACTGTGCTAGGCAGCACACAACACAGGAGCAAGGATTACTTTACAAGGAAAACTATTAAGGTGGTCAGAACAGACAAGATAACACTTTGTACAGGGCATGTGATTCATTGAGACAGATGGGGTAATTAATAAAGGAGTGATCTAAATTATGTATATAGAAACCTGGATAATTCATCTCTGCTGTAATAATAAGGCTAGAGATGAAGCACCTAAAATCAACAAACAGGTTCCCACAAAGTCAAATGTCACCTGGCCTAAATAATTAACCAAAAGTTCAATAAAATGAGGGACCAGAGCTCTACTTTTTAAAGCTGAACTGATATTCCAGTTCACAGAAAGTCTAGGGTGTACTTAAACAGCCACAGCCTCTAGCAGCATTCTCAAGTCTGGATGCACGCCCTTCTGGGAATAGTCCTGTCTTGAAATGAACTACAGCTATGCTTTATGTACCTTGTATACACTCTCTTTTGGAGAGTTTGACATAGAGGCCAGCTCAATCCCAAGGAAAGAGGAAGGCCACCCAAAGAAGTGATGTAAATACAGCGTTAGTTTGCTCTGTTTTACTAGACCACACACTGTTTCACTTCTGACCTCAGACACATCCTTCATTGGAGTGGCAATGAGCTGAGAAATGGTGGGTAGCACTGAAATCAACACAGCAATCACAGAAGATAAGTTCATCCTCAAAGAGAGGTCACCAAAAAGCACAAAACCACAGTTTAACTGTGGATTTAATTGATGGATCCAGCTAACCTTCAAGGATATTGCAACAGAAGGTCTGTTCCAGCTACACAAGGACCAGTGTCTGGTCACTAAGAAGGCTAGGTTTTTAAGCTATTCTGAGCTCAAGGAAGCCCAGCTGGGATATTGCACTGCGTTTGCTGTATGTTCTTCCTTTGTACACACATAATCTTCCTAATGCTCAGCTACTCCATGTTTTCCCATGGACGAGAAAGGGCTTGAGTCCTCTGGCCTGACTTAATCTCTCCATTACACATGTACGAAAGAAAAAGCCCAAGCAGATAATGTAACTCATTCATTTTTGTGTCACTCTTGAGACACCTTGAGATTCCTTTTAAAGGAGCTTACTGCTCCTTACATAGGTGCTTAGCACTTCTTAGTGTGTAATTCCATCAAGTTGGCCGAAGCTGCCCCAAAACAATTAGTAAAAAATCACCAATCGTTATTGCAAGCCTTTGCCACTCTATAGCTGTTTCAAATGAAGATTAATTATAGTGCTCTTCCAAACAGGAAATTTCAGGAAATACAGGCAAAGATTAGACAAACATTCTGGGACTAGGAGAAGTGAATGTCGTTCCTTTGATTTGAGTGCTAACCTGTTGATGCACAGGAGCTCAAAGTCTGTCATTTCACAATGACAATGAACAAAAAGTGGATTTTGTGTGCTTGAGGAGAGAAAGAACCAGAGTTGTCATATTAATCTTTAAAAGATAAGAAAAGTAGCTCATGTTCAGGACAAGAAATTCTCAGAAGTCTGTTGATACTATGGAAAGCCATGAAGAATCCCAACAGTCTGTATGTTAGGTAGTATGTTACAAGGTTATAGCAACTCAGCCTGTTAGATAAACTCAGATAGAAGTTACACCATTCTGGTATGCAGATATTTTCCTTTTTGGACTGATTTTTTCAAGCAGTGATAACTGAGTAACATAGTTGACTGGACTGTTTTCTCTGGACATAGTCCCATGTTTGTGTGTGAAGCTCAGGTATTCTTGATACTGCCATTTGCACAGTTGCTTCTTGAGTTCACTTTGAACCTACAGAAAAGGAATTTAAAATCAATCAGAAAATAAAAACTTAGTGAGCATTGAAGATAAAATATGCCAAAATTTCTACCTGACTGCTAGTCCCAGATACACCCATGTCAATCAAGATTAAGTCTTAACACATTTTTAGAAGGACTTAAACTATTCCCATATTCACATTGAAAAAATAAACAATTACCAGAATTCAGAGGATGAGAGGGAAGTTAGTGACTGTAGTTTCTTTATTTATTGTTATATTTCTGCCACATAAATATTTCCGCTTTTTTTTTATTATATATATTTTTTCTCATACTAAATCTTCTGTGCCTCCTTGTTGTGACCTGCTATGTACAATAAGACCTCAGAGGGTCCTTCTCCAGGCTTTCAGCTTATCCATGTTGAAATCCCTCTTACAGATCTGTTGCTGATTCTGAAAGATACTGAACCAGCTTGAATATATATTACATTTGTGGGACGTCTCAGGAATCCTTAAGAGCACAGACAAAACTGATTTATTTTTATTTTTTAACCATCTGACACATAAGTAACAGGTAGATTGAAGAACCTTGGAGGTCCAAGGTCTGCTGTTGACACAATTGGGACTGGAGTGAGGGGATTGGTGGAAAGTAGCTTCTGCTACCCTACATAAAGCATCTCACACTCAAAGGCATAGCAGAGAGAGTGCAAGCAGGTGCAGGAAACATCCAGTCCTTCCCTCCCCTTTCATGGGCAGTCTGCTCCTGTGGAATAATTGCTCATAGTGCCCTGCTACCTCTATTCACATTCAGTTTCATCTCTAGCTGCTTCACCTTCAAGGGAGGTGGCTCTCCTGAAAATCCACAAAGTGATTCACAGGTGTCATCATAAACTAAGATATGTTGAGTGCTTCTAATCACATAGTTACCATCTTCCATGGCTGGCATTAATACTGAAAAATTTGTATGACAGTGTCAAAGTTGCAGCAACATTAACACAAATCCACTTCAATTTAAATGCAGAAATAAACTGTTAAGTGAAACTACGCAGTCATAGTGGGGATTTAGAATAGATGAATGTGATTTAAGTACTTTGAGCTTAGGAGTTAGAAATAATTCTGTTATCTAAGCCTCTACTAGGTAGGAGCTACACAGTGATGTACAGAAAGGAGGGTAGGATATGCAGGAGTACATCTTGGACATCAAGACCACCTGAAAGTTACTGACAATATCTGTCACTGAGGTGACCCTTATTCTACCTTTGTTCTCACTGTTAACCACAAAGACATACCAGCCCCTATACGCAACTTCAGGTATGGACAGAACATGCCATCCAGAGCTTTCAGAACTCCAATAAATAAAAGAGGGGCTTCCTCCACAACCCCATACTTTGGTACTATCCCAGTGAGCTCAGGGTCCTTCAACATTCCTATGTACATTGTTCCACAAAACAGGACATACAATAGCAGTCCTCAATTTCATCCCACAGAGATACTACTCTGTTTGACAGTAGCACAGTCTCTCACATTGTTGCAGATACTTAAAACTGAGAAGACACACACAAAAGAGAATAATTATGTCTTATGATTGCAGGGAACCATATGAGATGCAGGGAAGATGCACTGCCAAGTTGCAAGGAGTGGCCAATCTGCTCCAGGAGGAGTTATTCCTAAACAGAGTGGATGCAAGCCATACTACTTAACCTTGGGGCCAGAGATCACTTACTACCAGTCCCTTTTTCAACACTCAGTAGATTTGCATACTGCCATATGCAACACGCAAGCCATTTGAGGCCTGCTGGCAAGGAGTCTCTGCAAACAGCAGGCAGGTGGGATGTAAAGCATTCCATATTTAGAGTTAATCCTGAAGACACTCTCTCACAGCACATTATTATGACCATTTTAAGTTGTTTTCATAAGTAATAAACGTATTTTAGCCATCATTAATCTTTGAGTAGGATTAATTTTACCTACTTTTAGCCATTTCTATGAGAGGTGCCCAGTCTAAGCTAGCCCCTTAGGCACACCCTACAGTAAATGGGAAGAATGAGGAACCTTCAGTGGGTCATTCCCCTCATCTAACCTACACACTTTTCTGAGGATGAGAAGAATCACCTCATGGAAGTGTGTTTTTACATTTTTGTCATGATTTTTGCTTCATTCTGCTCTTTTGGGGGAAAGTGCAAGCAAATTCTGGCAATCCATACATTGATTTATACAGGGAAATCCAAATATCTCTCCTCTTTTCTGTGGGAAACTGTTAGTTTTTAAAACGATAAAGCTCTCTAAAATGTACTATAGGGATTTTATCCAAATTCTAAGAATGATACAAAAACAGGAAAGGAAGTGCGTGAGCAGAACTGCTGAAATCATACAGGCTGCCCTAAAGAAGGGAAGGGGAAAAGGGAAAAGGGAAAAGGGAAAGGGGAAAAGGGAAAAGGGGAAAATGGAAAGGGGAAAAGAGAAAGGGGAAAAGGGAAANGGGAAAGGGAAAGGGAAAGGGAAAGGGAAAGGGAAAGAAACACACCAGAAGAAAATAAACGTAAAGAAAGTACAGTGTTACAAGCTTTCCACTGAGACATCATCATGATAGCTATCAGACATAAAGAAGGAAAAACGTCCCTTGACAGGAAAGTCAGCAACCATTTGTAAAGGGTCACTGCTTCAAAGCTTATTCTGTGTCCTTCTGTCAGAATTATATGAATACAAATAAAGTCAACAAAGGTACCAAGGGAAAAAGAGATATGGGTATTTCATGTGTTCAGGAGCAGATCAAAGCACAGATCGGTTCTGGAAATAGGAAAAAAATGAAAAACAAGAGAGGCTCATAAGTTTCAAAGGTTTTGATAATCTCATATACTTGCTACTCACCTCTGCATTTGAGAAGCAATATAGAAGTGCAACAACAAAACCCTAGGACAGGGAGAATAGGGAGAAAAAAAGAAAATCAGTCATCAGGATTTGAAGCATAGAAACAGGAAAAGACATCAGCTTTTATTCAAAATTCAAGTAAGACAGCAAACGTTTTTTTCCATGCTTCCATTGGGATATAGGTGATATGGCAATATTTACTGGGTTTTCATATTTGGATTCAATGCCTCAATGGACTGGTGACATTATGTATATACTATTGCCTTTGTATGGAGACACTAAGGACTAAATCACTGTTTACTGTATCCTACAAAAAAGTTCTTCCTCAGACAAGGTAGTGGAGACCTTTGTCTTGTTCTAGCCTATATTTACACTAGAGAATAAACTCGCATCTTTACTGCTAAATTATCTTCTTTCACTCACAAGAAGATGGCTGTGTTCCAACAATCTTTTGGGAACAGTCTTGTGTTCACATTCACCCAGCCATACAGCCCACATCCAAACCGTTTTACAGACTGTGCTAACACTGGAAGACACTGGACAGTGGTAAACTACATCTGCATTAATGAACTGAACAAAGCACAGCCCTGAGCACTAACCCTTGCTTCTCCACCTTGTTAAAATGTTAACATGGTCCACGGCACAGATTTGACTTAGGCCGACATATATTTTCCCAAACAGTGTCCAGTCGTGACAGAGAGGTAAGCATGTAAGAGGGATCCTTTTCAAAGCGTATGAACATGCACAAGCTGTTGTGGGGTACAGGAGAAAGAGGAAGGAAAAAGAACTCAGCTGTTTGTTATAAGGTTTACCATAAAGAGTCCCTAGCCCTCTGAAGCCAGGATATCATTCTGAACAGTGGTATAGCAAATAAAAGAAGCAAAGAAGTGTTAAGATGATGAATTCACTACTGCTGAAGGGTAAGGGCAGAACAGGTTGTTATTTATTATTATTATTTTTTCAGTCCTCTTAGCATCACCTTTATTATACGTGGAATTAGTTCTTCTTAATCCATAGACTGATCTTCATGGCACTCAGTCATTGTTATTCAATAAATGTAGATGTTGTACTGTTGTACTTTTTTGTGATTATTAATATGAAGTCTGAATCAGAACTTAAGACTAGTGTGAGATTTTAAATAATAAGATAGTGGAACAAACAACGGAAAGAGCTTGTACAGGAGTAAAATAGAATATGTGTGTTGAATTTAGACACATTATTAACACCTGCTCTAATAACCAACCAAAAATGTAAAACTCCCGAGAGTGTGGTCTTTCAGCCCAAACTTCTTAGGACTCATAAACTTTTTGTTCAGCTTACCTGAAAGGAACCCAAGCCTAGCTCAATATAAAGGCGAGCTTCCAGACCAGTGCTTTCTGGGAAAAATGCAAATACAATGTAGTGTACTCCAAATAGTGGGATCAAGAGTAACGTGGATTTAGCAAGTCTCCTGGCAAACCAAGAATTAAAGAACAAGGCATTGTTAGAAATATGGAATTAGTGACAACCATTATATGTTGGAACAAATTTTACTATGGAGGACAAGTCCAGAATAGAAGGGACTACATCCAATGGAGTTAAGGAAAGGTTACTTTCTGCCACTCCCACTGTCAACATCTGGTCAGCAAAGTTGAACAAATCAGCTTGTAAGTTTTCCAGACTGACCTTTAAGGGTCTTCTTCCTGCTATAAATGCAACGGCTGAGGCACCAAACTGGGTATTTTAATACACCCTCCTGAGACAAATCTCAGTCACACGAAAGTATCTACCATGTAAGTGCTTAAACTTCCACAACTGTCAATGGAAACCTAATCATCACTGTCCCTGGGACTTGATTCAGTTGCTTAAACATTGGTGCCAGAGCCATTGACAATGTCCTAGGGTATTCTGCTTAGGGTATTCTGCTTAGGGTATTCAGCTCATTCCAGAAGAGCATAGTCTTGTACTAACAAGTACAATAATAATAATTAACAGACATACCTACATGTCTTAGGGTGAATCACATAGCTTGCTACAGTCCCTTGACTGCATTACTGAGATCCATATTGATTTTGAAGGGGATAGTAAGCATGAAGGACTAGGTTCAGTTACTAGAAGATCGGCATCATGTTACTGTTGAGGATTTAAAGAAAATTATCTGCGTCTTTCCCTGTGAGATTATTTGTGTGGAAAGGACTGGAAGCAAGATGGATGCATTACCTGAGAATTCTTGCTGTTTCAAGTTTGGTCCTTTTTGCAGCTGTAGTACTTTATTTTAGACTTCTCTCTTTGTCCCCTCCTGTCCTCCCCCAAACCCCACCCCTCCAACAAAAATAGAGTTGTGATATATGAGATGAAAAGGCAAGTTTACTTTTTTATTTCTTCTGGGGATGTCTCTCTCCATATAGTAACTAGTAGAACATTTTGTGGTCCTGCCTGTAAAACAATTTCTTAGAACAACTATAACGGATCAGCTTCAAGAGACCCTGCAATACTTACACAAAGTGGCTTGAATGGCTCCCTCCTCCTTCTTGAGATTTCAATTTATGAACTAGAATTCTGATCACATTAATAAATATAATAAAGTTAATCTGAAAAGACGAGACAGAATCTGTAAATTTACTACAAATCAGGAAGTATCTTCGGTTGTTACAAATGAAATAATAATCTCTTCTAATAGGAATTGCACTGATATAAACCAGTGAAGACTTGTTCTCAGATCAAATCAATATCATTAGAAATAGTATTCATTCTTTCCCACCAATATATTAAAGTTTTGCTGAATGAATACAGACCTACTTATCTCAATATCATTATATGTCTGATATTAGCTCATTTTATTCACTGTCAACACCTAGCAGATCTTCTGTGGTTTTAAAAGTCCCTCCAGTTCCCTTCATTGTTAATATCAGGTATTATTATAGACACAGTCCCAAATGATGTATTCTTTGCTTTCTGAATTTAGATGGAATGAATCTGTGCATAAGAGAATTTTTGTCTTAAGTATATATCTTAGGAACTCATTGTAAAAATAGATACTAGATAAAATGACCTATATGTATTTCTTGAATTAAGCCAGCTTCACATTATCTAGGAGTTCTTGCTAGTATGGATTGCCCTTCCTCAGAACTGGATTACAGAGACACAGACAAGAATGTGGTATGTGGAATGTATGTGGCCAAGTGATTTCGTAATGTCCTAACATGACTCTAGAAAATATATGATTTGCCCTTTAGGCTGTGATTTAGGGTGTTTGGGAAAAAAAAAAAAAGTTACATACTGTACAATAATTTTCAACTATTTGAAATTCAAAAGAAATCAAACATAACGTATAGTATTGCTTTTTTTTTTTTCCACCTTACTGAAAGAAGACACTAGCATAGCTGTCAGATTTCAAAAGATGTTCAAGAAAAAGTGCAAAAACATACTAGCACAGTTAACAGAATGGGGCCCTTGATGATCCATAACACTACTCCATTTTCGTCATCATCCCAACATCTGAAACAGCAAACAAAAACATTAATGTTATCTATACCATGTGAGCTTTCCACAACACATGAAACTATTTCTGTCACTGAATAGGAAGGTGATGGATAGTTTTAAATGGTTTCAAAGGTATCTGCCAGTACTCCTTCCCTGACAACTCCCCAGCCAAGGGTTGAAGAACTAAAGTGAAGTCAAGAAATTCACATTTGTATTTTCAGGCTTCTTTCCCACTCTCCTGGTGAAAAAGTTTTACAGAGTACAGATCAGGAACTAAACTGCAATACCTCCAGAAATATAAGGATTTTGGTGTCATAAGGGAAGCAGGAAAGAAAAATCTAGACCCCTAGTGAAGGTACCTTGAAGGAAGATAGCAGAATAGGCTTTTGGTCTTTGTTTGGAGGATTTTTATGTAATTAGCATGAATAACATTCCAGTTTTTTTCTCCCTTCAGTCGAGCTCCATACATGCTAGGTTTTCTCATTCTCCCTCTTACTTTATTTTCTTTTCCAGTTTTGTGACACAGGACACTTGGTGAAGCTTACAGATGACGGCTTGCTCCAGCATGTCTGAGCGTAAGGTGTTTCTTTGCAATGTGAGTCCAGACCAGCTGTGTCTGAAGGACATGGGTTTCCTATTTAGCTGTTAGGTAAAAAAGAGTGGTTCTGATACTGTGGTTTGTTTATATATCTAATATCAAAGGAGCAAAGGAATGGAGGTATCTGCAATGAGATTCATCTGACTCAAAATCTGTTTGTTGGAGCTATTCCACTACACTTCCTTTGCAGTCAAAGGTGATCAGTGCAACAGGGCATGATTCATTTCATCTTAAAGTGGGTACCTGAAATACATCAGAGAAGTAAACTGAGTGGGTAGACACTTTGCCGGAAGAGCATCCAAAGTTCAGACACTCTTCAGCCTCCTCTTCAACTCTGTGAGAACTTAGAGCTCTCGTTCATGCTCTCCATCTTTCTCTGAATTTTCTTTGCAACTGGAGTATCTCATGACAGATTCTTCTGCTACATATCCAACAAATAAACCCAACAGTCTGGCCATTCTTTGGAAGAGAAGCAGCAGGAAAGGAGGAGAAATGAAATCCTCCTCACACCTTTCCTGGCTACAGAAAGGAGCACGTGCTGTAGAAAGGTACTTCCACTTATGAAACACTACAATGGAGAACACCTACTGCAGATATACTGCAGTAATATGAAGAGAGGGAAATAGAATGTGCTAAATGTGGTGGACTATAAGACTTATTGTTTCTACATCATTTAAGAGAGTTCTGAGTAGGTAGGTATGAAATAATATCTTTTCCAGCTTATCATCCATGTCAAATGACCCAAAGGCCTTCAGGGCAACCCTTAGTAAACACTCTTCTGCTTTATAACAGGCTCCCACACTAAAAGGTAAAAAATAACAAAACAAAATAAATAAAAAATAAATAAAACATAAATTAAAAAAAAAAAGATTCAAAGAATGGAATGAAAATGAAACACGAAACTACATATCAAGACATAACAATGTCTTTGGGAAGTACAGGTTTGAAAAGATTAGGGCTAGAAATTAATCGCTGTTTTTAAACAAAAGCAGTGATTTTCTTAAAATACAGTTATTTCAAGGATTGGACTTTAGGAAACTGAGTGAAATTTCAATTCTTACTACAGCATTTCCAGTTTTTATTACTCAGTATATGTACATCAAAATCAGAAGACTGAAAATTATTTTCTCACTTTTTTATGAAGTTTAAAGATTAGAGGCACAACTTTGGAACAATATTTTTGTTTATCTGTTTTTAATTTCTATTTTTTCCCTGTTAGTAAATCAAAATATAATATAAACTAGGATGACCTTGGCTTCCTTACCCAAGCTCTGACTTACCCGGTATTTTGTTGATGGATTCTTGTGAGGACCCAAGTAAACATCACAGCGGTGGGAGCTCCTGGACAGATCAACATGGAAAACCGTATAATTTTTTTAATGCCAAGTCCCATGGAAACTTTACTGAGAGAAAGTTCACAGTGCAGCAGATTGGATGCACATTAAAGTTCAGACAATGGGTCAGACAATCTTGAAATGACTTTATGGAAGAACTTAACTCTCAGTTCAGAGGAAAAAAAAGAAAAAGCAGAATAGGAGAATGAAATAAAAATGAAAAACAATAGGGGATGCTGTGGAACTATGTTTTCAAAAATAACAGCTAAGATTACTTGAAGGTTTGGATATAAATTGCAAGCAGTTGTGCAGCTGTAAGAATCACTTATTCAACTAGAGCTATTTTGTCTTGTGAATAGTGGCCAGCACACAAGCCTTTGTACAGTAGCTGGAAGAATTTATGTCTTTTTTTTTTTTTTCTAAGGAAACTCTACTAATCTCCCTAAACCAGTCAATTGACAAACATTCCATGAAAAAATCATTCTAATAGACTATTAGCTAAGATTGAGGAATTTGTGATTTCCTTCCTGTCTGCCACTGCTTATCCTTCTGCATTTGTGAGTGAATAACTATTTCCGATTTTTTAATTAAATAATTAATTAATTCATTTTGTGGCAGATCTATAAAGTAGCAATTTCTTTTGCTTTCCATCTGTGGAATTGAATTTCCAAAGACTAAATAGCTTTTAAATTTTTCACAAAAGAGACAAATCGGAACAAGGTGGCATTCATACTGACAAATCAATACAAATACAGATAACGTCTGTTCAAGTATCATTTAAAATCTGTAGGAAAGGCTCAGAAGTTCTCCTTCCTAATTTTAGAGCTTTGCTCAGAGCTTTTACAATGGGACAATATTCTGTTCAAGTTGCCTTTTTAATTAATGAAGGGAAATATTTAGACCCATATTACCTAAGATCTGAGTTGCCCTTGAGATGTCTCTCACTTTTGATTTATTATAGGACATGAGGATTACTACAGTATTAATTGAGGTGTTTCTTTTGTTATCTCAAGTTATCTCTGATTAAGCAAGACCTGAGTGTTCAGTTTCAGGCAATTATAATTGGAAGAGCTCCAAATTAACATCCCCTTTATAAAATTCAGATTTTTTAAAATTTAGTTATGTAAATAAAGTCTAAGAATCTGAAGATGAAGGCAAAAATACTATTTACCTTAGGAGAATTTGGATTTCACTTCTAATCCAAAAATGTTATGTAACCACTCAATTTGAGTGCCTCCATTTTAAAATAGCCAAGGTGAGGTACAAGAACATCTAAGGGTCACAATAAAAAGTTCTCTGCAGTGAAAGAAATTTTATGCATTACATGCACATATTCAAATAATGGGAGGTATTTTTAATTGTTGTATAAGCTCAAAAAATTCCTTAAAGACAGAGAATGTCTCTGAAAAAAAAAAAAAAAAAAAGAATGTTTGCAATCTCAAATATCTATTTCTGCCTTCTAAAAGCAAAATGTCAACTTAAAGTTAGTCACTCAAATTTCTTTAGTCGGTGGAGGAAGACAAGATGTTTCCAGGATGTAATCCATGCACATTAGTCATCTGTTTGAAGACTGGATTAATCACTACCACAGCATGCCTACCTCACTGTACTGACTGCAGGAAAAACCTGGAGAGAGGGTTTAGATTAGATTATTAACTTTTAAATGACTGTTGCTGAATGAAATTAATTCCAGTCATAAACAGGAGTGCTGCAGTCTTTCGAGTAGGCATATCCTAGTGCTTCTAATAATCCATTCTACCATCTCCTTCAAAGTTTTAAATGGTGAAATATCTACCAAGATAAGAAGAAAGGCAGAATAATGGCATGGTTTTGATGTACTACTGCATGAAAAGGCACCTTTCATCAAAGGAAATTATCAAAGGAAATCTCAGAATATTTTGTCTAGATCTAAAAGTAAATGGAAATACTAAACAACACAGAATGGAAAAGAGTACTAACCCCAGCCAGCAAATATGAACCACCATACATATTGCTTGTCTGAAACAAAGGTCAGCAAAAGCAGTGTTTGCAGGTATATCCCTTCTATAAGAAGCCAGAAGAAATTGGCTAAAATACTGAACTGGAAGAATGCTACAGCAGCTTTACAAGCAACCTGGAAATGCAGAGGAAGAAAAAAAATATTAGATCTACTTTCCATTGGGTTTGGATTCTCTACAAGTATAAGAAAAATTCAATTTTGTCACACAAAAATAAGGAAATACAAGGTTTCAGTAGGTTTGGGATTCCATCATTTCAGTTAACTTCAATTTTTTGAAAGGGAAACATTGGGCCTCTCTTATAGATGAATATAGATAGAAATTGATTTAGCTCCATTAGAGTCAACAAGACTGTACCATATATACCAAAGCTGAATGTAACCCATAACACTTGTTTGTGTGGTATTACTTGCTTTAAGATTTCAGTTCTAGCAAACTAAAAAGAAATCAGATTAAGAAATCTCCATATTCTCTTCAAGTCATGAATTAAATATTAACTCAAGGAAAGAGAGTGGGGAAGTTTAGTACCGTTGACATTAGGCAGTGGTCCATAGTTTCATCTGCAAACAAAACAGCATCTTTGGTGAAAACAGCAATTGCTCTCAGGATAAAGGACACGAACAGGTGCATATGGATGTAATTCCGTGTACAATGGAATTTTCTGACATAGAAAAAGAAAAGGAAAATTGTTTTTCAAGAGGAATTTCTCATCAGAACTCAGACAGGAATACAGGGTGACTTCAGACACCTTCCAAGGCAAATAATCTGTCACTTGAAAGGCAGCTAGGCACACAGGATCAGACCAGTTATTATCTGTTTACTAAAAGTGCTAGCATAATTGTCCTTGAATTGGCACACATTTGAAGGAGATGCCAGGAGCAGAGAATAACTCTGGGACTCTTGGGCTGTATTGCAATAATGGCTTTTAATTATCCTAAATAACATTTTTTTTTTTTTTTGCTAAACAAAACAGCAACAGGCTCTTCAGCCCCTTTCTGGCCAGAGGAGAACAGAGAGGATTAATAGGTGTCAGCTGCCTGTTGTGGGATCACTACCAGAGAAGCAGCTGCCTTACCCTAGGCTGTATTTCCCTAGATTGTCCTTTCCATGGTTTGACCTTGAGATGAAGGAATCTCCTTCAAGGTTTGGATATATCAGCCTCCTGGTCCTGGATCTTTTTATAAGAGATATAACCTTTGAGACTGTCAGTCTACTCCACCTAGGAAGTTGTTTCTGTGGCCTGCACTCCTGCCTAGAGAGTAAGCTTAAGGCTTTTGTCCAGGTTCGTTGGAACCAGTCTAAACCAGGATCCATTTCCTAATATCCAACTGTATCAAACATGACACTTAATTTCTTTAAACCTCTTTCTATTGCTCCTTATTATGTCTTTCACAGAGGGAATAAACTGTTTAGAATGACTACAGGTTCAGGGCATGAGACATAGTTTCTGCAGAGTAAGTCTTGCTATGTACTGGAGGAATACTATCTTATGCTAAAAGCAGTAACAGCTTGGAGCATTTCTACTGTATGGTGCAATTAAAGAGACTAAGACAGACTGTCCAGGCAGCTTTATTGTTTTAGCATCTGCCAGGGAAATGCCACAACATGAATAAAGAAGAACCCATTTCCATTTACAGTATAATGTCTGAGAAAGGTTTGAAAATAGTTAAAAACAACCAAAAAAAAATACAAAAACACAGAGGGTTTGAAAGGAATTAGGATGAGGTTGTCTTGAGACATCCTGAAAAGAGACCATTTTTTTTTTTTACCTGAAGGCAGCAAAGACAATTAGAGCTGTAATGAGTGAAGTCACTGATGCTGCATAGCCAGCAGTGTAGACACGCCAAAATGCAGAATAATATGATTTCTATGAGAAAAAGAGAACACAGACTGATGCTGGTGGTTATGCAGCATGCATGCTGGTGTGCTCATTTCAGTAAGATACAATTTCCCTTACTAGTCAGTCCCATCCCCTAAAGATCTGGTTCAGGTTTTTCCCTCCATCACTAACATGGCTTTTTTCTTTTGAAACCTTCCCAACCTTATGCATGAGACAGGTTCCACAGCCCACCAGCTCATCTGAAATACTGACCATAAAACAGTTTGAGCATGCCTAACTGGAAAAAGTTAACCTTTTTAAACAACTACAATTTCTCCTGGAGGTATATAAGGACTGAAGGCATATATATGAAGGCACTGAAACCTGCAGATGGGTGATTATTGAGTCAGTAACTTTAGACCAGGGCCAGATTGTACTCCATTTAGTACAAAGGATGTTTTCTGCTGATTTGAGAAGTGTTGGCTTTCATAAACAGCTATAGTTAAAAAGCAAATAAAACCTGCATTTTGCAGGTGAGGAAACCAAAACTCTGTGAAAAAGTCACATGGCATTGTGGAACTAAGAAAATTAAAGCCACAAAAATAACCTCACAGTCTTTAATTCCTTGGACAAGCAGTTCGGTCAGTAGCTGTACAGCTGTAATACTGTAAATTCTTTATAGTTAATTTGTTTGTTGTTGTTGTTGTTGTTTGTTTTACACTCAAATATCCTGTGTTCAAGGAAAAATGAAACACTTTTATATAGTTTTAACTATGCACATTTTATTCTGATTCACTACAGGATCACCTAATTATTCAAAATCCCAAGAAACTGAATTCTCTGAATTCAGGCAAATTTCCTCCTTGCAAATGCAGTGGACACTTTGTTCTCTAACTGATCCAAAGTCTGTTTATCTAAAAGGCAGCATTTCTAGGTTGAGACAATATATTAGCAATTTTAAGTAGATCCATAAATAAATCAGGTAACCCTGACAACTTAGGAGTCATCCTGATGTTTTTGAAATACTCCTAATCTTTTATATAATATTTTCAAAACAATGGTGTAAATTAAAAAAAAAAAATAGGTTTTTCAGCTAAATAAGGAAGTGTTTGGATATGTTTTATCTATTTTTGAAGCATAGCTAAAAAAACAACACTATATGCAGAAGACATCTTAGGTTCTCACTGAAGATACAAAATATGAAACAAGTAGCCCTCTTCAAATATAAATGGGATTCTTCTCACCTACTTCCCTCTGTTTACAATGCAGAAGAGGTTACTGATCTAATCTTCTCTTCATAGGTTGTGGGTATGACTGAGATAACAAACTAAACACAGGCACAGCACAGACATGAGCTCTGTCCTGAAATCTTTCCTAATGTTAAAATGTAAATATAGTCCCTTGCTTGATATCAGCTTAGGCCTGCTACAGACTCTCCATGTGCATGATTCACTGCTTAGCACAAGCCAGGGGATTCCTGGAAAAAGGCACTCTTGTTTGTAGAGTAAGAGAGTTTAGTTCTGTGGGTGAGAACCGTGCCATGGCACCTGACCCCAGGGCTGGAGAACTGTGCACTACAATACATGGCACCTTTTGAGTCTTACCTCCCTTCTGAAGTGTCCGCATGGTTTCCAGCAACTTTCCTGAAGGTTTTTAAGCATTTACCTTTCTAGCTTGCCCACATAGGAAAATACAAATATTTTTAGTTTATAGTTGGAAAATTTTGCTCCAGGTATTTGTACTGCCTATTGCAACTGTGCTTGTGTTTCCAAATCCGTGGAGCCAAATGGATGAAGTCAATGGTGTCTACACTTCCTAAAGATTCAGATATTTGAACTAGTACTTCTGTGCTTGACCTTTCACTCCTGGACAACCATATGGCTTACTCTAGATTACAGCCAGAGTGTTAGTAAAGACAATCCTCTTCAACTTTTTGTGTCTTGCTTTGATCTGTGACTGCACCTTTTTCCACTGTGAAGTCACAACTCTGAACACTCACAAGGAATTATATGAGTTAGTCTTTTATTTCATATATTGGAGGGAGTTAATTGCTTCTATCAAATTACTATGATAAGAGGAGGAGGCTGTGATGATACATGGGCTAGTGCATTTGTATGAGATGTATGAACCTTGTCAAATGCAGAATGGAGAGGAGGGGATGAAGACATCCCTATTCTCTCATGTCCCATTTAGCAAAGATCAGAACTCATGAGACAGAGGCAGTGATCATGGCTCTGTAAATCAATACCCTTCAGCCATGAAGCAAAGCTCATCCACTGAAGAGCTAACTCTACCGATGCAGTGCAAGGCTTTCCTACCCTTGGGACACAAATGATGGTGAAGGATGCGGAAATTTAAATCATATGAAGATGTGGGTGAAAAAGAAGTGTTTCTCAAGTCTAATGGTGCACCTAATGTTGGTCTCCAGACGGGAAAAATGGTGGTTCACTTCCTGTTCCACTGAGTGCATAAAATGGAGTGTGGAACTACTTAGTGGCATCTGAGAGTTCCCTCCCAAATATGTACATTGATCACCATGCTATAAAGTTATGGACTCCTTTATTCTCTAACTCAAAGACCTGGAATAACAATCAGCAGGGGATTTCCAAAGGAATTTTCACTGAAAAACTCCCTATAGACAGGTTGGTAAGGCTACCTCGGAAGATGATGTGGATTCAAATCCTCTGTCTCAGAGAAAAAAAGTTTTTGTTAGGCAGGACAGATGATCTAAACATGAATCTATTGAGTAAAACCAGGAGGAAAAAATGGATGGAGAGGAAAGTGGCCCTTCTACCTACTACTCCCTTGCTTTATATTAAGCTGAATTTGTTAAACAGGCTCTAAACATACTTGAAGGCTTGAGCTTAGCATTGAAGAAGGGTAAATTGATGGGGTGCAGGTATGTGGGGACATCCATCTACTCAGTATACTCAGGACAGTGTGCTCTGGAGATGTCCACAAACAGGAAATAAAAACTCACCTGATCCTCAGGCCCTTTACTGGAAACTTCATCGAATCCACAGGCAACAGCATATGGTGGGAATGGTTCTGACCAATATGCCTCCTGTGTACAGTTTCTCTGAAGGAAGCCTTTAATGGTGAAATATATCAGAGAATGAATTATAGCTTTTGNTTTTTTTTTTTTTTAAGTTTTGACAATAAACAACATATTTATATTCCTACTTTCATTGTTAAGTTAGATACTTGCAGGTCTAGTCATATTTAGCAAGATTAGCTATAGACAGTTAATAATCTATAATCTATCATTTGAAAAATTAACGCAGATATTCCCATTCATTTCAAGATGTAGTAGAAGATCTACATTTCACACAGGAAATTCTTTCTGCAAATTCAGTCTTCACACAGAGGAAACCAAATTATGCAATCTATCCTGCATTTACAACATAATCCGTGGTTATGAACAAAGTCCTGAGTCACTTGATCTAGCTTTGAATTTAGATATGATTATTGAACTTGGTCCTGCTCTGTCTGGAAGATTGGACTAGAGGACATCAAGAGGTCCTTTCTAACATTAATTATTCATACCTTTATAAGTCACTAATTCTATGATATATTCCATTATAACCTCAGCAACCTAGTGCAATTACCCATGTATTTTAGACAACCAAGGAGACTAGACAATTCAGTTCGGCATAACACTACACGGACAAGTGCCAAGTATACACCGTAAACCAAAATGTATATACATATCTGCATAATTACTCTGTGTGGGCTGACATAAGATAGCTTTGTGAATCATGAAAATATGCAAATTACTTAATCTCGAACTATTAGAATTTATTTTTTAAATATCTAGGGATAAGAAGAACAGGAAAAAAGTCTTGCCATGGATATTGGTGATTTCTTCAAAAAATCTTGGGCAGGGAATTTTAACCATTTCCCCAAAAGAAGCTCTGGGCCAACAGCTTAGACCATCCCAATCTCTGGTGCATCCTGGAAAGAAAAAGAAAAAAAATGACTCATAGAATCATAGAATATCCTGAGTTGGAAGGGACCTATAAGGATTATTGAGTCCAACTCCTGGCTCTACACGGGACTACCTAAAAATCAGACCCTGTGTCTGAGAGCATTGTCCAAATTCTTCTTGAACTCCGGCAGGCTCAGTGCTGTGACCACTGCCCTGGGGAGCCTGTGCCAGTGCCCAACCACCCTCTCGGTGAAGAATCTTTCCCTAACACCCAGCCTGACCCTCCCCTGTTACAGCTCCATGCCATTCTCTCGAGTCCTGTTGCTGTCACCAGAGAGTAGAAATCAGCGCCTGCCCCTCCGCTCCCCTCGTGAGGAAGCTGCAGGCCACCATGAGGCCTCCCTTCAGTCTCCACAAGGCTAAACAAACCAAGTGACCTCAGCCACTCCTCATATGTCTTGCTCTCTGGACCCTTGACTATCTTTGTGGCCTTCCTTTGGACACTCTCTAATAGTTTTATGTTCTTCTTTTGTTGCGGTGCCCAAAACTGCACACAGTACTCGAGGTGCAGCCAGACCTTTGCAGAGCAGAGCAGGCCAGTCACTTCCCTTGACCAGTCAGCAGTGCTGTGCTTAATGCACCCCAGGATATGGTTGGCCCTTTTGCCTGCCAGAACAGACTGTTGACTCATATTCAACTTGCCATCAACCAGAGCCCCCAGATCCCATTTTGCGGGGCTGCTGTCCAGCCTCTTATCCCCCAGTCTGTACATACATCCAGGGCTGCCCATTCCCAGGTGCAGAATCTGGCACTTGCTCTTGTTAAACTACATGCAATTAGTGACAGCCCTCTAATTTGTCAAGATCTCTCTGCAAGGCCTCTCTACCCTCAAGGTAGTCAACAGCTCCTCCCTGTTTAATGTCATCTGCAAACTTACTTAGCATACCTTCAAGTCCTGTGTCCAAATCATTTATGGAAACATTAAAGAGAACTGGCCCTAAAATGGAGCCCTGCGGAACCCCACTAGTGACTGGCTGTAACCCCATTTACTATAACCCTTTGAGCCTGACTATAAATAACACTAAATAAAGGAATACACACAGAACATCATACAGTTGATCTTCCCTAATGAGATTGTCTGTGGCTTTCCCACTAATACACATGCATGAAGAAGAGTTACAGCAGGCCTTGAAGCTCTATAAATGGAGGGTTGTGTTGCTTTCCTCTACTCCTTGAGTGTATCGTCCCTCACATACACACTTCTATCTTCTCTTTTGAGAGAAAATACACGAAATTCAAGCAGACACAATCTGAAAGTCAAATCAACTGCAGCTCTTTCTATTGTCAAAACAAATGTCAACAAAATAAAAATATGGAATAATTGTTATCTCTTGAGATTTTTCATTAATGGTCTCAGTCTAGATGAAAATCATCAGACTTAAAAACTCGGGCTTAGCTCCTTGATTTCATCCTTAAAGTCTATCAATTTCATCTGACTTAAAGGAAAAAAAAATATATAGGGGCTGAAATCCCGGTCTTAGCCAATCAACAAAATTTTGGCAATGGACTTCAGGAGGGATTAGATCCACCGTGAAGCAGAACTCCCAGCATCTTCTGAAATAACCATCATCAGGAGCAGATCTGGCTGGTTGGTAGTCATGAGGTTCCCTAAACCAGAGGTTGCTGGCTGAAGACACAGGGCACTCAATTATCTATGCATCCAATAAAATTTTTTTCAGAAGTTACAGTTAATCACAGTTTTGTCACTGACACATCATTTGGAGACTCAAGCTGCAGTCACGCTGTGTCTGTTGTTGGGTAGGTGTGGGTGCAGCACAGAAAAATTATCAGCATGTAAAGGTGCCTGAACCAATGAAAAAGCACCATGCTGTAGCAGAAACTAATCTCTAGGTAGTCATAAGGCAGATATAAAACAGTGCATGAGTTTCATTTGGGAGGTGTTATTTTCTTTCACTGATTCTTTTCTGTTTCCTCTGTGACTGATGACAAGGCGAATCTAAAATTGTCAAGAGCTGAAATGTGGAAGCAATATTACTTGCCTGTAGCCAAGCAAAGTTACTCTCTGGCTTCTGAAAGGATGGTCCTGAGAACCTTCCACAGGATTATCCTCACATCACCCTCAGGAGGACGAAATTCCTGGTATCCCCGATTTGCCAGATGGGAAAATAGAAGCCCTGATTCATTATCTCTAATTTTAATTGTCTAAAATATGTTAGCTAAACTTAGCAATGTTCCCCCTGTAATCAGCAGAAAGAGACAGGGACTTCCAGCTGATGATTCATCCCATATATTGGTGGCTCCTTTTAGAGGACAGGATGAATCACTCACTGCATGTACTGCGATCTCTCATGATTATAACCTAACCTAGGCTGCTAATTTTCAAATGAATAAAGTTAGGCAATGTAAGGTCCACATAGACATGCAGTGGTCAACACATTTTAAGAGACTTAAAGGGTCCCTCTAAGAAGCACTAAAAGACCTCTAAGGAGCTGGGCCTAAAAGTTTAGCCTCTTTGACAATGTGGGGTTAAATAACAGAATTAGGTAGGGAGGGGTACCTGAATGTTTTAAGTCTCAGACTGGGCTTCATTTCCGATGACTTCTACAATTGATAGAGAAACCACTGAGTGCAGCAAGAGCATTTTACATGCTGAGGTTTTCAAGAGACTAATGAACGGCTAAGTCACCTGAGACTCCATAAAGACAACTGCAGCAGGAATCCTATCAAGTAATGTTGACATCACAGATATTTAAGTCTGCTTCAGTCACCCAGGGCTCTTTCATTTTTAGACAATGGAGAAAAATAAGCATTTTTAGAGCTTGATTCAATTGACCTATTTTACATCTGTACTTCAGGAAGAGAGGAATTGCACCCTGGACTCTACTGAGGACACTCATTAGACACCACTCTGTACAGTGAGGATAATGAGTAACAACTTTAGATTTAAAAGTTTGCAACACAGAATAATTCCACCTCTGATTCTCTGAGAGTGCCAGGAAATAACTGTACAAATTGTGGTCTTTAAGTTCGTCTCATGTGCAATTCCTGAAAACTGAAAAATGTCCAGGGAGTTTTACCAATCTGAGACAAGTTTTAAAACACCCTAGATAAAATACCCTAGGGCTTTTTAAAAACATGAGATGAATTGTTTTTCCAGATCTAATGTTTCATTTTAAAATATACCGAAAAAGGCTGCAAATACCAGAACAGATTTTCATTAAACTCCTTCTACATCTAGAGAACAAAAGGTGGAAAGGGGACCATTGAGAAAATCACACTTGACAAGGCTCAAGATTTTTAAATAGTTTAACAGAAGTTTGAGGATTTGTTATTATTATTATTATTATTTCTTTGAGAAGCCTTTGCTACAAAGAAGATTCCAAAATCATGTAATTATTTTTCTGGTAAAGAGAAAAATACCTGGATTGTAATACCGTACTTTTCAAAGAGAAAATGCATGTAATAAATCATGATGGAAAAAGCACGATTGTTGCCAGATTTTTGGGGGAGTATTAGTGGGTGTTCCAAGGGCAAAATGTATCCAGGAGGTATTCTGGACTTGATTAAAGGAGGTGGAGGGGTGAGGGAAAAATAGCACTAAAATAGAATGGACGAGAACAAGAAGGATGCCAGATACCAGAGTGATTGGACAGGCTGCAGAAAAATACACAAGAAGTTAAAGGAGATATCCTGGGATTTGTCTCTAAACTTCTGCAGGCTTCTAAAGGCAGGTTTCCAGGTTGTTGCAATAATTCTTTTCATACCAAGTGCATGAGGTGCCTTTGTCTCATAACTCATCTGTAGAAAATGAACATCTGATAATTTATGATAACTGAAAATCTCTCTGAAGCAGATTCATACTTTTTTTTTTAACAGAAGTTGGCCAGAAAAATGTGATTGAGTTTTTGAAAGAGCTTGAACATTTTGAAATTTCAATGTGAATCAATTAAAAGCAGGCCTCCAAAATGCTGAAACCACAATAAAGAGAACCCTCTCCACAGCATTTTAAAAATATTTTACGGACATGTTGAAATGTTCATTTTAACTTTCAAAATTTTTATTTGAACATATAATAGATTTCAAAACACTACCACAATAAGTAATTTCAAACAAACAAACAAACAAACAGAAAACCTCCAAATATGTAGAAATAGAATATTTTGAAGAAGTTGGGATTTTTTTTCTCTTTTCTTCTGGAAAAGAACATTTTCACCAAATTGGAATGATTTTCAACATAATACAATTTCAGCATGCTTTTTTGCTGTATTCTGTGGAAGCTTCTTTGGCGCTTTGGATATAAGTAAAGAACACACAAAATACTTTAACGATTTAAAAAATATATCCAAATATGATTTTCTTGCCCAAACTAAGTGTCTAAAGTTGTCAGAGTCTGAACTAATCATCTTAGTCTCATTCTATAGTTAGTAAAGAGAAATATGACTTCAGAGAATGATTCATCTCATCCTGAAGTAACCATGTAAGCCAGAGGCAATGAAAAATTTTCTAGGGACACCCACCTTCCTCCATTTACTTTAAGGGAATCTAAGAAGACACATCCTGACTTAGACATTGAACTTTTAAAGATGTCTAAAATCAGATGAGGTAAAGCTCCAAACAATGAAAGGAGATGCACTTCAAGCCAAATAAAATAGGATTGTGGAATCAAAATTTGACTAAAGAGGGCAACTGGTATCTTCACACCACGCACCTGAAGTGATACAAGAGATATTAATATCAAAGCTTGGCATTCAAGACCATTACCTTTAAGATCAGATGAAACAGATTCATTCTTTTCTAGGCAGAGCGCCTCCTCTTTCACCACCTGCTGGAATATCTTGCATTCTGGATGGATTCCCACAACCTCAGTGAGACAAAGACAAAACAACCAAGAAGTTCTGTGATTACCAGAGTGAACAGAGCCAGTTTTCTTTCCAGGTTGACACTTTGAGGTTCAAGAACGTGCAAACACAAGCTGAAGATTTATCCGCAAATAAGACATGTAAATGCCAGAAGGATAGACAAAGAGAAAAGGAGGCTGTGATCTTGTACATGTATCAATTTATACACATGTGTGGGTATGCATATTCATTTGGATTTTTCTGTGTATCATAAGAGTAGAGCTTATGTAACACCTTTTCTCTAAGCTGGACTTTTATACCAACTCCTCTTTATGCCTATATTTTTCACAAAACTTAAGTGGATTTCACGGTCTTTGGATTTCCACCTCCTTTTCAACTGACCAAAGCTGGACAATGAGATCACCAGCTATTGGAATCTGAGTTCTCCAAGCATACCTTCTGACCATATGCATGTTTCTTCCACATAAAACAAAAATAAATAATTTTCTTTAAACATAAATAGATTTTTTTTAGTTAATTATTTTGAGTATTCAGAACTATGTCTTGGCAAAATATTCCTAATAACTCTTGGGAGCTTCAAGAACCAAGTTTTCTTTATTGGAGGAGTTAGCTCAAAGCATGACAATAAAGTCTTGTTTACTCTTCAGGAGCGGGTACCTACTTTGCTTTGATGCTGACAGACTGACAGAATGGGCTCCCCATTTTCTCCAAGACTTTGAGATGACAATGCTATACAAATCTCTCTACTGAGAGAACATGGAGTAATCTCTTCCTTTCTGAATGCAGCTGGTATAATTAAAAAAAAAAAAAAAAAAGCCATAAAAAGGAGCAGAAATTATCTGTTCATTTGGACTTCAATAAACAATACTGAAGTCCAAGAATTTAGAGAAATTAGGAAAATGGTAGTCCTGACCATAGTTTAATCACCATACTTTCTGAGGATGCAGAGTTGGTACATAGAGGCACTGTTTCCTTTTCACCAGATGAAGAAATGAGAAAAAAATGAGTGACGCGCTTTTGGAGCTTAAGGAATTATATTTATCTCTCAGATTAAGATACCTACATTTAACCAGCTAAATGGACTTCTAGACATCACCAGTATCTAGAGTCTAGATTCAGCTTCTTAAATAGAGATATTTAATGTCATTTAGGTGTTGTCATGTATTTTGCTTGGCCTCTATCTCCTACTCTGAAAAGTTTCAGGTCCCCTGTAGTCCTGCATCATATTTGCTGTCATTTTAAAGATGTTCTTAATAGCCGCAACATTCCCAAAATGATGGCAGATACTTCTTTAGGGGCAATTAAATTCTGAGAAAGCATCTACAATGTCAGTGTCTACATGTGACCTTGTTATCCTATCTTCTTTTGCAGTCAATAGAAATTTAAGGGATGTTTCACTCAACTTGTAATGGTTATTGACATTTGGGTTGATATAGGGTATCCCAGACCTCTTGTGTAGGTTTGGTGTTAGTTTTGCCAGCTCCATGTAGAAGTTTCAAACACTCTGAGTTGTCTTAATTAGTTCTACACATGCGTGTTTAAGCAACTGAATTAAACCCATAGTCATTAGAGTCAAGTCTAGAAAGTAACTAAACTACTTTCAGACAACTGAATAGAGCACCAAAGCCTCCTTTAGCTATAGGGGGATCTTCAAGAGATATGGAGTCTTACATGGAAGAAAACAGAGGGTTTGCTCCTTTGCAAGCTATGCTATTCAAAGCAAAGCCAGAGGCTCTGGGAATAGTGATTTTAATTGAAGTGATGGATTGAATGCTTTCTGAGACATTTCTGAGGGAGACTGTAGGCCATTCTAAACCTCTAATGACTTTGAAAACACATTGCAGATGAAAACATCACTGCTATATTGCCTTTTCAGTCACTGGAAGTTGATTTATTGGCCTTCAGAATGTTTAGTGAGCAATGCAACCAGGACTACTTTTAGCCTCAACAGAAACTTTACTGGAAGTCATGTAGACTATTACATTTTTACAATAATATCTGCCCAGGGAGAAAAAAAAAAAAAAAAGAGCACAATTTTACCTTCAAAAACTTCAAAAATTCTGCCTATATTTGGATTTTAAAGTAGCAGGGACAGACAGCATTTAATTATGAGGCCCTAGACATCCATCTTAATTCATACATCCTAATATTAGAACAGAAAGAGGATTAAGGACACTGCATGAAAAGAAAATTAAGACTTTTTTTTTTCATGCATTTTATCCCTCCAGTGGGTAATTTTAAATACATTTTATAAATCAGCATGAGTGATTCTTAAAATAGTACCTCTTGCTATTCATCTATAGTAACACAACCCTGAAATGTAATTTTTCAAATTTTAGTGTCAGCCACATTTATTGCTTCATCTCTTAAAATACGTTTCAGTTTGCCTATATAACAAACAAACAATTTGAGTAGTAGTAACAAAATGATTGCTACAAAAAATCCCTCACTATTTCTATTTGTAAGGATGGCTTCAGCTGGACAGAAAACTAGTCGTTTTTTCATTTTCTGGAATTCCTGGACTCCATTGCTGCTGATGAGAAATTTTGTATATGGAATATTCTTAGACTAGATGTGTAAAAGTCACAACAACTCAACATGATGTTATACAATTACCATCTATTTTGAGTCCTCTGGCAAAAGGCTTGAAAGCAATGGACAGTCAGAGCCTAAAATGAATTCGGAACCATGAAAGGAGATTTGAAATGCCTTTGAGAAAAAATCATTTGGGACAGATGTGTTAACTTAAGCTTCCTCTTCATGCCAGAAGTGCTGGGAATGGTGAAAGCAAGACAAGTAATTAATAATGAAAGGTTTCAAAGGAGGAAGTGATGTCTTTTTCCAAAGGCCAACTTAAGCAACACATGCAGCAGTTGCACGTGGAACGCAAATGAGGGACTAAGCAACTGTGCTCTCCCAAATGTATTGTCAAAGAGGCAGTATGTGTGCCAAATGGCCTGCTGCTCGAAGGAGGCTGAATCTTCGCTCCTTTGGAAAACCAACACCTGTCGAACCAGACCCTCAGTCACCATAAGTCAGAGCTGCACTGAAGTCAGTGGACTGCAATTCATTTGCATTGGCTGGAGAAGCCTATACTCTACCCACAGGGAAGTTGTGCGTTGGTTTTACACACGACAGAGGACTTGCCATAACAGATCAGATCCCTAGTCCATGTAGTCCAGCCTCCTGCCTCTGACAGCAGCAATGAATCATCAGAAAACATGCTTTTAGGATTTATTCTAGAAATCCCGAACAACTGCTGCTGATACTCATTAATGGTGAGATTGTAGTCAATGCCACTGCTGTTCATAGCTTAGCAATTCATAAGCATGCATACATTTTATTTGATTTTGGGGTGCTGGATTTGGGGTGGAGGTGACTGTAGCCATCAGAACCTAGAATTTTTGTTATAGGCCAGTGCATATATTAACTATTTCTGACAACCCAGTGTTAGAAAATAAAGATCATGTGTAATTACAGGTGTAGCCTACAGCCTCCCCTTTAAGAAGCAAAAATGAGGCTGGTGTTGTTAACAAACAATATTGTAGCTTATTGGAAGTAATCCTACTGTTATTAAAAAAAAAAAAAAAAAAA
>VXAA01000994.1:19843-31777 GCA_013399115.1 Anseranas semipalmata | reverse complement strand
TTCCTTCTTTCCTTCTTTCCTTCTTTCCTTCTTTCCTTCTTTCCTTCTTTCCTTCTTTCCTTCTTTTTTGTTTTGTTTTGTTTTTTTGGTGGGGCGGGGGTAGAGTCTTGACATGGGTGTTGTAAGTGGTCCCCAGGAGAAGGCATTGGTCTCTCAGTGCTTCCTTCCTCCTAGATTTCCTCTCTTCCACCTGCTTTTCCTGTCTGATCTCCAGCTGATCTACAAAAGAGGTCACATTCCAATCCTTGAGCTTTAAACAGACTACTACAAACAGCTGGAAACTCCTCTTGTATGAGTCTTTGTCCATGCTAAAGAAGAAAACAAAGCCTTCTCTCATTTTTTTTCTAACATGTCGGTGTAGTTGATATTGTAAACCTCACTCACATTTGAGAATCTGAGTTCCTTATTCTACTTATGTCCATTCATTGCTTCAAACTGATCTTTTTGCAGGCTAAAACCTTATTTAGAAATCTAATTTCTGTTTATCATATTCATTTACTTTATTCACTGTACTCTTTGTTATTTCTCTGTAAGTACCCAAAGAAGAACCAATAATGAAATAACTGAGGAAAATAACCACACTTCTCATAATCTCCTGCACGCTCTGATGGATTTTGCTACTTTGTATCATAAAATGGTTCCTCCCCTGATAAGCTTACTATAACTAAACATTTTTTCTTTCAGCAATTATAGGATAACTCATCTGAGATAAAGACTTGCTCTGTTTTCCTACTGCTATACAGCACCGATCTAGTCTCAGAATATAACTCTGACATACATTAAAATGTCCTCTTGTTGGCATTACAAAGGGATCTAATCATTATGACAATGTGAAACTTAATGAATGAAGCAATAGACCTGTGATCCTCCACAATCCCCATCATGGATGTTCTGAATCAATTAATGTCAGTTAATGAAAATTACTTGCCATTTACTGAGCTGCTTAGAACCTTTTGTAGGAGCTGGAGAATGTCTTTTTTTTGGTCGCATGTGCTACCTGAATAATGCTTTTCCATATCAAAAATCTTTCTGAAATGCAGCTGTGTTTCCTCTGAGTGCATATACAAACACCTTAGACAGCAAAAGTATAGTGCTCCAGCACCACATTGCAATATAAGCCATCAGCTGGGGAATAAAGGTGAATCTATTGACATTTTTAAACAATCTTTTGATGAATCTGACTAAAGACACAAAAAACCCTGGAAGTCTGGGAAGAAGGCTGCGATTAGTGAAAGCACATAATCCAATGATTAGACAGAACATGACATTACTGAGTAACATATTGCAACTATAATTAAAAACAAAGCTCCACTGTATTCAGAAAATAGAGGACATATAAAAAGGACGGAAGCGTTACTCCTGAGGGTTATCTCTATGTGATGTTTGAGGGAATGGGAAGAAGGAAGATAAAACAGCTGAAGAAATGGATTGTTGTGGAGATGCCGAAAGGTAAAACACTAAGTATCAGAAAACAAGTACTTAGAGCTGCATGAGGATGATTTGTCCAATTCATTTTCTTTGTATACGCTAGCTGTGTTATCTACTTGCTATTTTTCCTGGGTAAAATTGACTTTTGCTGTATTTTGTGGCTCTGGATTCATATGTACCCATATTCTGTTACCTTTACCTGGCATGACTCCAGGGACACCACGGAAATATAGGCAGAGATGCAGTCCACTTTTGTTTTCTTTGCCTGTAATTATGGCTTGAAGAGTTAATACTCCTTGATGCCCTGAACCGTGTTGCCTCCTTATTTCTCTGTCCTGTTCTTTCTATCTCTATCGGCTCTTGTTTTGTTCTTAGAGTATAAGACCTTGGAGGCAAAGGATCAATTGCACTTCAACTGCTCTTCAATGTGGAAGAAATGCCATGTGCTGACAGATCCCAGTGTGTGAATGAGGCAAGGGTGTCAAGAACTGTTATAATTTAATCTGCTACTAATATGTTGTAGCAATAGGGAGAAACAAAAGCAAAAACAAACAAATAAACAAACAAGCGCACACAAAAAAACACTCATGAAGGGGCTCTTTGGATTTTAGAACTCAGCTTTATGCATATAAAAACCTGCACTGATTCTAGAAAACACAGCACCCTTCTCTCATCTTCTCTCATTTCGCCTAGTTCCCTCCCTTTTTTATGTCATGGGTGAGCTGTTTCTGCAGCTGTGAAGTTAACCAGGTTCAGGAATAAGTCCTTCAGAAAATAGTTTTTTACTTTCTAGCATGGTATTTTTCAGATGTTCTCACGCCTGGTTTTCCACATGGTCTGCAAATACCTGTTCTGGCCCAAGAAAGCAGTAACTTTGGGATAGGAATGAGTGGCAGAAAGGAAGGGAATAATTTCCTTTAATGATAGCATCAATTTAAGTGAGCAGCCAACTACAGCCTCAGAGAGCTAACTGAGGAGCTGCTGAAGCTTAGACTGAGGACCAGCACCAAGCATTGTGCAGATTTGTTTAGACATCCAGCTCTGGATGTGGAGTTCTCAGGCCCAAACTGGGTGTCTTATAGAACCCAAATTCAGGTCCATTTCCAGAGAAAGACTAGAGCTCTGTACCTCAGCTCTGGCTGACAGGAAGCTTGTTGAGCTGGATAACATAAAGACAACCGTGAAAGAGTTCAACCGTGGGAGGAGTGGCTGGTACACCAGAGGGCTGTGCTGCCATTCAGAGGTACCTGGACAGGCTGGAGCGTTGGGCAGTGAGGAACCTCATGAAGTTCTACAAAGGCAAGTGCAGGGTCTTGCACCTAGGGCAGAATAACCCCAAGCACCAGTACAGGTTGGGAGCTGACCTGCTGGAAAGCAGCCCTGCGGAGAAGAACCTGAGGGTCCTGGTGGACAGCAGGTTAACCATGAGCCAGCATCGTGCCTTTCTGGCCAAGAAGGCCAATGGTATCCTGGGGTGCGTTAGGAGGAGTGTTGCCAGCAGGCTGTGGGAGGGGATCCTCCCCCTCTGCTCAGCCCTGGTGAGGCCACACCTGGAGCATTGTGTCCAGATCCAGGCTCCCCAGTACAAGAGGGACATGGAGCTCCTGGAGCGGGTCCAGCGGAGGGCTACGAAGATGATGAGGGGACTGGAGCATTTCTTGTATGAGGAGAGGCTGAGAGAGCTGGGCCTGTTCAGCCTGGAGAAGAGAAGACTGAGAGGGGATCTTATCAACATGTACAAATCTCTGAAGGGAGGGTGTCAAGAGGATGGGGCCGGACTCTCTTCAGTGGTGCCCAGCAACAGGACAAGAAGCACCAGCCACAAACTGAAACACAGGAAGTTCCGGATGAATAGGAGAAAACATTCCTTTACTGTGAGGGTGACAGAGCACTGGAACAGGTTGCCCAGAGAGGCTGTGTTGTCTCCTTCTCTGGAGATATTCAAAACCCGCCTGGATGCGAACCTGTGCAACGTGCTCTAGGTGCTCCTGCTTGGCAGGGGGGGTGGACCAGATGATCTCCAGAGGTCCCTTCCAACCTCAACCACTCTGTGATTCTGTGATTCTGTGAAAATACACTAGACACAGGGCCATGACACTAACGTATGTGCTATGGTCAGCTATAAGAAGAGTCTCCAGGTCCTGAGGCATATGAACAGATAAATCAGTTTTTTTTTAGTAGAAAATGACCTTAAATTCCACCCAGTATGAAACATATAGGTGAATTTTGAATGGCAAATTCAAATAACATGTAATGGTATGTTTTTGTTGTGTTCGTCCTGTATATCTATTTTCATTTAAGATGCTGTAGGATGTCCCATCTATCCTCCACTTGCTGGCCTAGAACTCAAGTATCCCACAGATCTTCTGTCATATCTGCAAGATGCATGTGAATGTCTTGGGTGTCTGAAATTGCAGAAGCCCTCTAGGTCCTTCCTGATTGCCAGGCAAGCAATGACACTTGGCTCATGTGGATTCTTTCCCACGTTTTAACCTATAAACTGAATTCCACAGAAGTATCTAAGATGTTTTCTAAATTTGAAAGATGTATCTTATCTGCATACATCTACCACAAATGGGTTATTTAGGTTCTTTTAAATAAATAATAATAATAAAAAGACAAAAAAAAAAAAAAAAAAACTTTTAATTTTTTCAATTTTTTTTTTTTAAAAAAAAAAAAAAAAAAACACTTTTAATCTTTTCAATATTTCTTGTTTAAAAAACAAAAAAAAAATACAAAATCTGTCAGTAATCCCTTCTCTACTTCTTTTGTATCTTATCCGTTGAATAGGCAAGTAATTTTTTCAAACCTAAGGGAAGTTACTTTTCCCAGTGACACACAATGCAATCTTCATTCCTATTAATAGTCTCTAAAGAGCTGACAAGCCAGCTGTTCCTGTCCTCAGAAATAGTTTTATGCATTATATTATTCATTTGTTTTTTTGCTTTCCTCTGGCTGTTTTAACCCAAATTCATTTATGTTTGTTTTTCAAGACAAGTAGAACAACACTGATTTTTATTCACTAAAGTATGGTTTTAAGACTAAGCTTGCTCCCCTCATGAGGGCCAAAAAAAAATATTTATGCTTCTCCTAGGTATTGGTTGAGACTACAGAACAGGAGATAGGTAAATATGAGTAACATTTTTAAAAATATAGGAGCTCAGTAACTAGTGTATACTTTTCTCTGCTTCTTTTGTTTAATAGAGAGAGATAAGGTCATCTTTTGTACATACGTTTCTGTTCGATTGTGCCAATTTCTCCACTAACTGTAGAGGGGGCTCTGACAGCTAGCTCATCTCAGATCCCTACAGTAGCGCTCTTCTCATCTAACTTCAGACATTTAGAGTGTAAATGTGAACTGATTATTCCAGGTTATTTTCACAGTCACAGGCACTGTTAAATGCAATTTGCCTGACATAATTTAGATGTCTACAGAGGACAAGATAATCAGTTCCCCAGGGTGTACTCCTCTCCACTGTCTCTAAAAGGAGGGTAGGATGATCACTCAGATGTAGATGTTTACTTTAGGGGTGAGATTCCACACACTGGTATAGACACCTAATGTAGGCATCTATCTGGATGTGTAAGCTGGAAAAGTGAGCTCCTGCTGTGTTTAATAAGTAGTCTAAACTAATTATCTAAGCTTGTTTTACAGTTATGGGGATGAGATAGGAAGTTCCAGTTTGAAACTCATCCTTCCTGTGTCGTGGTGGGAGGCATGGGCTCCTAGACCATTCTGTCTCTTTTAAGTGACTTCAAAGGGAGATGAGAGGTGGAGATCATTTCAGACTTTGCAAAATTTAGGTATCAACATGTAGGTGTCTAAATGCAGATTAGGTGCTTAAGATGCAGATAAGGTATTCCATCAGGGTAAATAATCATCTAAAAGTTGGCACCTTCTTTTAGTCAGTTTTTAGCTGCCATTGACTGTATTAACTAGCATCCCATTCACTATTGTATAACCTTATACACCTCAAGGCTCAATTAAGTTGCCCAATAATAGTGGTCTGTGCCAATCAAGATGCCTTTGGTGTTTACAGGAGGCTGGCAGATATGAAACATGGGTACTGAAGGCATGGCAGGTTACCTACTCCCTAGGTAAATGGCACTAGATTCCTGGGGGAAGGCAAATGAATCAGGCCTTGAAATAAAGAGCTGAGAACATGCAAAAGGCTCAAAGTTAATTTTCTTTGCTAACTTCCTAGGTGTGGTAAAATACCTGCTCCCAGCAGAAAGCTGTGAAAGTTTCTGCGGTGATTTTAAAGATGCAAAGATGTTAGTACAAACACTAGCAGTTGAATGAGTATTGTTGATGTAATTCATTTCTTTTCTTTCAACGGAAGATATTACTGTATACATTTAAAGATCCCTGTGCTAACACAATTCATTAAGGCTGTTTGAAACAGGATTTGGAAGTGTAGATGACAAGGAGAACAGACCTTACACATAAACCTTGGTAGGAGATCTGTGGGATCCACAACACTTATCTGGTAGTGCAAGCCAGAGTGCTCTGCCATCAAAAATTCTGGTAGAATGGTTGCTGCGGTGCCTTGCTGTGTTGCTTTACCATAAAGAAGTGAAAAAAAAAAAAAATGGACAAAAGGACTTTGATGTGTTCCAGTTCCTCCTGTCATACAACACAATCTTGTTAGCATCTCTGTCTAGGCTCTCAGCTTTGTGGAGATAGATACATATCATACCCACCTCAACCCCAAACCCAAACCAACAGAGAGGGCTTTCTGAGGGCTGGATTACGTTCAAATCTTACATCTGACTTTGCAAATCAAAATGGGCAAGGATCCAATCTGTGGCTACAAGAGCAAGTCGTAGAGATGGTTCTTGTCCATACAGCTATCTCCTCTTTCCCCCTGAAAGAGCCCAGTTTCACCCATGCTATCCATTGGAAACAGTCTCTGGACTGTGCTATCACCTGACCTGCACCTAAGCATAATTTAAAAGCGTGATAGGCCAAAAACATGCCAGAGAGTATGCTAATAATGGAACAGTACAGATGCCACAAACACACCAGTGCTTCAGTCCATCCCTGGCCCTCCTCACTTCGCTGAATTCACACCACACAGATAGCCCTGTTCAGAAAAAAAATGCCTTCCCAACCCATCATTGACAGGACTGAGGGCAAAGATTCAATGAAGTGAGACTGAGCAAATGCAGATTTATTACTTCCTTCAAAGCCTGTGGATGTAGAGAGGAACACAGAGTTTTCCTCTACAGCAAGTGCATGTGCTGATTCTATCCAGGCAATTAACGCAGAGATCACAGTATGTAAACACATTGATTTTATTTAATGACTGGTTATTAGATAAATAATGCAAAATATCTAAATAATAAATATAATGACCCAACTTTAATATATATTCGGGCACCATCCATTGTTGATGAATTCATCACTGATCTTGGAAAATATGAGACTCTTCTCACCTTCATTCTTTTTTTATATTGTAGATATGTACAGCGGGGCTAGTCATGCCATAACTTTATTTGTAATGAAAGAAGAAAAGCAGGCATGTTTAAGCATATTTTTTTCTGAAATTTTTTCTTATATATTTTTTTGCATCAGACCAATTAGATTCTGTGTGCCACTGACTGTACTGACTAAATGAATCCAACACAGAAATCTTTTATGTGATCTGCCCCCTAGAGACTCATTATTCTGAGTGCTGGCATTTTGGAAAAGGAAAACTAAAGAAAAATGAAATCATAACAGGAACCACAAGCTTTCCTGAGAGGGAAACTTTGTATGCTCAAGGCCAAGCAAGCTGCAAGCTATGCGTAGGGGGAAATTATTTAACTCAATTTCTGGGAGTGCAAAATACTGTAGTTAAACATTTCTGAGTCACAACCCTCAAATGGGACAGAATCAAGTCTTGTAGGGATGAAATTTTCTTGTAGGTCTTTCAGCTAAAGCTGTAGTCAACAGAGCACTAGTATTTGGCTCAGAAATTTATTTATTTATTTATTTGTTTGTTTGTTTAGTGGGGTGCCTAAAAATTAACTACCACAGGAAAGCAGGAGGGCCATCAATCTCTAGGATTAAATATAAAATTATTTTGGTATCTATGTAAAACATGTCAACACCAGCCCACATGCTTCAACCTACATATTTGGCCTGTGGAAGGAGAACTGCTGAATATATGTATACATAAATATATGCACACTTCCATTTACACTAATTATGGATGAAATCCTTATATTATTTTTTTCTAAAGAGACAACCCCTAAGAATGCCGAAGTTAGGTTTCTGCTCTGAACTACATTGTGGAAGGACATCCCTCTCTCTCTCTTTCTCTCCGTTTCTACTGACTACAGGGGTACCTAGGGAGACCATCCCCTTTGCTAACACATCTGAAGTTTGACGCATTGGATGCTGCAAAGTGTGTTCCCTGAACGCTGCCTTGAGAAGCACATATAAGTAACTGCACAATCTAAACCAGCACACATCCAAGAAGCAGCAATCTCTTCGGATTCTTAGGAGCTGAAGTGTTTCCTGTTTCACAAATAATATTTGTCAAGTTAATAATGAGAAATGATTAAATACCAACAAAAAAGAAAATCAACTTTAGATGTGATAACAATTACTGGGAAATCCTTTCTCTTGTTTTCTCTTTTCTTCATTCCTCCTTCTCTCCCTTTTTTTCTTTCTCTTTCCTTGTCTAGTATAAATGATTTTTCCCCTCCAGAAGAATTAAATATATAAATTAAAAAAAAATCTTATGGCTCTCAAAGGTTTACTAAATGATTGCTTTTAGATACTTGATGAAAATTGTATTTCAAATAACATACCTAACTAAAGTCACAACCAAAATTAATAATTAACAAAGAGGTCAATTTGTTACTTGCTTAACATCTCATCATGAAAAATCCATGACAAAACTAAAATTAAATATTATTATTTTCAGTGCTAGGCTTTTATATCATGTTAGCACAAGTGTGGCGGCACCAGATAATTATCACCTTTCCCTCTGATTCATAAATACCAGAAGAAAAATCCAGGAACCTCCCCCAGGAAGAGACCAATGGAACAAGGAAGAGTTTTTATCCTGCAATAGACAACAATTTAACTGATCTGCAGGAAAACTGTAAAAAAAAAAAAAAAAATGTATTTTTTACTATCCTAGCATTTACAAGGAAATTAAAGAGAAATCTTGATTTGACTGAAAGTGAAAATATTGTTTAAGCTTTTGGCAAATCAGTAAGCCAAAATACCATCTAGGTCAAATTTAAAGCTTTAGTCATTGCTTAAAGGAAATTCTCTTCTGAGAACTTAATATTTCAGAAGAAAAGGTTGCATATTTTATTGCTGTGTTTGCTATTAAACATTTTCTGCTATTAAACATTTTTTTTGTAGTAGCTCAGCAATATGACATATTAAGGGTAAGTGAATGATATTTTGAGTGATACTTGAATATCATGGATATATTTTATAAAGAAAACAGAAGTAGTGGAAACAGAATGCCATGTGATCTAATTCTGCAACTCAAATGACCTTATTTGAGTCGTGTCTAACAAATCAACCATTACTAAATTAATAATTCCAGATGATAAAAAGCTACCTAAGTTATATTTGTCATAAAGCTTGTGGGGAAGATACTATTTTCTAGTTATGTTTTTGTGTTGTGTTTGTCCATTGTTACTCTTATTTTTCTAGGGGTCATTACAAAATAGCAAAATAAAACTACATGAGAAGTAGTTTTTCAAAATCATTTTTTTTCCATTAAAAAAGAAATCATGTAATTCAACCAAAAGGTTTTTTTTTTTTTGAGAGAGAGAGAGAGAGAACTGCACAAGAGGTAGTGTAATGCACAATTATATTCTGAGAACTAAGCTTTTTACCACAGCATTAGTTGAATGATGTGAGAAAATTCTTGCTGTAAATACCCACAAAAAAATAACTAGATGAAAACCAATTCAGCATTAGGACTGACCTATGCCCAGGAACTCATGAATAGAAACTACATAGAAATCAGCTCAGCATTAAGATTGATTTATACCCAGGAGAGCAGGATTAAGAAGCAGTATAAGCATGCCACAAAGCACAGTCAGGGGACAAGCTTACATTTGGGATTGTAAAGTTTTGCTTACTTGTCCAAAATTTCCTTTTTTTTTTAAACACGATTGTGATTGCCTTGCTCTGCTTTCTCCCACAATGTTTCAAAACAAGTAAAAATCCCTGAACCAAGCAGTTGGGCTGGAGAACATAAAACCTTCAGGTTCTTCTGAACGCAGATAATTCCATTTATATTCATAACAGCTAGTTTTTAGTGCTGAACAGCTCACCATTTACACATATTGACTAAACCTCTTCTCCTGTTATTTAATTGTTTATAATAATGTTTTAATTCTCCCAAATTCATTATTTGGAAAAGTGGTGAGCAATTCTTGCATACTGTGATAACTTTGACTGAAGGCTTCAGGCACATAGCATATTTTTATTCTCTGTTCACTCTGGTCTTAGTTTGCTGATGCAGAAATTACACTGATTGTTTCAATATTTATTTATTTATTTATTTATTTGCTGGTTTCTTTGGTTGGTTGTTTTTGTTTGTTTGTGCAGTATATACAATGCTTACCTGAAGATATCTTGAAGGTGATCTTTTCCCTGCTTTTTTTTTTTTTTTTTTTTTTTTTTTACTCTCCCAGGGAAATATAATTGTGGAAAATGAAAATAGGAAACAAGTCCATCACAAAATCCTTATAACAATGTTGGTGAAAAAATATCTCCAGTGTTGCTCTGATCCGTAAGAAAAGTCATCATTTACACACAGACACCTAAAGTACCAGAGTAGCTGATGCTGTGACCAGATGAAAAAAAAAAAATGACATTACACATCACCCTTAACAAACACCTGCTTTTAGTAGCAGCCACTTGCCAATTTAGAGGGCCAAAAAGGATCAATAAGCATTCAAATGTGATCAGCTAAGACTAATGTGTTGTGTTTAAAGTCATCAATAACTAATAATCAAGTCATTGACCACTGTGGCCAAGAACATTTTGCTGAAGTTGCTGAGCTGTAAATTGCTGGAATTTAACCAGTGTTTTCTTGGAAGAATCACAGCACAGTTGTTGTCTTCTCATACTTGTTCTGAGCTTTCTGCTATGGCCACCATCAAAGAAAACATAATCAGCTATGTAAGTCTCTGCTCTGGACTGTACAGCTGTTTTTCCATGTTCTTAAGCTTTTATATATATATGTGTGTGTGTGTGTATGCGCGTGTGTGTATGTACATTTCTCTATTTAAATATTTCCATGCTGGAAGGCTGATTCTCCAATTTGAATAAAAGCTTTTTGAACAATCATGTTTTACTATATTATTTGCCATTAAGAGACCCTGAATTTTCTCTGAGACATTATTAAGGAAATAATAAAACAACACTCCTATTTACACTCGCTGTTAAATCCGCAGCTCTTGATGCAAACATTCACTAGCAAATCAAATGAAATAGAAGCGGAAAGGAAGTAAAGGTGAATGCACAAAGCAATCCAGGCTTTTCTGCATTGTTAGTTTATTCTTAGAACTGTTCTTCAGGCAGATATATAAATCCTGAAAAGATAAATGATTACATCCCTGAGTACAGGTCTGGCTTGGGAACACATCCTCAGATCTTTTCTTGGAAACATCACCACCTTAATTCAGGTTGAAATGATCAGGTGATTAGTAGGTTATTTCTGCAGCCTCCAATTACAAGGATATAGCTATCACTTGTAAATACAATTCTCATTCAAGAGCAACGAAAACAGCTCCTGTGGCCTCTGTTAATTAATAGATGGCAGCAAGCTTTGTATCAAGGACTGAAATGTTTCCTCCTAATGCAGGGTTTGTTGTTATTATTGTTTCTCCTCCTGGCAGTAGAGGGCTTATTATAGCAGAAAAGCAACTGAGGTAGAATCATTGTAATTACAAAGACATTTCATGAAACACGAAGCAGCAACAGGACGACTGTGCTCTTTTGTGTCAGCTAAATGTGAAACTACCCAGTGGCCTAAAGAGTCCGAGTGGTGTGGGCCCAAGCATATGTGGTGTACTGCTGCTGTGGTGACTTAAGAAGAGATTTATGCAGCAGAAGGTTCAAGGATCTATTGGGACAAGAAGGCAAAAATAGCTGGTGACCTTTAAAGGGACAGGCAGCCCATGCAGAGTCCCTTGATGCTATTCAGGGTACTTTCTACCCTGTACGTTGTCTTCTGCAGCAAGACCTGACAAGCAGGTGGGTTGGCATCACCTCTCATTAGCAGCTTTGTGCTGTTTTGAACTCATCTGCCTGTACGGAGACAAAGGTCTTGCCTCTGACAGGGAGCTGATGCCTGAACTTCTTACTGAAGTGAGCAAGTGGTGGTGGTTAGGAAAGAACGGAAAAGGAGTGTGCATATCAGGGCATTGCTGAATGAGGATTTTGAAGCAGAGGAACAGCAATAATTGTTTTTTCAGCTTCTTTTTAATTCTTATAACTAGAAAAGATGTTCAGGTTGACCTTTTTTTTTTTTTTTT
>VXAA01000989.1:30059-41574 GCA_013399115.1 Anseranas semipalmata | reverse complement strand
ATCGCCGAGTTCTACAACACGGTGCGCGGCGGGAGGGGAGGGCCGGAGGGGGGCTGCGGGGGGCCGGGGCAGCCGCCGGCGGGGACCCCCGGCCGAGAGGAGCGTGTGGGTCTGGCACCCGCCCCGGCAGGCCGGCACACGAGAGCCCTCCCTGGGCGCCGAGAAGGTCTCGTGAAGGGGCTTCCTGCGGTCGGGGGACGCCCCGCCGTCCCCGGTGTGCCTCGGGTGGAAGCACACTGCGTGGCTTGGCTTCGCGGGTGTGACATCAGGAGGTTTAGACCGGGCTCGTACCGGGCTGTCGAGTCAGTAGTGCGCAGCGGCCCCTTTCCCCTCGAGTCGCGCCCTGTGCTACCCTGCCAGCCGAGTGCGGCGTGTTTTCCTGCGGCGCTGCCGGCAGCTGGCGTCGCGTCTGCACAGGTGTGTCACTTGGCAGCGGGCAAGGCAGTGGCGGGTCAGGAGCAAATACTCGGTGTTAGGGGCAAAACTGTTTTTTTTTTTAAGTTTGGCTCTGGAAGAAGGCAAACCTTTCAAGAGCAATTTGACTGGGGGTTGCGGGATGAAGTCAGTAGCATACTGCTGTGAGAAGAAGAGATGTCTCTTCAAGAAAGCTGAAAAAAAAAAGAAATGAAAGGGAAGAGGGCTAATGTAATTATGCTTCTTCCAGTAAGCCNACTTGGCAGCGGGGAAGGCAGGGGCGGGTCAGGAGCAAATACTCGGTGTTAGGGGCAAAACTGTTTTTTTTTTTTTAAGTTTGGCTCTGGAAGAAGGCAAACCTTTCAAGAGCAATTTGACTGGGGGTTGCGGGATGAAGTCAGTAGCATACTGCTGTGAGAAGAAGAGATGTCTCTTCAAGAAAGCTGAAAAAAAAAAGAAATGAAAGGGAAGAGGGCTAATGTAATTATGCTTCTTCCAGTAAGCCGTGGTTCACCCCTGAATCCTCTCATCCCACTCCAGGAGCTCTCAGTTGCTGGAGAGAACTTGCAGAAACATATCCCCAGCAGCAGAGCCGGGCTGCCCTGTAGCGAGTGTCTGGGAAGGGGAGCGCTGCTCCTTACATCTTGTTTGTTTATCTAAGAGTTTGCAGGGACAAACTGATCCACCAGAGAGTGAGATCGCGCATCAGGCTTTCTGGAAGTTTACCTTTCCGTGAAAGGCATGTCACCAGGAGGGAACCCTGCAAGTGCCATGTCTACATTGTCGCTCTAGCTTTTCTGTTCAGTGGAGGGGGGTACACACACAAATGGGGAGCTGGGGCTTCTGCTTTGTCTGACTTTTGTGTTTCAGAATGGTCTTTGATTTTTCTTTACCCAAATTTCATCCTTGTCTGACCTCTTTCCTTTCTAAGCGGTGTTTCCTTGACTGCTAACATCAGATGATAGTGCTGCACTCTGGTGAAGGAAAGAAAGGGGTGTCTGGAGTGTGTATCATAAGGAATGCTGTGCATTTAGAACAAGTAATTCCACTGTGCAGGATGTACATTGCTAACCTGTTGTTTTTTCTTGTAGTTCAGTGCCAAAGTCATCTGGGTGGTGGCTGGTCTGTGCTACTGGAGAAGTTTGAGGGTGTGTGGGGAAACTGTCTGCTTTCTTTGTTTCTGATGTCACTGTGCAAGAACCAAAAACAAAGGGAGGAAAAAGGTCAGGATAAACAAGAAGTTTCTTGAAGAAAGTGACGCATTTTGGAGCCAGCTGTGCAGGAGGATGGATATCCTTCTGACTGTGCTGAGCTGATTAGCTGTGGCAAAGAAGCTTGCAAAACGCTAGGAGCTGCAGGTATGTCCAGGTGAATAACTGAGCTTCCAGACAGATTTGCAGAGAGACAGGGTGCAAAGTTTGCCCTGAAGCCCCCTGTTTTGCAGCAGCTGTGTACAAATCAGCAAGCTGTACACTGAAGGTGTGTGGGGGAGAGGCTGTGTAGAGGACAGACATATTTCACCTCTCTTCAGTACTGAAGTTATTGTGAGGGACTGACTTCTGTGTTTGCAAATTCTGAAAATTATGACTGTTGGACTCACGGTGAATTGATGGGGTTGTGTGACTGCATCCCTGAAAAGATGCTGACAGGGCAGTAGGGAAGATATGGTCCTGCTCTGACAGGCACCATAAGTGGAGTCTGAGTTTTATTCCTTCTTAGATGTCTCAGTTCTGACTCCGACTCAAAACCTTTTGAAGTTTCAGGTAGGACTCTTCGGCAGACCTGAATCTGCAATCTGGGTCTTCAAGCTGTAGATTAAAACCTTGCTAATCTGTATTTTAAACTGTCACAGCTAAGGTCAGAGCTGTAGTTGAGATCTCATGCAATGTACGTGTAAGCATGAAACTGGAACAGCTTATCTGACACATATTTAGAAAGATCCATTTAATTATTCTTGTGGGACCCAGACTTAAAGTTTTGCATAAATTTAACTTGATCTAGTTAAAAAGCAAATCAAAGTGCTCATCAGGAAATCACTTGGAGAATAGCTGTTCAGAGGTTTTGTACAAATCAATCATACTAATTTTTTAAAACATACACTAGCCTGATGTGATTTTATGTTACATGCTCTAAGTGAAGAGACCATAAAATATTTCATTATTGAAAAGAATAGTTATGGGAAGACTAGCTTTTTCTCTTTATAAATTTCAGAAAAAAAAAAAAAATCCTGGTGAAATGCAACCCTACTCTAGAACATAAACAAATACCACCACATGCTCAAAAGAACTTACCACATGCAGGGGTATTGCAAAAGAAGATATTGTTTGTGTTTTAAACACCTGAAAACTGTAACATTTTTCTGTTACTGGTGAAGTTCATACATTGGAGTTCAGTTTGTTGCATTCAGTTGTGCATATAATATGTATTTCTTGCTAAATTTCCGTTTGAAGAGAGAATTGCCAGTGTTTTTATTCCTCTTCTGTTCTCTAGTAGCAAGGAGATAAGTGTTTTTAAAAGATATCAGATAGTCTTAGGAGTGTGAGAGCATGCTTATACTCTGGCAACATCTTTTTTTACTACAAAGTCTTTCAGCGTTTGTGAGTGGCATGCCCTTGGATTGGGATGTTGAAGATGCAAAGCGTCTAATCTCACTGAAGAGTTGCTTAGTCCGTTTTTGCTTCCTTCTCACAGAGAGGTAGTGCAACACATGCTGCCTTAGTGGCTGCATGCTGCAGCTGCTGGCTGGGAGACTTACCAAATCGTAAATAATCTTTGGTAGGACTGCAGGAAACATCACATGTCGGGACTGTGACCACATGTGAGCGAAGTTATGTGATCATGATCTGAGCTGGCCTCTGGCATTCCCTCTGTGGCCTGTGTCCTATATTTCTTTCATACAAGTAGGTAGCTGGAAGTTAAAACTAAAAGTCCAGAATTGTATAAAGCCAGAGGATGCACTTCTATTGATGGACTGCTTACCTTTTTTCCAGAATTGTAACTGAATTGTTGCCTTTTGCAGATCCCAAAGGAAATTCTCAGTACTCCTGTTTTTAGTTTTTGCACTGATCTTAGCTGTATCAACTTTTGAATTGTGCATTATCAAGTCATACAGGCCAGTCATACATTATGTCAAAAATTGCATATGCAAAATACTTTCTGAAGCCAGAGCCCAGTGGATAGGTGCCTCGCTTGCTTGGGAAGGGTGGTGTTAGTAGTTGTGGTATATCTAAGGGTGTGGTTCGTGTAGGGAGCGGGGCTGATACCAGGGAATGAAAACCTGCAGGTCGGTTCTGGTGTTGACCTATTTGATTCTGAACTTCAAACTAAGAGAACTTAAGCTGCATGTTTCAGAAATGTTCCAGAGCCCTGATTTGAATATAACTTGTGGAAATTACTATGTATATAAGTATATATATGTGTATATGTATATATAATGTATATAATTACTATGGAATGTAAGAAACAGAACTAACCTCTTTCATGAAAGAGAGACATGAGTATCATGTTTTTTTTGTAACCGTAATAGGAAAGAATTTCAGCACCAGAATTATTTCAGCTTTTACAATGATAGGAAATATTCCTGGTGGCTGCTGCAATGAGTATAGATCACAGCCAGGCTCTGGGTTGGTGGGGTCTTCTTGCATTTGCAGGCAGGACCTTAGCATGAACAGGAGTTCAGTGCCAGAAGAGCACTGCTGTAGGGCAGAACCATTCCTTTGTTATCTACTCACTGGTGTAAACCTGCATAGCTATAGGTATGGCAAGTAGATGTATTTCATTTGTTACGTTGTTTGTAGATAGAATAAGGACTTTCTAGCCTAATTTTTATATGCTGTGATTACCTAGTCTGATTTACTTCACTGGTCAGTTCTAGTTGTAGAGATGAAAAGTTTATCTTTCACGCTCCTTAGTTTATAACCATCTATTTTTTTTTCCTTGATACCTCTCTTTGACCTAACTGTGGCTAAAAGCCTAAGATGTATAGAGCACTTCGAGGTCCCCAGAGGACTTGCTGATATTCCATCATCCCTGCTACCAGTCATTGTATATGTTTCTTAACCTTTTTTGGGGGTAAGGAGAGTCTTCCCACTCTGTTCTTGTAAAAGCAGGTAAAACACTTGAGTTCTGGTCAATGACTCTATTCCAGATGTTGCTATAGGTCTCTGCTGCAGAGGTGGGGAGTTTTTATGCAAATAGAAGATGCTTGAGTAAGCCTATTTGGTTGAATGTGTAGGTTTTATGTGGCAAGTAAACTCATCTGCCTCATAAAATCTGCTTTAGAACATTTCTCTGTAAATAACTCTTTGGTCTTTACCTTGTCTCCTCAGGGATGTACTGTATCCTGCACTCTGGCATTGCCAGGTGCCTCCCACCTGGCAATTTGTTCACCCTAGTTTGTGAACTACGAAGGCAGAATTTGCCACCGTGGTGGGCTGAAGGAATCCCGTCGGAGGAGTCCTTTGTCATTACTGAGGAGGTGATTGGTCTGTGGCACTGCTCGTCAGTCAGTGTCCCGACGGCTTTTTCACATCTGGTTTGTGAGGCTGGTTTCCTGCTTCTTCAGCTGGCGGAAGCGGGGAGAGAATTCATCAGAGGACAGTTTGAGAAGGGGCTTGAAAGAGACTGGTAGGGCTCTGGCCTTCCCTGCAGCGCTGGGCAGCTTCTACCACAGACCAGAGAAGCTTGGGAGACGGGCAGACTAAGCCAGCTGTCCAAAGCTGGGCAGCACGCCTGCCCCCTGTGAAAACACGTGGGTCCTCGAGGGGCCCGGTCTGTGACAAAACAAGCCGCAGGAAGGATTTAGCCCTTCTGTGCGTTGGTTTGGAAGGGCAACCCGCTGGGAGCAGAGCGGCGGCTCTCCGCTTGTGTTTCCCCAGGCCCACCTGCAGGGAGCCTGGTGGCTTCTCCTCTTGGTGGCAGGCCTGGTGGCTTGTGCCTTCTGTCTCCAAAAGCAGCCAAGATCCTTCCTCTTTGTGTCCGTCCCCTCCCTTCTCTTGCCCTCACACCCAGCCGTGAGGCAGACAGGTGCCCGTAGCCGTGGAATCACTTGTGCGCTTAATGCAGCGTTAGGACACGCGCTGCTGCGGATGTGCGTTTGTTAAAATGTCCAGGGAACAAGATGGTGGTTTCTGTCAACACGAAAATTTCCCCCTGCTGGTTTTCTAGTGGCTGCTCTAGCTGTATTTCATGTAGAGAAGGAGTGGGATTTTACAGCTCTGAACTGAGCACATGATAGATCTTTCTAGGTATTTTATATTTTACTTTAATGAAATCCAGCAGGAGTTTTGAAGGAAACGCAGCTTGGCTGTGAGGAGGTGTCTTTAGTGTGAGGGAAGGTGTCACTCATGAAGTAGATGGTGCTGAGAAACTGCTCCTGTAGTTATTGTCATTTTGAGTGCCAGCCTAGGAGCGTGTTTTGATGAGTCACGCAAATGTTAAATGAGACGTGTTGGTTTTAATTATTGCAGCCTCTGCTCTCACACTGGCTGAGACCGTGTTGACAGTAGCTGAACAAACAAATGCCTTCTTCGTATGCCGTTCCTGAATCCTTTTCCATTAGATTTTCGTTAATGTCAGTAGAAGTCCCTAGAAGATGTGACTAACCACATTTTACATTGCTTACAGTTTTTATGCTATTATTAGTTTAACGAAGTTAAACAAAATTTATTGATGCTTTGCAAAAACAGTTCAGCTTTGCAAGAAACTGAGGGCCATGATTTGTTGAGCTGGGGCATCACTGGATAACAGCATTTTTATGGATGTCTTAGCCTGTAGATACTAAATGTTTGTTTATTTTCTGTCTTTGTGATACTTTTTTATTTTCCTAGATAAGCAACGTCTTGTTTTTTGTTTTGCCACCCATATGTATGTGCTTATTCCGTCAATACGCAACCTGCTTCAACAGTGGAATATATTTAATATGGACTCTGCTAGTTGTGGTCGGTAAGTTGATTAGTCTCTGTTTGCCTGCTCATGCACGAACTGAGAGGAAATTAGTTTTTCCTGCTTGCGCATGATTGTTTCTGCAAAACAAAGCAATACTGACGTCTGCAGAGGAGTTTGCTTGTACTTGCTTGAAGCTAAAGCAGATGTAGTTTCTGAAAGGAAAATGCCTTTTGCAGTTTGAGGTTTGAGGGGACTTTGACCTTAGTTCTGTTCCCTTCCTGTCTTTCCTTTGCACAACTTCTTTTATTTGTATCTGGGCTTACTCTAGAGCAGTTCTGACCCTCCATCCTCTGTTGAACTAAAGATTGCTGAGACTGCTCGGTACAACTGGAGAGGATGACAGGTTTTGCTATGTAGTGAAACATTTTAATGATAGACCCAAAGGTTTAGCCGTTTTATAGATAGGAAATTCTTACGGCTTTTCAATCCTAAAGGCACTAGGAACTTTTAAAGGGATATTCAGAGCCCTGTGGGGCAGTGTGCCACTTTCCACCTGTAAACTTGTATCACAGAGTAGTCATAACATGCTGCTTTCCCTGTTTGTGTTACCCATTCTTGTGCTATTAAGAAAATTCAGAAGAAGCATTTGAATTTATTTATTTAGTTAGTTAGTTTTGCATTGAGCTTTACTACCTGATGTTTTTTTTTGCATGCATTTACTTTTCTAGCAGGAGATGGCATCTTTAGCTCCTGCTTTTGTAATGTGTTTGTTTTGTAATTAATATGAGGTGCTGATGATTTGGATTGCTTTTCTATGAAAGCTGGTGATTTTTTTTTTTCCTTTTCTAGACCAAATGGTATCAACCATTTGCTTTGCAGTCCGGATCATGAGCAGTGGGTTTCATTCTATACAGCAGTGTAACTATTGACTGTAATTTTTGACCAACTCTTCCAGGAATTGGATCTGTTTACTTTCATGCGACCCTCAGTTTCCTGGGCCAGATGCTGGATGAGCTGGCTATTCTCTGGGTCCTGATGTGTGCTCTTGCCATGTGGTTCCCTAGAAGATACCTACCAAGAGTTTTTCGGAATGACAGGTAATTGTGTGATGCGGTACACATTCCTATCTCTTGAAACATTTCACCTAGACCTGCATGTAATGGCACTGAGTGATCATCCAACCTTACCACTGCTGATAGTATCTTTTCTCACTCCATTTTCTTCCAGTTGTTTTTATCTCATCTTATTTTGTTGTTCAGAAGTCTACAGTTCCTGATGGTGGGTTTTATGCCCTATAATTTTAGATCTTGGGAGGTGGTGATTGCCTCTGGAAGTGCCCGTTCTTGTTAATTCTAGAAGGACATTTGCATGAGTAGTTTATATAAGTTGCAGCTAAAATAAAGTAACAGAAACCCTCTGTCCCTCTTCCTTTTATATAGCCTAGAGTGTACATATAAGTGGACTATGTATGGTGTTTGTTTCGAAATCTCTTGTTGCTGCAAAAGGATTTTTTCTTTATTGCAGAATTAAAATAAAAAGCGTTATAACCAGTTTAAAGAATCTGGTTGTGATTCATCCCTCTAAAAAAGTGTGCTGTAACCTTTGTACATACTGCTTGTTTATGCATAAAGTAGTTGAGGTAACGGAGAGGTTTGAATCACAGCACCAGTGTTCTGCTCTCTGAAAACTGCTAAGGCTGCTGCCTCTTGCATTCTCATACTACTGTTGTCTGCTTTTTTTTTTCTTTTTCCTTGACATATACCTGATAAGAAGTTGCTGGGGCTGGGGGGCAGTAGGGAAGGTTGGTGCCTGCATTGACTATTCCTTAAAATAGCTTGCATTGAGAAAAGTGTATGTTGAATTACAGTGTATAGTCTGTGTAGTCTAATGGCTTTGTCCAGTTAGTGTGAATTTAGTACTTTTGCATATTACAGAATCACAGAATCACAGAATTGTTCAGGTTGGAAGAGACCTCCAAGATCACCTAGTCCAACCTCTGACCTAACTCTAACAAGGCCCACACTAAACCATATTGCTGTTATAATGGTGTACAGTGCTATTACAGGACGCTTAGACATTTAGTTCAAGTAAAGGAGGGTTCTGTCTCTTGAAAAATTTCTCTGACTGCATGTAAATTATTCCTCAAAAGCCTAAAGGAATTCTTGTGTGTAACCTATCACTACTTTCTGCTAGTTTGCTTAGTAGATCTATAGTATTAGCCATAAGGTTAAACTGTATTCTTTTTAAAAGGAATAGTGACATTTCTGGGGTGAAATCCTGTTTCTGTTGAGCTTGGTTGTAAAACTGTAAATAATAATCTGCCAGGTTATAACTGATCCATAAAAATACTGAGATGAGGTGAAGGATGACGCCCATCCTACATTTCTCAGAATACTTCCTCCCTAGAGTCTGTCAGGGTGGTTACTTGTTAAGGTCTTGATTCCTTTCTGAAGTGTACAGAGGAAAGATTTTACTGGGCAAAAAAGCCTAATCCAGAACAGGTCTGATTTATCCTTATCCATATCCATATCCGTGTGTGTGTGTGTGTGTGTATATATATATATATATACACACATATATGTATTTATGTATGTTTTGCTTTGCCTAACTTATTCTTCTAGAGTTATATCTACCATGTGCTCTCTACCAGAATCTTTACATTCTTCATGCTCATCACACTCAGATTTTGAATGTTGAAAACATTACTATCTACCGTGACTGATTTATGTTATTTTAGTTATTAAGGCACTTGCATCAGATCAGAACTTCCTACTTAAGTAACTTGTTGCCTTACAGCAGAAAGAAAAGCTTTAAAGCAAAAGGCACATGGAATGATCTTGGTGAACATGAGGGTGATGACACTGGTGGCCAGGGAATGGTGTTGCACCCTGGGGCTGAGACCCTACGTGAGACTTAGAATTAAGGAGAGAAGAGCCATCCTTGAACATCAACTAGTTTAATAAAGCCGTGAGTCAGTAGTTCAGGGGCAGCATGATGATTCTCTATCTGCCATAGTCATGCCACAGTCTAGAAATGGGTTGTTTAAAGTCCAAATATGAAGTTTAAACAACAATTAATATATGTTTAGTTTAAAAGTTATCAGGCTGTCTATACGTGGCCCAAGTGTCATTGCATTTATGCTAAGAATATACCAAATGGACTGTAACCTGGCTCTAGAAGCTGGGACACTAATAATAACAAAAAAATCCTAAAAATCCATGTTAAAAGCATGAAGAATGATGACACAAAACAGCTTTGGGGAAGTATGGTGCTGGGTACAGAGATGTTCTTGTTCTTGACTTCTTGGGGGAGAAGGAAAATGGGAGTGGGACCTTAGGGTTTTGAAACCAATGATTAGTGTGAGCCTGTGTGTGCATGTACATATACATAGCTGCTTCAGAAGACTAGTCCAGGAAAGATTTATCTGTGTGTTTAACTCTGTATGCATATGCAAGCCAGTGCAGGATCCGCATCCATTTTATGCACAGTCATTGCAACCCCTGAACACACCTAAAGAAACCTAAGTTTTGTTACACTATTCAAGTCATATTAAGATTTCTGTTTTTACTGATTAAAAGTTTTGAATTAAAAACACTTTCTCTCCCCACAAAAAAAAATATTCAGGAGCCGGTTTAAAGCTGCTGTGGGTGTCCTGTCTGGAATTACTACCTGCCTTGCTTTCATTAAGCCTGCCATCAACAACATCTCGCTAATGACTCTGGGTGTTCCCTGCACAGCTTTGCTCATTGCTGAGTTGAAAAGGTGAGTACATTTCTCCTGAATGCAGTTTTGTCTTCGGAGATCCTTCGGCCACCATGTGATGATAGAGTAGGTCTGGCTTCAGTGCTTATGAGAGCAGATCAGAAATGCTTCTCCCTCATGCAGGTCTGGTGTAAGCTTGCTCTGCCAGTTCAGACATTTTTGGCAAAGATTTTTTTTCCTAGGCAAACATACTAGGTCAGATATTGTCTGTCTCCTTGCAGCATATCTCTTCCTGCAACCTGATCTAACTCAAATTTGTTTATTTATTGTGGAATGGTGGCAAGAGTTTCACTCTAGTGACAGCTTTTCTGCTGTATAGTCTGCATAGGGGTGGGAAGATCACAGTCTGGGTACTGGAGGGAACAGGGAGTGAGGCTCAAGCACGTGTGGAAGATGTGCCAGCTCCCAAAGCTTACTGTGAGTCTTCACCACTTTGTCTTCTAACACAGATAATATGATGGAGTCAGGCCAACAAAGATAATGTCAATCACTAGGTTGCAGAAGGTAGCTACCTGTCAGGGCCTTAGACACTATAAAACCAGAATGCACATTGAGAAGAACCTGAGATTGGTCTTAACATTTTAAAGAGTCCTACCATGACAGCAGCACCAGGAGCTGTGTAGAGACTGTTTTTTGCATCTCCTCACCCGCTGCAAAAAAGGACCAGGCAAGCATCAGCATATGAACCCCTCCTTTCTCACTCTTCTCCAGTATCTGAGAAGGATTTTACAACTTATGTTGGCTCTTCTGTAGATAGACATACAGCTAGACAAATACATAATGTAATGGGTGAACGATTGGCTGATGGGTTGGGCTCATGGGGTTATCGTAAATGGGGTTACATCAGGCTGGTGACCAGTCACTAGGGGGGTTCTGCAGGGCTCCATTTTAGGACCGGTTCTCTTTAATGTTTTAATAAATGACTTGGATGTAGGACTTGAAGGTATCCTAAGTTTGCAGATGACACTAAATGGGGAGGAGCTGTTGACTACCTCAAGGGTAGAGAGGTCTTGCAGAGAGATCTTGACAAATTACAGGGATGAGCAGTCACCAACAATATGATGTTTAACAAGAGCAAGTGCCAGATTCTGCATCTGGGTTGGGGCAACCCTGGCTGTACATACAGACTGGGGCATGAGAGGCTAGAGAGGAGCCACGCGGAAAGGGATCTGGGGGTTTTGGTCAATGGCAAGTTGAATGCGAGCCAGCAGTGTGCCCTGGCAGCCAGGAGGGCCAACCATATCCTGGGGTGCATCAGGCACAGCATTGCTAGCCGGTCGAGGGAAGGGATTGTCCTGCTCTGGTCTGCACTGGTGCGGCCTCACCTCGAGTACTGTGTGCAGTTTTGTGTGCCACGATCTAAGGACACAAAACTATTAGAGAGTGTCCAAAGGAGGACAACAAAGATGGTGAAGGGTCTAGAGGGCAAGATGTGTGAGGAGTGGCTGAGGTC
>VXAA01000989.1:14882-29918 GCA_013399115.1 Anseranas semipalmata | reverse complement strand
TTTTTGGGTGGTCCTTTGTGGAACCAGGAGTTGGACTCAATGATCCTTGTGGGTCCTTTCCAACTCAGGATATTCTCTTACACGCTGCATCTGTAAATATCCATTGAAAGAAATAAGACTAGGACAAAATGCCTGCATTCTGACTGCTTCTGTTAGAACAGAGAGCTTCTCCTGTTTCCCACCTTGCCGGGTTCTGCCACTACTTCCCCATACAGAGGAAGCCTCTGCTAATAATGTTTTGTAAAAGTGTTCTTGAGTCTTTTCTCATTAGATGTCCTACTAAGCAGCAGCTAATTCTGTTGTTAGAGAATCTTGGGAAACAGCACAGAAGTTAGTTGTGGAAAAGAAAGTCAGTAGATGAAGAATGTTAGTGGAGGTGTCTCATTTTGATGAAAGCACCAGGGAACCACTGGCAGGGCAAAGGGAGACTTTACTGTGGCACTGAACAATCTATGTGACCTCTCTACAGTTCAGTTTTCCAGGTGTGAGATCCTGAGAAACTTGAGAGGATGAATGGTTGGTGTCTTATAGGTTTAAATGCTATTGGATCGTATCTAGGAATTCATATGCCTACATGTATTTGCTTTTTGAAACTCTGTTGTTGAAACTGTGACCTTCTGAAAGGTCATATCTCATTAAAATGTGTGGAGTTTACCTGTTTTTTGAGAATTACAGACACAGACAAACCTTTTGAATTGATAATTAAAAAGGGACCCAGAGTGACGTATGACCAATTGTGTATCAGGATGATGTAATACCTATGATGTTTCTTGATGAATTCCTAAAGGTAAAATGGAAATAATTATAGGTTTTGTTTCAATCTGTGCTGATCCCTGGGAAATTTAAATGAGATAAATTGTTGTAAACCCAGAGGGATCACCTCATCTCTTTTTTCAGAAGAAAAAATAGTATAAGTACTATTTAAAATGCTTATGATTCTCCTATTCTCCACTACTGTAGTCAGCAGGGGGCTACATACCTGAGTCCTGGCAGTCTACAGTGGATCTTAGTATGTGAAACCGGTATTTTGGGAAGGAAGGAGAAAAGCCTTCAGAGTAGTTTCTTCTGTTCAGTGCTGAAGTTCGTGTTTTGGTCTAATACATCATTGTGTTATTCTCCTTCTAGTCTGCTATAAATCTTGTACAGAATTTTGGTGAATCAGAACCACTTTGTTTTCTAATGAGAATTTTCTGCCTCTCATTCAGCCGTGGTGAGGAGAGACTATTGTCTCTAAAGAGCATTGTGCTCTTAAATGCAGGACTAGTAGGGTTGACTCCCTGTTAGGAAGTACTGTGGGTGTGAGATGATCAAAACAGCAAAAGGTAGTTAAATGCATACTTGCTCCTGAAAGACAAGGAAATGGTAGAACTTAATTCTTATTTCTGTCCAAACAAATCCCTTCATGTGTTCCACAGAAAAATTTTGAGCTCTCTTAAGGGATGCGATCAGGGAGAAAGCAATGTGGATCCTGTTGTTTGCAGGTCCAAACGAACTAACAATGGAGATTATAGCATCGTCAAATTAGTATGATTTAGTGGGTCATCGTCAGGCATGTAACTATCTCCCTGAGCAGATAGATGGTAGGATATTGTTGCTCAGCTGACATCTGATTCTTGAGCAGTGAATGCTCAGCCTACCCTCGAGTCTGTCTGCTCGTATTTGATTCTCCTACTAGAAATCTGGCTACTTCATTGTCACAGGTTGCTCACGGTTCCCTTTCTCCCTTAATTAAAAGGTTAAACTAGTTTAAAACATTTCTTAGGGCATAAAGGGAGATATCTGTGTCAAAATCAAGTTGTTAATCAACATCCAGCAACTGCACCAATCTGAAGAAAAGCTGGTATGTTTTGCTGGGGGTGCCATGACATTGGAAGATAATGCTGTTGGAAGTGTGTCAGCGCAGTCCCTCATACAGCACATGTCTGGGGTACACCAGTGTTTGAAGAGGCTCTGGCATTTAAAGAGTTGTTGCTGTTTGTCTTAAAACAGTGAACACTGTGCATTGCATCAGCAAAACGGGCAAATGAAAATGCAAGCTTTGTGTGGTCCAACTTCTTTCAGACTAAACTAGAGTACCTCGAGTACACACATCTGTGCACAGCAGTCTGAACAGCACTTTTAGACCCCTAGCTGACAGGTTGCATTTCAGTGCTACTTTTAATGGTCAGTGTCAATGTCTTTTTAGAAGTAAAAGAAATGACTGTTTTGTGTCTTGCCAGTGTCCAGGTGGTGTTTGCAATGCATCTCTTCGTTGTGGTAAAAGCAGTGGCAGGTAGGAAGCTTTGCAGTTCTCTGTCGCCTTAGCATGCGTGTCCTCAACAGATCTGAAGTATGATTACAGCAGGAGCTGAAGACTATGATGGGTGATCACAGGAAACCCAGCAGTGTTGCACAGGTTAACAGTCTGTGCTCTGCTGATTGTGATTGACTTTTTCTGCCTCAGAGTAGTGTTTTGCAATACACCCTGCGGCATCTAGTCTTAAGTTTATAAAAATAAACTGTAATTCGTGATGGTGGTACTGACCTGTCATTACAATCCATACCATTTCTATAGCTGATCTTGTGCTGGGAAAGTTTCTTTCAATAAGCTTTCATTTCTCCTTTGCAGCCTTGAACTCTTTGAATCATGCAGGTTACTTGTCCTCTCCTCTTGGTATTCAAACTACTCAGATGTTGACAGGCATGGTCACTGGCTAAAGGAGCTGTCTATTTGAGGTCAAGCCTCTTATCTTAAATGGGATGCAAGTGCACATGTTTGTTTATATACTTCAGACAGGTCCAGGAAAGGCTCCGTATTCTCAGTATGCAAACCCTTCGCTCTCCCAGTGTAGCAGTCTAGCTTTACCTTTTGAATGGGAGGAAGATTAGTAAACCAGTATAGTTTACTTACAAAACTGTGCCAAATTGCAGGTATATTTCTTACTGGGTTGTCTCACAAGTGGAAGAATTCTTGCAGTTGTGCTCTGGAACTTGATACATAACTCAAAAATCTCCTATCCTTTTCTTCGTGGTCTTCATAGCCTTTTAAGCTTAAGGGCACTATTTCAGAGGAGGGAGAAACAAGCCTTTTTTACAGTGTGCAGCACAGACAATCTTGAAGCCATCTTGGGCCAGCCCAGTCTCCTCTAACTCTGTGGTTTTTGTTTGTCAAAGGGATTGGAGAATTCAGGTCCAAGAAAAAAGCCACTTTGGTTTATATGCTCTGTGGAATATTGATTTTTGTGGAAGTCATGTAGGTGTTTTTGTCATGGAAACAACTATTGTGATATCTATTTGTGGAGGAGATTACAGTTTAGACAGTAGGCTTTTTTTTTTTCTTTAATAAATAATGGTAGGTGTGATGATGTTGAATGTAACATTATTTATAGATGGCTTAAAAAAGGAATGCCAGACCCTAAAGCCAACTTGTGCGAAGGACTCTGGAGAAAATTCTTTGTCAACAAGATTAAGCAGTAGGTAGCTTTTCTGTCATTAATCCGCTAGCTATAAAGGTGCCTCCCACTCAGCCTTAGGAGTTTCTTAATCCCAAACGCCTGTTAAAATGTCAACTGAAACAGCATTTCAAGAGTGAAAAATATCCAACAGATTTGTGGGGAAAGCTGCACAAATTTTTTAGCTTGCAATACACCAGAGCCATGTAGACTGCTGCTCTTACAGTGTTTTCAGAAAAGTGTTCCTGGACAGATTACTTCGTGTATGTTTTTGATTTTTCTGATTGCCTAGCTAGACTGCTTCAGCAAAGCCATGGTGACAGTTGCAGTTCTGCTTTTCCACCACCGAGAGGCAGGAGGCATTATCTGTCCCTACCCTTGCTGCTAGTTGATTCAAAGTAATTAAGAGATCATCTCACACATGAGAAAGGGTGCAATGAAAAATTTTATCTTGGAGACAGAATTGGCATTACCACTTCGCTGACAGTGAATGCAGAGTAGCCTGTAGCTTGTAAGCTGTGTGCAGCCATGGAGACAATTAGCAGCTAATGCTGGAAAAAACAGAACTCTGTAAATGTATCAAACTAGAGCAATAGATTTCAGGCTGCCAAATATTTGGTGTGGAAGAAAGAAGGACCAAAGAGCATTTTGGTTTGTGCTGCACTGTGTTATGAGAAGACTGCATTATTCAGTTGTCAAGGACAGTTGTGTATAAAGGTGTTCAGGGACCATAAATAGTACGGCAGCGCACAGAATAAAGAAGTGCTGCATATTCCTACTCAGTCCTCCAGAGATACGCGTTTTGATTGCTTATGAGTGTCATAAGTGAAGTGTTCCTTTAAAGGACCAATTTGCCAGGCGTTGCTCACCTCCCACATGAGGTGAATCAGCCCAAGAATTAATAGTATGGGAGAAGACTGGTGATTCAGTGTCAAGTCTACTGGGGTGACTGGACTGAAGTCTACAGAGCAGAGAGGAAGGCTGATTGTTGACCTGCTGAAGGGAAAGAAGCATGGAAACATTCTCAATAACTTTTTGGAAAAGGTGTAAGAAGATGGGTGTGGATTAGAGGAGCGCCTTGGGACAGAGGATGGGATTGTGGGGCACTTGGCATTCATTTATTTTCCTGTTAGGATGTAGAAGAAGGCAGGGGCCTGTAACCCACAATGAAGGCTGAATTTTCCTTGTTGTACTGGCTGGACAATTGGCTTATTGGTTTACTCTTCAGATGTAGCTCAGACAAGTAACTTTAAACAAATTACCCTGTCATCCGATTAGTAGGTTTGGGAGTGCTTACTGTATACATCACTGACATGAGAAGGGCAGTTCATTGAAGCACGAATTGTCCAGAAACACTAGAAGGATCACAGATTCTTGGGAAAATCGCTGAGAGTTTAACAATTAAAAAAAAAAAAAAAAGGGCATGGGGAAAAGTCCTGAATCATAGCTTTGTTCTTGCAGAAGGCAGGGAAGCTGAGCCATGCTTTCCCTGGCCACACGGGACTGGTCATATCCCAGGCTGTCTTTGCATTATAGATATCAGTAACAGTAGAGCTGCATCTAGCGGCACCAAGAGGCCTAACCTCAAAACAGCAAGTGTGGGTAGAGACCAGGCTATTGACTTCAGTAGCATTTTGGAACTGGAGGATTAAGTTAATGCCTCCTTTTTCTTCTCTTTTGATTTTACTCTTTTGAACAGCGCTGCACAGTTCCTAGGGTAGTTCCAAGACGTGGAAAAGAACAAAGCACCATATAGGGGAATAAAACTGTGAGCTTTTGAGTAGATCTGCAACACAAATAATGCTATGCAAGTGGCCTTGCATCTGTTGTATTCAGTGATGATCAACTGCACGCCACACTGCATGTGACCACAGCAAATGTTTGTGCTCTTTTTCTCTCTGGTGTACCTCTGTGTGAACAAGTATGGTTTCTTGTGGAGGGAGAGAACTGCAGCTTAGGCAGTGTGAGGAATTCTATGGGAGATGTGGATGCTTGCACCATCTGCTGAAGTGTGCTTGTTTGGGTCCTCTGGGAAGAGGTTCCTATGCCTTAGTTCTCTGGAACTCCTACAGGGTAGGGGAAAAAAATCAACCAACCAATTGAAAACAACAAAACAAAACAAAATTCATCCAGTTCCTTTTTATTGCCAATCTTATATAGTAAAAATTCAATGGAAGATAAAATGTGAACAAATCTGAGCACTTGCTGAGTGGCTGATTGTTACCAGACAGGATGTGTAACTAATCACTTGTTCTCTTGCGTATCCCCTTCCTATGGGAGTGCTTCAGTGTTTGCCCACCATTTGCACATTGGTACTTAAGACAATGCCCAAAACACAGCTATTGATTAAAAGGTTTGTTTCGTGACCTCACCAGTGCCTTGCATTAGAGTCATATTTATTGCAAGTAAAGTTCCTCTCTTTAGGACATTAATAGTGGAGCCATTTTAAAGATGTGTGCAAGGCTTTATGAATCCTATTTCTAAAATATATACAGCGAAACAGCATCAAGCAAACTTTGTTTTGTTTTACAACGGTTTCTTTGCATTTTTCTCCTCAGGTGTGAAAACCTGCGTGTGTACAAACTGGGTCTGTTTTCAGGTCTTTGGTGGATGCTAGCACTTTTCTGCTGGATCAGTGACAAAGCTTTTTGTGAGATCTGGTCCTCATTTAACTTCCCTTATTTGCACTGTGTATGGTAAGTGTTGTGTATAAACTCCACAGTTTGATTCAAATGTGACAGGTCCTCACCAGAGTACCATTCTGTGCTGTGTGCGTAGGCTGCTGGTAGCTATTTCTGGTTAGCACTAAACAGATTTACTGATAAGATTGTAAGCCAGGAGCGAGTCTCACGCTATCCAAGGTGGCAGATCTAGGAGTCTCTTTGGCCTGATCAGATTCTTCAGACACTAAGTTGATTAATTGCAACTGATTTCCTCGCCCTATGGGTTGCTAAAAATCCCACAGCACTGATCAACTGAAGCAATGACTAGAAAAGCTCAAATATCTACTGTTAACAGCTGAGGATGAAGTGGGAGCAGTGAATAGCTTTGATGCCTTTTCTGTTTTACCACACAGCAAACTGTGGTCTCTTATCCAAAGTGCTGTATCTCAGCATTTCTAGACAACTCTGTAAGGTGGAAAGAGACCAAAAAAACTGCAGCCAGCTTAGACCGAGGATGAGCTATGGTTTTGTAGTTTTCCTTATTCTCTGTATTATTTGCCTGCAGACAAAGGGCATACAGCAGCCCTATGAGGAACCTGGGGAAGAAGGTGAAGGACAGACTGATTTTAAAGCATGCTGATGTATTTGATGGCTTTGCTGAAGTCATGTTACTGAATTTTTCTTTTTTTGGGTGGGGTGTCTATTCTCAGGCACATTTTGATTTGCCTCGCGGCTTACCTAGGCTGTGTCTGTTTTGCTTACTTCGACGCTGCCTCCGAGATCCCTGAGCAGGGTCCTGTCATCAAGTTCTGGCCCAGTGAGAGATGGGCATTCATTGGTGTTCCCTACGTCACCCTCCTCTGTGCGCACAAGAAATCGCCTGTGAAGATCACATGAAGTTAGCCATGGAATGGGATGGATTTTCAACTTACATTCCAGCACAGACAGTATCTATATAATGATAAATGCATAGGGTTGTATTTTATCCTCTTCTAAAGATATGCAGCACTTCCAGGTGTCATAGAAACAGGTGGCAAGTGTGTTCTTTCCGCTCTTTCTGGAGAGGAGAGAGAAAGCAGGAAGATGAAGGCTCTTGAACACTAAAGTAACACCTGTCTTCTCTGGTTGGTTGGTTCTATTTTGCACTTTGTTTTCAATGTAGCATTTCACTTGATAAAAGTTATTTCCAAAAATCAGGGTCAAGAAATGATGTTTCTGCAGTAGGTCACTTCTGGTGCTCAGTTCACTTTTGTTAACTTTTGGCTTGAGGCCTTCCTTGTAAAAGAAGCTTGTCAAAGATGCCTACCTGCAATCTTTGTGTCCTTCTCAGCTGTGATTTAGATGTACTTGCACACGGCCACAGGAGTGTGCTCAAAGCACATGTTCCTCCCAGCCTGGAGCGTAACACAGGGAGGCTGGCTGTGCATCAATTTGAATCACAGAGCATATGGTTGTTGCCCTAATGCAGCAAGAGACCAGCAAAGTGATTATCACTGGATATCTAGATCAGTGTAGTTAGGCAGTGTAAAAGCGGAAATAGTTGACAGAAGATTCAGTCCCTAAAACTAAACAGGAATACAGGAGGGTTGAATGTTTCTGTATTTCCACTGATCTGTCGACATTTGTATGCTGCATATTTCCTTCTTACAGAAATGTTGTGAGAATCCCTCTCTACCTCTGCGGACATGTTTGGTCTTGAATTTGTCATTGAAGCTCACCCAAAAGCGTGAGGATTAACTTCAGTCAGAGCACAGGTCAGCACGGATTGACAGTGTGTTTAAATTACTAAGATTCCTACGTGCCTAGCTATATGTCTAATTTGAAAGTTAACTTCTCACCAAAGCTTTGCAAAGTGATGTGAATGATAGTCCAGTGCTCTGCTAATTATATTTAGGAAAAAGTAGATAATGTAGATAACTGCTTAAAAGCAAAGATAAAGACTCAGATTTCAATAATCAATGAAATGTGACATTCAGTCTTGCATTCTTACAAAGGAATAGAAGATTCAAGTTTTCTGTTTGTTTTCAGCTTGTTTTGTAAGGATAAGGGATGTCTAGATCCAGTCAGTTTTAACGTTGTACTTTGGGATTGAGGTTCAGGAATGGCTATGGTTCTTGCAAGCTATTAATGCTAGTTCTGATAACAAAATGATGCAAAGTGCAGGCATGTATTTTTAAATCTTAGCAGTTATAGCTGTAACAGCTGCAGTCTTGGAGAAGGTGGGGTCTGCTTACATTCCACCTAATATCAGAACTGTAAGTGAGTAAAGGATTTGGATGTACATTTTTAGTAAAGTAAAAAAAGTGCTATTTCCTTTATGAGTACTAGACCAGGAAATAACATTTCCTCTGTGCTTTTCTAGTAAGTCTCATGTTGTACTTATTTTTTCTCAGTGTGAAAACATACCATATACAGTATCATCTTTAGGAAAATGGCTTTTAACAAGAACTTTGGGATGAATTAGCTTTCAAGCATTGTGAAACCTTTCAGATAACTTTTGTATTTAAATTTACGCACAGAAAACAAGAGCTGAGGTGTATGCTATTATACTTAAAAGTGAAGTTGTTAGTAGGAGATATGACTTCTTGAGAATTGCAAAGCGGGTAAGTAGCCTACTCTCAGATTGATTAATGGATCACAAAAGCAGCCAAATCTGTTTACTTCAGTGGAACAATGAACATTTATACCACTTGCTAGTAGATTTGTCTGAGAGAAATGTGTTTTTTGGACACACATTTTTTGTATGAAACAAACTTTGTAACAATTCACACAGTAATATTTGTTACTCATTGAAACAGCTGCTTTTTCCTTTTTTCTTTCTCTCTCCCTAATTATGAAATGCTCAGTTTCAAACACTTCTCAGGTATTAATCTTTTGATTAGATCTTTATACAGATAGGCTTACTGGCTGGAACCCAGCTAAGGTTGCTGTTGCCTGACATGGCCCATTTTGAGTAATATTTCTTCGATATTGTTTACTAAATTATTATGTTACAATAAATAAGTTATTTTCAGTGTTGCTTGGGGAATTAGTAACTGCAGGTATATGTACAGTTCAAAATGACTGGAGCCTTCCTACTTAATATTTTATCTGAAAGAAAACTCTGACTTAAATGGCTCTAAACCACCTGATAACAACTGCTCTCTTCTGCCCTGCAGAGTCTGACTGCTCACAAAGAAGTGATTTTATAATTTAAAAAATGGCAGTAGTGCATTCAGCTATTGCAGAAGTGAATGAATGCAGGTACAGGCCAAGAATAATCTTCTGCGTATTTATTAACTAATCTCTAACTTTCATACTCTTCATAGGATATTCTGTGAACAAACATCCCTATCTGTTGTACAAAACTCCACTGTAGAACTGATGGGTAGTATTCCACTAGTAACAGCAGTCCAGAATTTTTAGATACAGTTATTGCACTTTATCTTAAGTTAATATTAACTTAAATGTTCTGACAAAAGCCACCTTTATTTCAAAAAAGAAAAAAACATGCAGTTTTTACCAGATTCACAGCTTTACAGTTTATACTTTGGACAAAGGCTCCAATTCAGGATAACATCAGTACCCAAAGAAGTGTGTGATTGGCACACCAAGGGGTCTGTGCACTGCCCTGATCATACAGGCATGCGCACAAGTAGCCATATTATACTGGAGTATGAAGTGACGTATATACACCCTCAGCTTTTAAAAGCCTGGAATGCTTTCTTCCATTGCTGGCAGGAAGTGACTGGGTTCCTAGATCTTAGGTTCAATTAGTATTTTAGTTTTAACTAGTTCGATACAGTAGTATGTTGGGCATAATGTAGGTTCTTTATATTGGTGTGTGATATCCATCATTCCTTGAATGTTAAGCTTTAAGAATATTTAAGAAAGGATGTTTAGCTCTCAGTGATGGCAAACACTTGCCCAATTCACAGTCACTAAAAATTCAGTAAATAGGATCTAAGAGATTGTTTTGTTTTGTTTTCCATTTCAGTTGAAGTCTGTATACTGAATATTTGTGGAAAGCATGTAATACTTTGCAACATTAAATTGCATTCAGAATAAATACTGTTTGCCTTTTCATACATTATATTTGTGGAGAGGAATGCAGCTGCCAGTATAATATTTTGAAGCAGGACATTCTATAGCGAGGGTAACTTCTCCCTCACAAAGGTAAGAGCAATTTTGAATCATAGAGGAGGAGAGACGCTGCGTTAGATGCAAGACCTCCAATGAGATAGAGATTACTTTGCTGGCCAAACTGATTTTTTTTGCAATCTAAGTAGGACAAATACTTGATTCACTTGCAAGCCCATGAATCAACAGGGAGAAGAAGCAAGAAGTGGAAGTGGCTAAAGATGAGTGGCCTGTATTACTACAAATCCAGAAAACTCGATATGAATGATTATGTCTGGGAGAACAAAGTGCAAATCTCCAGCATTAATTACCCAAGATAGTTGTCCTAACTTAGGGAAACAATGTATGTATACTAGCCTTCCACCTACACGTCCCTTCCTGCTTCCCTTTTACCACAGTTCATCTCACTCCACAGGAAAGACTTTCTGTGAGACATTTATGGATCCCCATAACCCAGTGTTGGGCTTGAAATCGCTGTTGTGAAAGTGTAGCTGTAATTCAAGAGCACTACTCACTTGGAGTTAATGTTTGTAGTTGGCAAGATGTCACAAACAGCTAGTGCGTTGGCTCATATATTGTTCTGTCACTAAGCCTGCTCTGTCTGGAGATTATTGACATTGTTTCCTATGTAAAGCAGGAGAACATGATTCTACCACTGCATTGAGCTGATAAATTCAGAGCTGCTGGCTTATTTTGACCAAATCTGACAGAGACAAGCTTTAGAGATAATTTCCTATGGGCTGTTTAAAAAATAGTCAGGTAGAGAAGCCAGGCCTGTGAGACAAGCTGCCCCATGAACCTTATTATTAAAAAACAGAAACCTACCCAGGGAGGAAAACAAAGTGTTGCTCAAGTTCTAGATGGGCTTGCAGCTCATACCAGCTTATGGCATCTGGAACCAGTTACACATGATCCAGGGCTGTATGAAGGAGTTTCACGGGCTCATGTTCCAGAGATGGCAGAACTACTTCTTTGTAACATGCAGAAACCTGCCATTTTCTCCAAACTTAGAGAGAGGCAGAATCTTTAAGCATCTTCAGATACTTCCCCAAAAGGGACAGTCGAAAGTCTCAGGTCACCATACACTCTTCTGTCTGTCAGTTAAACACAGTGCCAGCTGAGAAAGATAGAAATTTAAAGGAGGTGACTTCTGTGCCTGCAAACTCGGGAACAATAAAAAAAAAAAAAAGAAAAAACTTTGCAAACTCCCAGGGTATAGCAAGGAGGTGAGTAGGAGTTTGTCAAGACCAAATTTTGTCTACCTAATTAGTTTTCTTCTGCAAGAGAGTATTTGCAGTCCCTGTGACTGTGGAAGAAATGGTATTGCATCAGATTTTTGACACTGATAAGATTTCTAGCATTGCTTGAGAGGACATAATTATAAAAGTGCTAGAAAACCTGGGCTTGATGAAAGTTCTGTGGATTAGTGTGAAATTGTTTGGATACCTGCATCTGGGGTGTTCTCACTAGTCTATTATCAAACCAGAAAAAGGTGTCAAGTGGAGTTCAGCATGATCTTCTGGGTCATCTTCCATTTAATTTTTCAGTAATACCCACATGGAAGGTGTTGGTAAACTGAAGTCAGGGAAGGTCCATAAATACCTTGAAAAACAGGTCTAAAATCCGAAGGCAGCTTGCTAAATTGTAGAAAATAGAACAAAATAGAGTAACAGTAAAGTATTGCACATATATAGGCATCATCGACAACGTTGGATGCAGCATAACGGGAAGGAGCAGTTCTTGCAAGAAACTGAAGGGTCATTGAATCAGAACCCAAATATAGTAAAATATGACATCATTGCATCAAAAAGAAAAAAGACATCATAGTGAGAAAATCAGACCTGTAAGACAAGCAGAAATCCTTTCACTCTGCCTGGTGTTAGTTTTGTACAATATGAATGGAGAGCCGGACTACTCACAGGCACCAAACTTCAAAAGGAAGCAGGAAATGGCTGAGGAGCATCTGGAAAAGGATAGCAATGACAATTATTTGGAAGAACCTGTCCTGACTGGAGAAATAGGCTCAGTCAGCCTTAAAAGGCAGTGTAAGATGGGCCTTAACAGGCTGTAAGTACGTAGAAGGGAGTGTGCAAAGGTACAGACTGGGCCTTAGGAGAAGTGAGATGAGGGAGGCACTGGAAGCTCAGAGCCTCTGTCTCTTGATGGAGGTAGATGTTTCAGGATCAGTTGGAGAAACAGTCACATAGGTCATGGGCATAGCAGATCCTGCCTTGGGACAAGTAGGTGGGGTGATTGGTGGCAGCCTGCTGAATCAGACAACTAAACATTTCCCCCCTCATTTCTATGCTTATACACATGGGCTGTACACAAAATGAGTTGTGAACAGAATCATAGATGAGGACTTAGCCTGATTGCCCTGGCAGAGAAATACCAACTGTAGATAAGAGCATCTGTCCTCTCCAAAGAGACTGGGCTTTGTAAATTGTCAGTGCCTCTGCCCATTTCCCATAAGCACAACCATGGCTACTAGACCTTCATGTGCCTGAACTCTCCTACTTAGTCCACATAAATCACAATGGAAATTATGATGCTCATAGGGCTGACCACTGGGGAGGGAGGAAGATGGAAGCCAGATAAAACTCAGTAGTGCGTATACCACAGAGCACATATTTAAATCACCTTCCTCATCCAATTTCTTTCTGGCCAGCTTTCTCATTGCTGCTTCTATTACTGCCAGCATGCAGCAAGTTGCCTAGAAAGGCACACTCCTGTTAATTATCAGTTTGAAGAAAGCAAACCTACATACAGGCAACCCAAAGCTTGGCTTTCTCAAAGCACAGGCAGAAAAAAACTTGAATCTGTTTGCCTGTGCACATATGCAAGCACACTATGTGTTTTGAGGCTCCAGTTGCTGATTTGTCAGATGTAGAGCTGACATAGGATGTATTTCTCTTAAGAAGTGTAAGAGGGATGTTATGACTGACATAGGATCAGACCCTATAGTATCTGGATGCTGTCTCAACCTTAGCATTGACAGGAAGGTGGTCCCTGGTCACTGTTTTTCTTAGCTGGCAGGACTTGCCTATATTGAGGAGTTTTCCCCTACTGCAGGAGACCTGATGCAGTCCTTCATTCAATATTCTAATTATTTCATGGGTCTCAAATGTTCTTCCCTGGATCATAATTTAATTTGGAAGAATGTGCCCCAAGTGACTACGCAGTGAGAGAAGACTTGCTGTATGGCATAACTTGCTGTTGACCATGACATACTTGACTGCCACTTTAGAAATTATATTGTACCTGTCACATTATCACATATGTTAATTGGTTCAATCTGTGACATACCAGCATTTGTCTTTCTGAAGCACTCAGCATCAGCTTTTAAAGTGTCAAAATCCAGACTCCTTTTTAATGTATATAACCTACTTCTCTGCATTGTTTTTAGAATTCTAAAGGAAGCTCTGAAATCTGCTATTTTTCTACATAACTTAGTAGCTAATCATGTATCTTGTTTGTATGCTTGACTAGAATTTGAGTTTATTAGTTTTTGTGCCTACTTCTGCTAGAGTCTGAAATTGTCTACCGAAATAATCCTGATTATCTTTGAAAAGTTTCCAGAGGAGTTACTCTGCTTCCTCTCCTTAGCATCTTGCAGAATACTGAGAAGTACTGTGGTTCTGTCTTTCATCACATTATCCCAAGTATCTTTGTTTATGTCAGGATTCCTCCCTCAATGCCGAAGTAAGTATAGTGCCCTTAATTTTGTCGCATGAATTTTGTTAATGCAGTTAATCCTGTAAAATTTATTCTTCATTTCTCACATAGATTATATGAAGCATATTCTTACGATTACAAAGTGATCAGCTTAATACATACTAAAGAAGGAACTTCACAGAGACTTAAGGAGAGCTTTGGAAAGCGCAAGTTCAAGTCTGGAGCAATGCTATCTGTGCTAAAACTGTGTTTTTTTTTTTTCAGTGACTATTAATAAAGCTATCAATCAATGTAAGACAATTGGATAGGGTAATACCAAGTAAGGTAATTAAATATGAGGTTTAAAGCTATGTCTCCTGGCATCAAGCTCACTTCTCTGACATTGTCCAATGATCTCTACCTTGTATCTCTGGCATTACCCAGTACCTGATTGACCTAATTATCACTGAACTGAAAAAAAAAAAAATCCTTGCAATATGGTTTTGCTGAACTAACAATCAAATTCTCATTCTGTTCTACCTCCAGTTGTTATTTTATATCATATCCTGTATCATCCTCTGCTAAATGTGGCAATTGCCCTGTGATCCTCAATCTACATTATTTCTGGCAAGAGTATGGAAAGAGGTCATTTCCACCCAGCTTATTCAAGTTGTGCAGCTGTGTGGAGAAAACAAATGCAGGAGAAGAGGACACAAGCAGGAGAAACCCAGAGGTGTGGGTAGCCAGCTTGGGTGCTGCTGGCTTCTGGATCCTAGCACATTGTCTTTCCTACCCTGTAGGAGAGCCTTTGGAGGCACTGTCCACATTAACTGGTAGTTTTCCTCTTCAGTGAGCTCCCACCTGTTGCTGCCCCAAATGGCTGGTAGCACAAGCTGAGGTGGGGTGGGCTCTGGCTCTCTCAGGACTTCTCACCTGCTGCCCAGGCAGGGCCATGCCAAGGCAAGAAGAAACTTCACACCTTCTTTAACAGCAGTCCAGAAGGAGCCTCCTAGTCCATAAAGAGCTGAAGACCAACACCCCTGTGTCTTTCAATTTCTTTTTTCTTTTTTTTTGTCGTGTGCTTTTTCTCCACAAAAAATAAAATAAAATAAAATAAAATAAAATAAAATAAAATAAAATAAAATAAAATAAAATAAATTAAAATAAAA
>VXAA01000987.1:24641-49286 GCA_013399115.1 Anseranas semipalmata | reverse complement strand
AATCTAAATGCTTCTGTGATTCTGTGATAGGATAGTCAAATTTGAAATGTCATTGCCAGCCAATAGAGACAATATCCCTTTAGTTTCTAAATTCTCCGATTCTCCATCTAAAATTTTATATCAAATACATTAGAGTACACTGACCTTTGTAATGAATGTGTAATGCATGCTGTAAGCAGATCAGAAAGAAAAGAAAAGAAAAAGAAATATAAATAGAAAGTAAAAAAAAAAATATATGGATGAAATTAGTTTAATTACAGTGGAATTCCTACTGGATTGTATTATACTCACAATAATACTATAAGAGTTCACCATGATTAATGTTATTAAAGTGTATGCCAAATGAAATAATGATTGTTCTCCTTTCATAGGAAAAAATTTTCCACTTACAGTGTAGTAAGGTGAAATATTTCGCTTTTGCTATATAGGTACATTAACATCTGTAATTAAATGAATCAGATGCAAAGGGTCACATAATGTTTTCTAAAGATGATTTCTCCATGTTTAATTCAATCTGTGGCTCTCTCTTTTCTTCTTTCTCAATTTCTTTCCTTGCATAGGACCTCTCAGCCTTTTTTCTAAGACCTACAGGATACACATTTTTCCCTCTATGTATGTGTTAACTGATAGCCCCAACTTTGTGCTCAAGCCTTCTTAAGCTCTTTCCATTTGAAAAACTCTTGTGTTGTTTTTGTCCACCTTCTAGAAAAAATAAAAAGATTCTGAATCATAACCAAGCTCGTAGCTAATATAACAATACATGTATATATAATGTTTCTGAGGGCTTTGTTTTATATGTTTCATACGTCTGTGGTGCAATGAAAAGATAGATGGCTCAGCTACTTTGAATGAGTTCACCTCACCTAACTTCAGTTACATCTGAGGCAGATTTCTTTTATAGTCAAGAGGGAAAACAGGCACTTCTAGAATGCGATGCATTTCCTCCTAATATGGATGTCAAAACTTTGTATATAGCAAGAACGAAATCGTACACTGCTAATGTTCAATTGGACTCTTGCCACCAGCTTCAGCAGGGCCAAAATTTATCCCCAAATATGCTAAGAGCTTTGTCAGAGATATGTTCAAATTAACTTTCCAAACTCAACAAAGCACACCAAAATCTTAAGCCAAACCCAGCAGAAGATCCAAAATCAATATGACTTTTCCAATATGCTAACTTCTAAAGTAGAAAAGTAATAAATTTCCACTTACAACATGACATGAAGTAACAGTGACATGCTGAATAAATAACTATCATACAAATGCATATTTTAATCAGAGACAGGATTTTGGATCACTTCTGTGGAAAAACTAGATACCAGTGAGCAACAAAGCCACTACCTACAAACAAAAATAAATGATTATTTCCAATCTAAAGCTAAGCAATTTTATTAATAAGAATACATGTTACAACAAGAACTGCTGAAACAAATCAATTTTTTTTAGATCTACTTGTGTTCATCCATATTTTAAGAATTGTTGATCCTATAGAGAGTTTAGAATTCGCTTGCGCTTTAGAGAAACGGTCATCCCACAATTAAAATTACAGGAAAAAAGAAAAACATAAACAATTTAATTTTTTAAACCATAAGATTTATAAAAAAAAAAATATGACTTCCCCAACTTCTAATAATTCAGCCTAAGACACCTATTTCTAATAGTTAATAACACTAAAAATAAATTTCTCTGTAGACAAGCTAGAGGCTGGAAAATTCGTCAAGGTGCAGCAATTTTTTTTTTTTATCTCATGCCAGTTTCTTCCTCAGAGGATAATTAAGGACAGATATGAGAACAATTTGTGAAATGGTATTATTAAAATAATAATATTTATGTTCATGTAACAATATCTCTGGACTGCTTCCTGTGAAACCCCACTTAAAATATAAAAACCACTTCCAAAAAAAACTGTTATCATCGCTAAATGAGGAGTAAAACCTGAAACATGATATCTGAGGTTAAAAATGTTAATTTTTCCTAATTTAACAATTTATTCATGCTTTACTACCCACTTAATCCCTATGCTTCTCAGGACAGGATTACAACACACTGTTCACTGTTTATGAAAATAGGTGACATATGAAGATATCATATAGAAGTGCCAACAGCATGATTTACATATGTTGCAAGAATAATATTCATCTCTGTTTTTATGCTTTATATGGTTTAGAAAAATGGGGCAAGACAAATGGGAAGCCAATGGAGAAATGAAGAATGAGTCAATAAATGCCTGTGTAATAGGTATGGTACAGTTGGCCGAAGAAATCAGAAAAAGCTATGAAAACTAACAATAAGAAGATATTTACACAAAAGGTGGAGAATTTAAAAGATCTTTCTTCAAAGTACGATCTTTATTTTACAAACATTAAAAGGAATTAGGAAATCTGCCTACATGTTGGAAACTTGCTGAACAAAAGAGATACTCATTAAAAAAAAAAAAAACAAAACTCATTAAATCCCATTGACAAAGGGGGGAAGGGCAAATATTCAACAACTGGCAAAAGTTTAAAAACAAGTTCAAATGAGAACCATAAGTTCCACAACAATCTAGTGGAATAAAAGGACGGGACCACAAGTCGACTAAATACTGATTCAACTAGCAGGCTATCACTTGGCACTAAGTGATATATGAAATCCCAAAGGTTGCCAAAATCCAGACTAGCATAATATTTAAACTATTAAGGGGCCCTGCTGACCCATTCCAGAGTTTTCCTTATTTTTTAAATTATAGGTTGGCTTCTTAGACGTGCTTTGGCCAAGTTCTCAAGAAAAGGGATTTAAGTCTTTTTTTATTTGGAATCATCATTTGTTTCAAATTCATACTTTTCTCTCCAATGCCTAAGCAGGGACCCTATTGTCAATGCATGATAGCAACATAAAGCAGACAGGTCATATACAGTCACCTAGCAGATTCTGTGAGCTACACTGTATGTGGAAAACAGCTATGCACCTGAACTGACTTGCAACTTTAACCAGATTTGCAGCTGCTTTGCATTGCTGAAGTGGCACAAAGAAGCAGAACTGGACCAGGAAGGCTGACCCTGAGAATGGAAATTGGAAGGACATTGATTAAAACTAATAGATACCAGTTACACTTGGAGAAAGCATGATATTACAATGTGTTAATCATTGTCTGAATACAAACATCAGGGTTTTTGTTTGCTTGTTTGTTTGTTTTTTTCCAAATGGATGAGAAGAACAGCTCTCAAAGACTAGAAAATCCTGTTTAAAAGACTGAGTTTTCATTATTGTGCCTATGTTTTTTAATCTCTTTCAGTTAGACTGAGGAGGAGAAGGATCAAAAGTCTGTTATGTGGCCATTTGTGGTATCTGTGGTCTTGCCATACCTCGAAATTCTGGAAATAGCAGAAAACAGTTTGAACTCTCAAGATTTATAGTCCAATTTCTAGACTTCCCAGACTAGCTAACTGTGTCATGGACAAGCCCAAATTATGCCTCAGTTCTGGACATTTGCAAACCACAGATCAAAATCAGTACCCAGGGTCTGCAGTTCTGTGCTTTTGTAGTTTGGATGAATTATCTAAATCAAACATCCAAGGCATCAACAAGAAGGAAAATCAATCAGAAACATATGCCCATATGCCCTTTTAAAGCTCTTCTTCCAGCTGTTTAGGGGAATAAAGGAATGGTTCCTTCCATAAATCCCTTAGGCCTTCTGATCCACCCCAAAAAGTAGCAAGAAGGAATAAGCTGGATATAGTAATGGAAGCCATACTCACTATCCACTTATACAATTGGATTTTAGGAGTGTGCAGCCTTTCGCTACTTAGTGAAAACTACTATCTGTCCCTCCTGTGTCCAGAGGGATGGCATAGTCCTGTCCCACTGTTTTTGAAAAATTCCACTATATGCTTTAATCTAGAACCTCAAAATGTATCTGCTTAGGTCTGAAAACTGAAAGGAAAAAGGGTTAACATGCAATTTTTGTTCTATTGGAACTTCTGTGACAAAAAAAAAGGGGGGTGTTTATTTCAGAAAGTAAAATACAAAATTTTGAGAAGAGAGATAAGAAATCTTAGTGTAGATGTTAATATGTGTATTTGGTTTACACAGTTTTTGAAATTAGGTTGAACTCTGGAGATCTGATCCAGCTGAGATTTCAGCTGCTGTCTGTAGATCACTGTCTCTCTCATTGACAAGGTAAGGGGAGTTACTAGTTTAGGTATTTCATTTATGTGCTTAAAGTTAAGTCATGTTAATCCATATGATACAGCCTCACATACAGCCTGTGCTACAATGGGACTATCAGAAGCCTTACGATTAGCAAGCCTTGTATGGTCTCAATGCCAAGGATGCCTGGGAAACTACAAAGTCTTTAACCCAGGGCAGCCCTCAAAGTCCTGTACATCTGTAGGCAAAAGTACACTGGAAAGAGACCAGTCAGATTTCTGAGAGAGGCCAGTTGGAAGTTTGTTGACATCACTGCCTGTCCATTAAACATGAAAATCTGCTTTACTGGAACATGTTTGACCTATTCTTTGCAATACTGCCACAATAGGCTTAGCATCACTGACATGCTTTGGACTACAACAAAATCACTGGATTTCATAAGACCTTCTTGTAAAGAAGAATAATGGGGAAAAAAAAGTCTTTGGCTTCATTGTTTCTCGCTAACTTGAATGTTGTTTTCAGTATAACAAGGTTTATCCAGTTAAAAGCTCCAATATAAGAACAGGAATTTAAATGCAATTGTGTGTACTGCTGACTGTTCCCTAGAAATAACAAGACAGTTGGGAAATGGGAAAAATGTTTGTAAGAAGACAGATATTTTCTTTTAAATTGTCACATCATAAAGTCTCTCAAACTGTTACAGAAGATATAGAAGCAGCATGCATAAACCTTAGATAATTTTCACAGAGCCTCTGAAGAGGAATGAGAATCCATTCAAAATGCTACAGTTCTGGTACAGGACTTTGGTGATATTCTCATCAAAGTACTTTGCCAGGTTCTGTTGTGCCTCCGTATTTGCTTTTTCCCTTCCTCTTTATTTCTAAAGATGTTTACACCAGAGTGGGGTCAGATGCCAACATGAAATCTTGCCTGTACCACCTCTTTATGACAAGAAGAATTTGTAAAAATAAAACTGAAGTGTGGATTTAAAGCTGGCATAACTCTGACTGCCTTTATATCTTGTATCCTTTCATGTCCACAAAAATAAAATATAATAAAATAAAATAAAATAAAAATAAATAAAAAATAAACAAACAACAAGAACAAGAAAACACCTACACTTAATTTGCTGGATGGGTAGAGTATTCTGTTTTTGTGTGGCTGGTATATATTTCTTTAATCTTTATCTAGAAGTCAAGCTCAGAGTAAGCCAGTTACAAGAGAACTACACAAATTTAACGTGAGGAACAGCCTTGTAGTTGCAGCAAGAGTGGGATATAGAATAAGTGGAGTGAATGCCGGGTTCTACCACAGGCTGTGTCACCCCCAGCCAATTTGTTTGCACTTTCCCAACTCTCAGTTGCCTACCTGTAAAAAAGGGATAATGCTGCCTTTTTAGCACCTTGTGTGTTCTCTTTGGGGCAGAGAACGATCCTTTTAATGTGCACTTGTATACTCTCTCTCACAACAGCAGATGATTAGTATAACTCGGAAAACAATATATATATTTTTGCTAACTGGAAAATGGGTTTTAACTCAAACTAAAACTTTTTGTGGTAATATAAATGATTTATTTTTTCATGAATTTACCTCATGTCCAGAACCCAATTTCTGGAGAGACAAACAAACAGAAACCACATAGGGCACTCATCTGGAATGCAGAGAGTTCACATCCACTTGATTCAAAACAAAGACCTGCACTTAGGTCTCATAGCAGAAGAGTGCTTTTTTTAGAGTCAAGGTCTTTTATTCCATCTTCTGCAACTGTTTGATATCATGTAATTAAATATTCAGTGGATAAAAAACATCTAGCTCACCATGACTAATTTCAGAAACCTAACTGATGTTCCCTAATTAATAGCTTAGGTATCCTATATACTCAGTAGACAGACATAAGACTTCGACTGTTTTCATCCCTTTATGTTTTTTTTTTTTTTTTTCTTTTTTTGGATTTGGAATAAGGAGTTAACCCTGAATCTTTTGCATCAGCAAGGCATAGTCTAACTATATTTCTTTGAGAAATTCATTGGTTTTTGTGAGCACTTAGAAAAGTTTCATTTGCAATCCAGAAAAAAAAAAAAAAAAGGCAAACAAAATGTTGAAAATTCAGATATTTGCAAAGAATATAGAAAATCTTCACATTGCAAGGAATAAATAAACAAATCTTTAGGAAAGTGAAGTCAGCTCTGGATCTCTTTGATCTGATCTTTCTGGATAGCTAGAAAGAATATATAAAGTTAAATAGCTCTCTTTGCATAGAACATAATCTTTCTAAAAATAATGCTTCAGCTGTATCCAGAAACACTAAAATAAGATTTATATGGTATCATTGGGGATCATCTCTTGCTATAAGAATCACAAACCATTCTTCCAAGTAGAATAACATACTGCAAAAATGGTGGAGTGAACTGATTGTTACGAAGTACAAATGCACCAGCTTCTTATTTGAAGGCTGAAATTTAATTTGCCCTCAATAATTTTGTATACCTACAAGAGATTTACAAATGTAAGTAAACATTGCAACTGCTTCATTATTTATTCTGCTTTTAAAATGTCTGAGACAAAGAAATAGTGTGGCAATTTTAATTCTCATTTGAAGAACTAAGAATTACAGTGGTGATTCTTCACTTACAAATTAGGAGAGTTATCTTCTACATGTCAAAGGCAGTAGACAGCACAGTAATTGTACAGAATTTCATTAACGCAGTAGTTCCTGTAGAAGCATATACAGTCATGAAGGGTGACATACTTAAACTATTTTGATACTCTGAAATGTAGAGCAGTGATACATTTATGTATATATGTGTATGTTTTGCATACATACATTATGAAGGAAAATGGCAAGGCTGCCATTCAGAGAGACCTAGCCAGGTTGGAGGAGTGGGCCAAAAGGAGCCTTATGAAATTCAGCGAGGACAAATGCAAAGTCCTGCATCTGGGAAGGAAGAAACCTTGGCAGCAATACAAGCTGGGGCTGCCTGGTGGGGATGCAGCTTGCCAGAGAGTGGGACGGACCAGAAGCTCCCCCAGAGTCAGGGAGCTGGAGCCAAGGGTGACCCAGTTCTGTCCATGCCCTCACTCACAAGGCACAGTCCCATGGGGCTGGTAATGGGGTCCATTGACAGCCTTCAACATGGCAAGTGATGAACTTGAGTGAGGACACAACCAGAAGCTCCAGCCAGGAGCAATAGGAGACAGGACCAAAACCAGGTCTGGAGACCAGCAGAGCTGCAGTCTGGCTGAAGGGACGGATGACCCCAGGTGAGGCTGAAAGTTGGTCCTGGTCAGGAAAAGTAGATGGGGGTCCCAGAGGAGTATGGGCAGGGCAATGAAGTTCTTGCTGCATTCAGCCCTGAGACAGCTCTCTTACAAGACCTGGGGATGCTGCTTGACACAAGGTGGGCATGGGCCAAATGAAGACCAACATACTTGGCTGTAAGAAGCACAGCCTGTAGAAAAGGTTTATCCTGCTTTGCTCAGTACTTTTTAGACCACATCTAGATCATGCATATACTTTGGGGTCCCTGGGTTCTCTTGAGTGAGTTCAATGGAGGCCACCAAAATGACTAAGGTAGGAGCACCTGCCCTGTCAGGTGAGGTTGAGGGTGCTGTGCTTGTGCATCACACATCCTTGAAAAGAGACAGCTTCAGTAGGACCTAACAGCAGCCCCCCAGTACCTGCTAGGAGCTTATCAAGAAGACCTGAGGTGCATGGTGAGAGGATAAGAAGCAACCTGCACAAGTTTCAACAAAAGAGATTCAGTCTGGCTATAAGCAAACCTTTTTCACCCTTGTCTTGAAAGGTTGTGCAATCTCCATTTTTCAGAGGTTTTCAAGACCTGAGTGGATAAAGCCCTGTGCCACCAGGTCTGATCTTGTAGCTGTCTTTGCTTTGAGCAGTAGATTGCACTAGAGCCCTCCTGAGATCCCTTCCAAGCTTCATTATTGTATGATCCTATGAAAATGAAGAGCAATGGGCAGTGAGTATGTCAGCACCAAATGGATAATTCTTTCAAGAGCTATTCAGACCACTAGAACAAATTAAAGATAAACTTCTTCTATTGACAGGCCAAAATATTTACTGGATGGTGGAGGCAGTTCCACACATTCAGAATTCTGTGTTTACAAAACTGAATTTTTGTCAGAGATCTCACTCTGGGCAATGTAAAAATACAGTTCTTCATCTTATTCCTGTTTATCCTTTCTGTATGTCCTCTGAAATCACTCATTACTGAAATGTTGGCTTACTGAGTTTAAATTACAAAACCAAAGTTACAACAGACATCCTCCTCGACTTCTACATTATTTTTTGCTTTAATAAACTGCAGCCTAAGAAAGGGAATCAAGTCCATTCATTTGTCCCTTTACCCTCAGGCTAGAAGTAGCAGGTGCTAGACATATCAAGAAGAGTAGCCATTTCTCAGACACACAGAGAAGAATTTGACATTGAGTTTGGTTCTGATTTGATTGTCCATAGTGATGCAAATCAATGCTACTTCCTCAGCCATGTGCTTCAAAGAAGTATAAAATCTGAGAAGCACAGTGAATTAAATTCACATTGAAAGCACTTTTTGAATTGCATTAGTGTGCATATAATTACAAGAAATGGAAAATAGAAATTAGAGGAAAAAAAACTCAGAGCACATGAAAGCTTGCTTGTCAACATGCCATTAAAATATTCAGTCAGAAGTTGGACTGGAAGATCTGGCATGGCCGAAATACAGATTTTCTTTTAGATGTTTACATTTCATTATTGACTGTTTACATTCTCAAACTTGAGCTGAATTCCACAGAAAGGATAGTTTTTAGTCTGACTGGTAATGTAAACTCCTAACATCAATGGAAAGAGATGGACACCCACAGAGGAGGATTTATTTCACCTATCTGTGCACCTATCTTAGGAAGAGCTAGTCATCTTCTGAAGGCTCCTATCCCTGTCTCCACTGACTTAAGGAGAAAGTCCAGGAGACTGTCTTAAAACAGATGCTCAAGTCTTATATGAATTCTCTTCTTCTTCACTTCCAAATATTGATTCTACAATGTGTTGAAAGTAACCTACTTTTCAAATATGTCTTGGACTCTTAAAACATTTCAGTCTTTTCTCTTGTTTTGCTCCCCTTCCAATTTTGGTGTCATAGTTAGTTAAATTCCACTTTCATCTTCATTTAAAAAACATATCTCCAGCTAGATCCTTCCCTAGTCTATAATTCATTGGTCTTGCTTGTAACAATTACTTTTGGTCATTATTTTTGAATTGCTATTATGTATTTCCCTATCTGGTATTTAAGCTCTTTGCTTATTACATGGCACATTTTCAAATGTCTATTCAATTCTGTATACATTTTCAATGGCTGTAGATAATGAAGCAAGCTATTTGATTTCTGTTGCATCACTTACTTTTTATAACTGGATGAGTATGATAATGAAAGCACCTTTCTGAAGTTTCAGATGATTCATGAGTTGATTGTTCAGAGGTGAGTCTGACCTGCACTGTGGTGTTAAAGAGATGCATTTGTACAGTGATACTTCAGATCTGAGAATTCTCTAGAGCTGTTGTGCTCATCTTCCAACGGAAATGGTGAATGTGTTTAAGATGTAACAACATACACATTTTAAGACAAAGGCTGACAAGCAATGCACTAACGTAATGAAGCAGAAGATAATAGTCTTCTTGCAAGCCTATGTTGTTGAGAGGGAAGTTTAGTATACATCAGTTGCTGTAAGGGTAGCTAGGACTTATTTATGTCTATACCACCTGTTGTCCTATGCCTATAACCCTCCAAAGCAAACCTGTTTGACAACACATTCAATATGTTTTTCACCTGTACCTGATAACTGGTGACTGACATCTGATATCTCACATTGTTACTGTGATGTATGCTGCCTGGTAGTGAAGGAAAATAATAGCCGCCAAGTTCTTTTTCTTCATGCAGATTAATAGCAAAGATAGCTAATTATCAAACATGCTTCACAATGTTATCTTCTGGTAAGTGCAGACTTACTCGAAAGCTTCCCACTGTGATATGAGATCAATAATTGTTAATCACTTAATATTCTGTCAACTCCATCCCCTGCAGATTTTTTAAGGCATTCATCATTCACAGCATTTAAGTTATTTATAGTGTTCTTAGAAAAGACCCCAAACTGTCCAGCACAGTACACATTGCTCACTGAGCTGTAAAATGATCAGCTTGCCTTGGAATTCATCTCTGTTGCTCCTTGCCATCCGACCCAGCACCCTTTCCAGCTGGAACAGCCTACTACCGCCATGGAAAACCAAGTGCCCATTCCCTCAACACCAGATGTCAGTCATCCTCTAAAATCCATCTAGCCTAGAGGGGAGGTACATTTAATTCCCCAGTGCCCCACAGGACCAACTGCAAAATGCCAAATGGCAGAGCCTTTCCCAAATTCTCCGACTAAAATCAGGCCCATTGTTCTCTTGCAGAAAGTAGAAACAGAATAAGTTCTGCTCAATCATATGTACTGTCAGCCTCACACAACATTTTCATCTACACTGAAAGCTTCAGCTGAAGCCCATTAGGAAGAAAAGCAAACTGGGGCGGACAACATTTCTAATTTCTAACATGTTTAATTTCTTTCAATTTGAGAACAATATGGCTATAATTTTAGCTGAGACATGTCAGGAGATTACTGGATATATGCAGATTAAAAAAAAAAATGATGTGGCAAATCGCATGCTTTACTTTAAAAAGTATAACAGACTTTTATGAAGACAATGCAGTCCTTCAACATATTACTTAGAAAAAAAAAAAAAAAGGAAGGCAGGGTATACCAGTTTGATTTTCCAATATTGGTGATATTTATGCCATCAAAATGAAACTAATATATACTCTTTTTTATTTCTATTATATTTTTATTTCTTTATTAATAAACTTGTTTGAATTAATCTGAAAATTCCACATAATTTAAATTTCAGCACATGAACTGAATTAACCTCATTAATGAGAATTCTGCCTATGGCACCCCTTTTACAAATGTTTCTCCCATTGAGAACCTTGCTGTGAAGACAGCTTGATTGTGATTATAGTGCCATTCAACTTGTTACTGCAAATCTCCATTTTGTTTTAGATGTTTTAATATCTGATGGCTGAATTTCCCTCAAATATATGAATATATGAAGCATTTGACTCATAAGTTCTTGAGACCACTGAACTCAGTCTGGCCAGTTTGCTATGACTGGAGAAATAAATATTAACCACAGGCGTTTTCTCAAAAGCTCCTTACTATGTATGTTGTAGGGGACAGTCACTATGGAGAACAGTACTAAAAGTCAGATATTAAATATATGATAGAACTGATACCTTCTCTACTTCCCATTTCGTTTCACGTGATTTCAATAGCTTCAGGTAGATTAGGCCACTAATCTGTTCAATATTCAAAAGCTCCTAAGGTCACTAATTATTTGTTTTTATAAATAATTTGATAAGTGATGTTGATTTCTCTTGCTCATCATTGTACAGAAATACATACTTCAGTTACAGATAAATAATGCCTTACTACAGCAAATCACTTTCAGAAGACATCAACTCTTCTAATAGTCTTCCTGTTAACATCTTGGTGGAAGAAACAGAGAGAACAACTGAAACCAAACATGCCATTTTAGGTGACAAATTTTTCATTCTGTAATTGTTTATGTAATGGTTTGGTTTCCTCTCTGACACTTTCCTATAGAGTATTGTGGGTTCAGCCAACAGGCATGTCAAGTGCAGTTAATCAACTACTAGTCATTAATCACCTTGCTATTATTAGGGTAGCAGCAATATGCCTATAAGTTACCTAGGAAAATGGAGTCAGAAAGGACATTTTTCTGAAGTTGTATATTAAAACCACAATATGACATGGCAAAAGACAGCTAGTATCTTTAGAAACAAACTGTGTAAAATTTGGCTGGTTCAAATTCAGATCAGGTTGTTGTTATCTGACAGCTATTATCATCCAACAGCTGTTTGTTAGCTGATGTGAAGCAAGCAGGCAGTCTCTGTCCAAGTTTCACCATTGACTTCAATGGCTGTAGAATAATCCCCAAGTGCTACTATGATTTAAAACAGCAAAGCTGAGTCACCAATATTTAGCCTTTCAGAAGTTCCCACACAAAGGCCAATAGACTAATTGTCATTTCACCTAACCTGACTTTCTCTCCTTCAATAGCATCACAGTAAAGCTGCGGTGTGATTATTGAAGATCTCCCAGGCTCTGCCCAGTCAACCCTTACTCAGAGTACTCTGCTAGTAAACTTCCCATCCCTGTGAAGGGTTGCAGGACTGACTTTTTTAATATCACAGAGAAAACTATATCATGGCAGACATTTTATAACTTGCAATGAATTGCAATCAATCATGTTCCCATTATGGTGATTTAAAACTTTTTTCCATGAGGACAGGATACATCCCACACCTAAAAACAGACAGAGAACAACAGAACACTAGTGGGATGGAAAGATATTGGGTGTTAATTAAAAAGAGGGAAAAAAAATAGAAATCCTTTAACACAGTTCCTATAAAATGAAGTAACTTGTCTGGATTCTTTGACAGGACACAATTTGTTTAGCTCATTCTGTAATCTGTGGTGGTACTGTTAAAATGAAATTGGAACTCACAGGGCCAAATGCTTAGAATTCAATAGCAAAGTTAGCATGCCACAGTAATGGAGCATGTTGCAAAAACATCATTTCTGCATTGCAAGGAAATTGAACACACAGATATCTAGTCCAGAAAGCTCTTAACGGTTTTACAAATATTTCTATGTGGTGTTCAAACCATATCCTATAATAGATGATCCATTCTAATCAGAGGATTTTGAATACAATTTATTGTTTAAAAGAACATTTTCTCCTTTGGATGATGTTATTGTATAGCATGGATCATGTGAAGATAAGTGGACTAGTTCTTCAGTTGTTCCATACTGAACACACTTTTTAGAAATGAAGGTTCAATCAGAACTACATCCACTTATGTCAACTGAAGATTTCTCTTTGTATCTAAGTTGAGTGAGTATCAATTATGTTTTGTTAGAAAGTATCTGTAACACACAGCATATAATTGCCTTGGCTATACCTGAAAAAGAAAGTGCTACTAATCCTACTATCAGGTCACAGGACCAAGGGCTGTGAGAGAGAGATTTATTATAGCCGAAGGAAAAGCATTAAGCCTTGATTGCCATAAATGCATAGCAAGGATGTACTCAGGGTATAGTGCAGTGCACTGTTCATTCCTAGTAACTTCCATTGCTATCAGATACATCAGTGTAGCAAAGTTAATCCGTGGTCTCAGCACTGCAGTCTCATCACATCAATGATACAGCTCAGTTGCTTCTCAGTCTTTGACAATTCCAAAATCTCCACATGTGATCTTAATTTGTCTTTTCCAAGTACTTTAAGATCTCTGGATGAAAAGTTCGGTGCAAGAGTTGGTATTACCATCTCTCTTCTGCCAAGCTGCCTGTAAGTCTTAATTCAAAAGATGCTTTATCAGCCTGTTCACTCTCCTCTTTGTAATAAACTTCATCCTGATAACATTATTAAGCAAATATTATGAACTGGCTTTCATCAGGCCTTTTAACTAGATCCTGAAATTAATAATAACTGATCTATAACCTTGTGCCTACTCTATCTGGAGAAACACTGCATGGGAAAGATGCAGAGCTACAAAGCTTGGATGATGAGGGTCTACACCATTCTCTCTAGTAATGAATTGCTTTGTTTTACTTGACTGTAAAAGTGCTTTATTCGTTATAACAGGAGTTTTTGTGAAATGCTTGTGCTGTACATTGGATGTTATACAGAAAACAGGAAAAAGCTGAGCAAAAAAGCTGGTGTTTCTATTCAATTTCTTTGAATAAGGTGCAACAGTGCATACTCACCCTTAGTGAGCAGTGGATTAATGGTAGCTGATGGATGGATTCATGAGATAAAACTATAGACCAGTTTAACTCTGGTGTAAGTGACAACAAAGCAGCTCAGTGTAATAGAGTTGTAACCCTTGAGGATCAAAGATGAGTATTCTCATTGTACCTGAAGCTGAACTGCTGCTACAGTTCTTTGTTTTATCTGGATTGTTTAGTTTGTGTATATTAGTGTACATTTCTTTTCCCCTTTCTTCATTGCCTCCCATAATGCACCGGCTTCCTGCTGACTAGGCTGCTTTTTACCATCTTCTTTTTGTACATGATAAAAGTAACCTTAATATCTTTGCATCATCTGAAAGTCTTCTAATTATTATTACCAGAAATTCCCCCTGCTGGACCAACACTAGACTGCTTGTCTTACGGCAAACATATTTGAAACTTTATCTGATTATTCTTTAACTTATTAGAAACACCTGCTGTAAAAATGTTTAAAGCTGTTTTTGGAATATTCCACTATCTTCAGAAAATTAGGCACATTATATATACAAAAACTGCTAAAACAATCATTTTCTCCACTGTCTTGTTATAAATGCTGAGCCAGAGAGGGATAAAGAGAGTGGGAGAGAGTGTTCTTCTGGGATGAAAGGAGAGTGAGATCTTCACTCCAGATATACTGGATGGGCAGCCCAGCTCATAGTTCAGGCTACCTAAAGTCAGTTGTCCTCTGAAAGTGCCTCTTCTCTACACCAACTGCCAGTGAACCAAGAGTGTGTTGGCCTCCTCCTTTAGCTGCCTAAGTTAAATATATTTATTAACATATTTACCAGTATGTGAATATTCCAGTGGCAACCTCGAGATTGTAGACACAGTATACATATCCTATAAGGGGTCTGAGGACCTCATCCCCAGCCAGGCAAACTGAAGAGCTTGTGGGTAGATTGGTGGATGGCTTCCATCTGGCTTATGTGTCTTATCTGTCATCTTATGGCAACAAAGAGTTGGGAGGACAGCCCAAGGGCCCAGGGGCTCCCTTGTGTCATTCTTTCAGTCAGAAGACAGCTGGAGGCAGCTGGCAGTTGGGCAACTTCCACAGTGAAAAATCACTATATTGATATACATATATCCACTATGGAAGATCAGCTTGACAAAAAAGACAATGGACTTTCTAAGAGTATCTACAAGAAGCTGGTTAAGCCTTGAAAAAAATAGACATGCCAGTACTAATTTTATAATAATAATTTTAACTGCTTAATAAAACAAAGAAAAGTCCCTGTAGGCTCAACAACTACACAGAAATCTGCTGTGCTCATGATCTAAGTCCTGGTGCTGTACAATGAATTGATGATGTTGTTTTTTTCCTGGATATTTAAATATATACAAGTTGTTTGTGCAAAATAAATAAATAAATAAATAAATAAAGGAAGAAAATCTCCTGACTCTGCTTCATTCATATAGTTTTAACACCAATTCCACTGATAACATGGAGACAAAAGGAATTCCTCAGTTACCAAATCCACCTCACTTGGAATGGAAAAAGAAGATGCATTATCTCATTCATTTTTTTATTCCTTCATTCAGCCCAAATTCACAATCTTCAACATTAGTAAATACTTACCCGAAACCCCTCTGAGAGAGAAAATGGAATGGCTGACAGAAGAAATGGGAATTTTAGCCATTAATTTCCTGGCTTTTCTGATGTCAAAGGTGATCACTCCTTTAACACCAAAGCTTTAAAGTTGTTGTTTAAAAGAAAAAGGATCTCACTGTCTCATGCTTATCTCTTTGAAGAGTCGTTTGCACTGACGAAAAACAGGTTCCATCTACTACCAAATCAAGACAATTGCATTCTGAATTTACTTTACCCGAAGGTGAAAGTGCAAAGCACTGCAAAATGATATACCACATTGTCATGCAGCTGAAACACCTTTTCAGTGTGGAAAGTACGTTGGTTTGCAAAGGTCACGTTTACAGTTAAGTTAAAAGAGAAAATTATAGATAATCATATCTGTATCAGTTATTTTTTGGGGTGAGGGCTGCTCATTGTGTGCTCTCCGTGACTTTAATAAACACCTCCCAATTCTGGGTGAGAGGATGTGGTTTCCATCAGAAACCTTTAGAAGATAATAAACAAGAGTAGAAAAACACACCTACGCAGTCACAGGTGCATTTATGTCCTCCAGCCAATGGTGAATGGGTAGCCCAAATGTATTAGTGTTCTTCCTTTTATATCACCACGAGAACTAAGTTTAACCAGATATTTGAGCTATTTTCTCTCTCTCTCTCTCTCTCTCTCTCTCTCTCTCTTTTTTTTTTTTACTGACAGAATACAAAATGATGAAGACATATGTGGATGTAAAAGACCATAGTTTTAGTTGGACCAGAAGATATCTACTCCTCATCTTCCAGTTATCACATGGCTTAAATTAATACCCTTACATAAACATACAATAGTCCATAGCTTAGTTACAGGCTGATATTTTGGGTTGCTCCGTGCCGGTTTTGTTTTAAACTGAAGATATGTAGATATGTATAGAATATCCTGAAGATAATCTAAAAGCCTTCTAGACTTCCCATCTTTGGCTAAGGTATTATATTATTAATAATCATGTCCTAATCTTTAGGACATGTAGTCTTTATTTCTAGATGGTAAATTTGAGATTACTTAGTGTCACCCAGTCACATAGTTTTGGCTTTGTGTCAAGGCAGGGAGGTCTGAGAATAACAGAGAAAAGTAGGTAAAACCCTGTTCTGTTCGATCTGAAGCAGTTAAGGCATGGATGTTAATGAGGTCAAGATTTCTCCCTTGATACCTTAGAAAGTATTTTTAGCCCGTGGAGACCATGGAGGGTGGGATAGGTGGATCCAAGGAAGTCCTTGTGCCATAAATTGTTGAAGGCTGAGAGAGTGCTCAGAGAAAGGAAAAAAAAAAAAAAAGATTATTCTTTTGTTCTTACACTTTGTCCTAAGCATCCACTTTTGAAGTCTGTAGGCTGGGATAGCAGGACTCAGCGTGACCAGATATAGATATAGATATGCATATGCTATATTTTGTGATGCTCTAAACCATCAGGAACTGTTCATCTTCACACTAAATAATGTCACCTTGAGAAAAGCCATAGGCGTGCCAGCAGACTGAATTCCTATTATCAGGTTTTGTCTCTCTCTCTCTTCTTTTTTTTTTCTTTCTTTTTTTTTTTTTTTTCTTTTTTTTTTTTTTTTGCTATTGCATGTGATATATTTTTTTCCCACACTATATAAAAATCTGTGCTTTTCAGGGTAAGTATTGTTCCACAGTAGTATATGCCTACTTCCCATCTCTGCTGAGACTTTGATGCTACATAACAAAAGAGATAGCAAGAAAAAGAAAAAAAAAAAAAAGGGAATTAGAGATAGGTATCATGATGGCTTTTCAAGGAGAAATACTTTCATTTCTGTAACTTCTAATCAAATAATCACACCCTTTTTGTAGCCCCAGCCATCTCAGTGCAAGTGGCTTACTAGCCAATTCCCACTCATTTGTTGCTAAAAGAGTAATACATTGTTTGGCTTAATTCAGGGTAGATGAAAGCAAACTTTGATTTTCTTTAATAATTTTTTAGCAACTCCATGGCTAAAATAACTACAAACCTTTCATACACTAAAAAAAGCCATGTACAGGGCTGCAAAAATCTGTCAGTGCATTTGCAGGAGGAACAAACAGAATCTAATGTAAGTATAATGGAATTTGGAGTGACACCCAGGCTGCGAGCAGCCTTATGTTGTCATGCCTGGTGTGCAGAATATCAAAAACTCTTTCAAGAACTCAAGCTTGTTTTTCATCAGGATGTTTTTCTTTATGCTCTTCTGTTAGCAGTGCATGAACCACCAATGTGAAAAAGGATGTTTGTTCTGGAAGTGTGGCTCTGCCACTATTTTGGACTTGCATAGGTCCCCTGAATCTCTCCTCCAAATGCAACATGTCAGAAGATGAGAGCACCCATTAGTATTTAATGTTACAGTACCTCCCAGAAGCTCTTTCCAAAACAGGAAGAATCTTTATAGTGAATATTGCATATAGGCAGAGTAGGTGATGGTTGTTATCCCAAAGACCTTACAATATAGGAAGACAAAAGCAGAGGAGAAAAGTGATTTCCATTGTGCAGATCAACAGGAAACTGTGAACAGAATATGTCTCCAAGCTTCTAATGTAGCCCAGGAGGCAGTGACTTTGCAGCTTCTCATTTTACTAAGCTTGTTTTGCAGGGAAATCAGCTCCTTACACCTTACTTAGAAAATAATAAATTTTCTGTCATGAAATCATAATAAACTGGCATTATATATGAAAGGCCCCTTCACTGCTTCTGATACAGTTGCAATTTATGGGTGAAAGTGTTTTACAATATTGAGAAATACCTGGGAAAAAAAAAAAAAAAGCTCACCAGCTTAAAGGTTTTGCTTCATGATCAAAATAGAGATTGGATAAAATTCAATTTAAATTTATGTGAAACTAAGATAATTTATAGATTTTAACATACAGTCAGGTAAAAGTATGGCTCTCTTGACTGAATTTCTTTTTGTATTGGTGAGTTTGTTTGCAGTGAATGTTGAAGTGGATGAAATGTGCCTGTTTCTGAGAGTAGTGAATGTCTCACTGCATTTTTAGGAATTACGTTTTCTGGACAAACGTCTTCCATCCAGCTCCTAACCTAAAGGTTTTGGTGGAGTCTTTTTAAAATGTTGGACCATGGAATTTCTATTCAGAATTGGCCAGATTTGTGTGCTGGACTTAAGTTCATTCTTCTAGCTTTTTAATTATCTGAGGATATCTTCATTTTAATTTAAAAATTGTAACGTTGGGTATTTTCAAAGCAAGTGAAATGCTGTGTTGTTTAGTTATGAGGAACTACATGTGAATAGTCCATGATTATCTAAATGAAACATATAAAGACAGGGGAAATAGATTAATCTCTCTGCAGAAATGCAGGAAATCAACCCGTGGCCAAAGCGGCCATGTTTGAAGGAGGCAGTTCAAATGATACTAATATTTTCTGCTAGTTTTTCATAGATGATTGACTTTAACCTAAATGCAGAAAGGAAAGGTGGAAAAATATCTGTTAGACTGTGTAGATGATCACTGCCTAGAATTAGGAATATGGTTGCCAGAGTACAGCCACCAATTAGTGAAGATAAATAGAACTATCTACATAATAACAAGTGCGTAGGGACAAAGATGAAATAAAAGAGTGGAACTTGGCTACATTTTGTAGTATGGGCTATAAAAGGCTACAGTATGATCTGAAAAGGAGTTGGATCTCCTACCCTTGTTGTTTTTCACGGAGCTTCATCTTTTTACTGTTCTGTTTCTCATTGACACATTAGCTGCTGCACCAATACATCACATGCACACAGCTAAGTCAATCCTGAATTAGATGAGCCATGGAAAACCATAGAACCTGCCAACAGTGAAGAGATTTAGCCAAATATTTCTAAGTAAATCTTGAGTATGCTCAAACTGCCAAAGAGCAGCATTTGCAAAGACAGCGGGGAGGTAGACGGACCCATTCTGCACTGATCTAATCAACTGATCTTAAACCTTTGCTTGTCTGACACTTCTTGCTCATAATACCATGGAAGGAAGATTACAGAAATGAGTTGTGTTGAAAAAACAAAGTCTTTAATGGTTAAAGGAACTAAAAAGAAAGATAGAAGGCCTTTGAGGCAGGTTTTGTATTTCTTCTGATTACAGAACAGGCACCAGTATTTTATCAGGTCTAAACAAATCAGAAAAAGTAATTGTTTTTTTTTTTTCTCATCCTGTCCTATGCAAGTGTTTCACTCATTTTTACTGCCAGCATAAGGTAAATGTGATATAACATGCAACTTTTTTTTCGATCAACCAGAAAGAAGTTTTCTAGCATCTATGGAGCTCAGCTAGTAAGCACAATTTATAAAACAATGAATGACTAACCCCTGTAACCATTTTAATGACCCTAAAATAAAGTGCTTAGAGCAACATCTGTCTCAGCAGCTGGGTTCTCTGCATGAGTGGGCAGAGCGACACATTGGGACAAATTCTGTTCTCCCTTTTGACAGAAACAATTGCAGCAGATCATTTTTATCGTAATCAATTTAGGTACAGTTTCTTGGAAACCATCTGTGTAGTGTTCATAGATTGTGCTTAAGAATTTAAATGTGTGTATTTTTGGTTGCTTGATGTAGCATCTGCTAATGACCACATAAGTTCCACTTTTTATGCATAAAGCTGTTTCCTTGTAAAGGGATTAGTAGAATGACTACTTGATTTTATCCTTTTAACTACCCAATAAGCTGTCGCAGCTTGAATGACATCCGCCACAGAGTGTAAGTTACAGAATTAATTGCATTTTTGAGCTGGAGTTGGAGCCATAAGGATAACAAAGCATTAGCAAAACATTTTACTACATTTCTCTCTCAAGTTAGTAATTTAAAATTAATACAGATTTTGTGTGAGCATTTTAAACTGAAGAGGAAAAAATGACTTTTTAGATAACAGATACCTTTTCAATTCTTTGCTGGTTTTCATGTGTCCTTTATAAGCTTTTTTAATTTAGCAACATTCTGAACAAGTGGAAGAGCAAAAGGGTGAAAACATATTTTATTTCCCAGACCTATTTGAGATTTGTATGAAAAGACAATGATTTGGAAAATGCTGGGAGGGCATTTGGAAAATTGGGGAGGACATTCTTCTTCAAAGGTTGTCTGCCCCCCCTTTTGTAAAACATCAAACTTTTTTTTAAAGAATAACAATGAAACATCAGGTCTGGTTCTTTTCTAATTTCACACAAAATGTAATATCTTATTATGCCATTATTATTGGTGTTATGATTTCATGTAAGTGTAGCACATCAAATCCACACACCAATGCTTCACTGTGTGGATGGATGCACAGGTGGTCCCTGTAAACTGCACATTGGAGGTTGGGCTCCAAAGAACTCTTCCTTAGAAGAGAATTACCAGACAAAAACTCAGAAGAATTAAGCAAAACACTTTGGAAGATAGATATTTTAATTTTTCTTGTTTAAAAGGCATTTGTTGATGGAGGTCTGGGATGCTCATTCCCAAACTGGCCCATACAGGGCCCTTCTCAAAATAATTCAAGAAAAAACGCCTCTTCCCTCAAGGACTGAGGAAAACAATTCCTAATGTGTCTATGGAAATTTCCAACAGATAGGTGAGTGCAAAGCACAAGAAGTGATGTATATATGTGTTTGTGAGACATACTCAGCCATTTTATAATCAAAGTCCAAAGTAAGGGTAAGCTACCAGCTAATTTACTCTGCTATGAAAAAAGGACAAAATCTCTGAGAAGAATCCAGAATATGTTTACCACTGTTTGTGAGAATTTATTGGATACAATTCAGCTATGACCAACAAGGAAAAAGTTGCAAAGTATTGTTTGTATGCTTTCAAAACTATCTAAGAATCAGAAAGCAGGAGAGGCATGGTAGTAAACCATTAGCAACAGAAGGTGTTAAGGCTGCATTAGAGATTCAGGAATGATTTAATGTATTTATTAATTACCCAGAAATGAGGTCAAGCAATGAGATACTAAAATTTACAGATAACACAAATTTATTTAGGTTTTATTCAAATCCAGAGGGACAGTGAAAAAAATCAGAAAAGATAAGCCATGCTAAAATAATACAGTGGCAGATTAGCACACTTGATTAAATTTGAAGACAGCCAATTGAAAATGTATAAAAGGGAGGAAAACATACAATGCGCAATTAAACTTCATAAATCACTGACAATAAATACCACTAAGGCCAAAAGTTTAGTGAAAATCCATGGGGAACTGGACATTTATATGAATGCTGAGAATGCTCCAAGTTATGATAGTGAATGCTAAAAATAGATGGTGGAAAGGAATGTAAAATCTCATGTTCCTGGCTTTAAGCCAACTTCCAACTATTAGGAATAGAAAGAATAGAGAATTTCATAAATGAATGGGTGACTTCATGCTGACCACTGTTGTGTTGTCCTCTGAATGCAGGGCTAGATACCTGTGGAGAGAGCACACAGCAAACACTACCAGAAGCCTGATCCAGCCTGGAAACCCTTATATTCCCCTGAACCACAGCTCTCTGTGCTGCACTATGTCCCAAAACAAACCTTCTTCCCCAGGGTTTGGAGACGCTAAGTCTATTCTTCGAGATTGCCTAGACAAACTAACTTTGTAATAAAACTTTCCAACTTTTAGGGAGCTCATGTAGCAGGGGCTGCACTGTAAATCTTGCAGGAGGAGGATTAGGTTGGTGAGTCCCCAAACGAGGCATGTGCCTCACAGGATATTTGTGTGATTAAGACCCAGGCCAAACATGCATATATAGCCCAGAATGACCTGATGAAGACTCTGTGGATGAATCCCCTTCCACAGCTGAACAAAACTCTTCAGAGCAAGCATTCTTCTAATTAGAAGTGGCTGTGGTATCAGAAATGCCGTGTAGACTGAGCCCCTAATAAGCCCACCTTCTACATCCAGTTTTATTGTCTAGGTAAGCATGCATGACTATATTTCTCTAAAGGTTATTATTGTTATTATTATTATTTTTGATTTTTTTTATTCTTTTTTATTTTCAACATAAAGAGAAAATGAAGATAGAACGTTAACTGTTGGCAGCACAGGAGACTGATGGTATGGACAATAAGTAGGTTACTGAGAATGAAACCACTTACTCTGTGGGAACTGCCTGCGTACAGGGAAGCTTACTTTACCCTTCAATAAAAGCTGAATGATCTACCTTACCTTTACTCTGCAGTAAGAGCGTGCACTGAAGCATCTAGTGAAGAAACCCTTGAAGCTGACAGGCTTTAAAATCATGCCATAGTTTACCTTGCTGTAACTTTTCTCATGAGCCAGTGCCCTAACTCTGTCTAGAAGTGACTGAAAAGCTTTTTGTAACTGTGATCTGTATCATGGAAATAAGTTCAATCTCCTATCAGATTTCTGAGGTAGCACAGGATATTAATTTGATATACTCCTTATCTGAGCTGCTTTATTCATCTCTGCTGCATAATTATTGTCCTTTGTGTGAGGAACACAAGGCTATCATGCAAAATATTCCCCTGTTAAAAGATATAAAATGGTAACCAGCTGCAGAAATGTCTCAGAAGCATCTTCAGTTGGTAAATGGTTAGGCCAAATGCAACTATCGTTTTAAACATTGCCTCCTATACATACTGAACACATGCAAACGCACTGAGGTACAGAATCTTTTAGGATAGATGTCCCTTTAATTTTTCCACTGCAACTTACAGGGAGATTCTTTTTCTCTCTGATGCTGCCATTCAGCCTTACTGCCCTGAAAGATTTCATCACAACCTGTTATCATTAGCTAGTATTTCCAGTGTATTCAAAATACCAAAGCATGGATGCTAGTACTGTACAGCACTTCTTTCTTCCATTCCCTGCAAGCATATCAAACTATTGCTCAACAAACAAGGAATTGTGCCAAAAAACACATGTTAAAAGATGGTAGGTACAGCACTGGTAGGTACAGGACATCATCTGAAGTCAGACAAAGTGTACTCAGTGTACTCAAGAAGATAAATGTTTTGTTTTAATAATAATAGCTCTATGCACAGATTAGAAACCTAATTTGGCAGGTATCAACAATAATGCTTAAACCGTTCTCATGATCTCTCATTTGCTTTTCTGTATGAACAGTGCCTTGGAAACAGTGAATAATGACTTGTGTTTTATACTTTAATGTATGTTTTACTAGAGTGTTTATCCAAACAATGGTAATTTTAGTTAGATCACCTGCACAAGCTTTTGATGAATCCTATAAAACCTCTGTTTTCTCCATGTTTTTAGAGATAATTTTGCAATCCACAGTGTTTTGCTTACTTTCTATGCTGTATGTATTACAAAGTGCTATGAGGAATGGGTTATTACAAAGAAGTTTCCTTGTCTTTCCCAGTAATGTGGATGATTTCTTCTAGGAGAAAATTAACAAACACGGTATGACTTGAGCTCCTCCATCCTTTCACTTTCCCTTCAACCACAGTGCCTGTGTTTTTCTGTCACAGATAGAGATGATTGTAGTCCATTCTCCTCAACAGTTGCTACCTTGCATCCTCACATTTCTATTTCTATGGCTCTGTCTGATCCTGTTTTCCAAATTCCAGTGTGGCTACTCTCATCCTTCACTACTTTATCATAGCCTCTTTCTCCCTTTATCTTATAGTTCTTTCTCTTAGCAGTAAAAATATGCTTCAGTTTCTCCTTGTTTAATAAATTTTAATGCATATAAAAATAAATTTTAAATACTGTCAAGTGAACTCCCCTGCTTCTCCAACTGTTATTTTCTCTGCCTCCTTTCATTTATAAAAATGCTGAATATATTCTCAACATTAACTGTGAAGAGTTGTTCTCATTATGCTTTCTCTCATTTTCAGCTCCCTTTCTTCTCTTTCCCTCTTCCTACTTCTTACACTTTACTGGATCTGCTCTTAGCAAGGTTTCTAGTACTTTTGACTTTTTAGCCAATACTCCACTGGAGTGTTGTCTCCTCACCCTGACCAATGTTAGCCCTTACCTTTCTCTTAGCTGGTAATTATCTCTCTCAAAATTTTACCATCTCTTGACATCCAGGAGTGTGTTACTTACATTTTTGCTCTTAAAGTTTT
>VXAA01000987.1:0-24592 GCA_013399115.1 Anseranas semipalmata | reverse complement strand
TCCTCTCCTCTCCTCTCCTCTCCTCTCCACAGTTACTTCAAATACATATTAAACTGCTGTTTCTATGCAAAGGTCTGCATCTCTGTTTCAGACCATTGTCCTTCTGTTCATGCTAAAATCTCATCCTAAGCAGCTTTTGTTTACTCCTAGCCATCTATTCTGTTCAATGTGAGTAAAGCAGAGTTTTTCATCTTTCTGTTTCTAACTCCTACAAGCTCCATCCACATTTTTTTTCTCAGTCATGGTCCCCACCATCCCTCATCCAATACAGTGAAATAAGTCTCTTTAAAAAACTCCTCCCAAAAAGTGTGTTTAATGCAAATTATTAAATATAACCTATTAAGCAGGATGCTGGCAGTGGAGAAACCGTTTATTAGTACAAACACCAGCAATATTTGACATTAGTGTGCTGATGATAGGACACGAAGATGCATTTGGATCTGTGACACACTATAGCTATGAGATCTGAAAGAAAGAGGCCAGTATTGCTCTGAATAGAAAATCTTGTTTGCTCATAGCTAGTCATAACAAATTTATCCCAGACTTTTGATTTTGTAAAAAAACAACTGTAATAAAAAGGCTTCAGATGTTCTTTACAGAAGCCCTCTGAAAAGAATAAACAGAAGAGCCACCAGTGCTCTCTACCAGAAAATCTGGACATGAACTTTGTTAATATTCTTAATAAGCAAAAATAATTAGTGGAGTACCATAGTTACATTGGGGTAATTACTGTTAAATGGAAATAATACACTTTTTTCTTGAAGTTATATGCATGCACTTTATAGCTAGAAATTATGCATAAGAGTGTTGTGCACAGACCCTCAGTACAAAACTGGGCAATTGTCTGTGCCTGCATTCATTTGTAGATAGCATGGCCAAGGGTCATTAGTTTAATAGGATATTGTTTTTTTCTGTCTCTCTAAAACGTCTGCTGAAACATCCTCCCAGGAGCCAAATTGAGGAGGTGAGGAAATAAACAGCAACTGACAGCTTTGATCACTGACAGCCAGAGATCCATTCAGTCCAGAAAGTACCATAGTGTAGGAATCGGAAAAAGCACTCACAGAGCAAGGAAGTAACGACCGTGCAAATGATGATGTCCAATGCCCAAGGTAAGTACTCTCTGAATAGAAGGCACCTGTAAAGAAGACTGTACAGAGGATCACAGACAAAAAGGAAGCAGGGGGAGTCAATCTGTGGGTCACGCAATGAGGGAAATGGTACCCACAAGAGTGAATATCTGAAGTGGGAAGAGGTTAGGAAGATTAAGAAGGAACTGCTGAGTTATATATATACATGGGGTAAAGGGTGAAGAAAGTATTTCAACAATAACTCCCTTGGTTAAATGAGGGTGGTAGATAGTATATGAGTGATTTCATTTGGTATTTGATTTACCAATTATCTTTTTGCAGCCAGCAACATAGTCTGAGCTCCAATATGATGCCTATGTGTCTGTGGAGAGATATAAAAGGGATTGATTGTTGCAGAACTTGTTGCCTTCCCTACAGTGATGTACTGAAGGGGAGATTTCAGGGACAGCTGGGAGCAATTTATGATTGTTATAATTTCACTGCCAAACTGAAGGTAAAATCAGGAAGATTCCCCTTCCTCTGATACAGTTCTAGTTTTGTCTAGATACTATTAAATAATCCCTGCCAGAGATGAGTTACCTGTCAGGGACACAAAATGTTTCTGAAGAACTTTCTCTGGATTTCAAAATGAATCGCTTTGCATTGATGGTAGATATTTCCAAAGTATTTTGGATGGGGATATATCTGGAAGCCTTCATCCTGTTTTATTCTCATCCCCAGTTCAAGTCTTACAACCAGAGGGACTGAGCTATATCATAAATATATATCAAAATATATTAATAATATATCAAAAGTAGGCTTTTCTTCAAGTATTGACTTAAAGCCTAAGCATCTCTGACAAGTTCTGTTCACTCCTTTCTCCCTACTTTTAAGAGAAAGTGGTTTTGCTGAACCAGGAAAAGGGACATAAAATTCAGAATCTTTCCTCTTTTTTTCCCCCACAAATAAAGTCATTCCTTCCTTTTAAAATAATACTAAAGCCTGAAGGAATAGCATTTTTCTGTTGAAATTGTCTATATTACAACATCAGTAGCATATCACAGCTTTGCTGTGTTATGCCTTCATGGGTGATTACTGCTTTCCTGAAGAATAGCACCAGTATTATTTAGATGTGATATTTTATGTTGTTCTGTTTTGGTTTGCCCTGTTTTAGGAGAGATTCCTCAGATTGGTCTTTCCACCTTCACATTTTCAGTATAACTCTCAATGCAGTATGCTCATCTCACAGTCCTCTTTTAATACCACATTTTTAATAAGGACCTTTGGTCTTGCTGCCTTGGTTAGATGGTGGTCCACTAAACATCCTCATCCAAGGCAGAATATTTTCCCTGGAAACATAGTGGAATAGGCATTCATGCATCAAAAGCAGTGCAAACAGCTGAAAGACATCTCCTGCTCCAGACACAGTCAACACATGGATCAAAGCTGCTGATGTCACCTATGAGAGGGAGCGTAGGCACTTTCCCTCACCTCCTCAAAAACATTTCTTTTCTGCAGCAGCAGCACCAACTGAATGTCTGTGCCAGACAATATTAGAAGCTGCAGCTCTGAGGGGAAGAACATCACATGCTCAGTTGGAGGGCCCAAAAATGTTCATCTGGCCCTCATTGTTCCTAGGATTAGACCACCCCTGACTTACATAATTATATAAGTAACATAAAAATATATAAAATATAAGTAAACAAATGAAGAATCAGCATAAATGTAACAATAAATGAATGTCTAAATCACATTCTAATTTGCTTCTAAATGCATTATTTTTACAATACACACCTATATTTACTTAAGGGTCCTCACATATATGAGATTGTAAATAACCTACTGGGGAGGATGAAATTTCATTTTTGTAGGATTAGGAAAAGAAATAGACCCCAAACACTAGCATCAAGCTTAGAAGCAATTACACAGAACCACATAAGTATTATATGGGAAAGTCCTTATTTCTGTTTTATCTTATAATTACTAATTGCTTATGACTTTGAATATGCTTAGCTTGTCTGCTTCATATTTTTTTACTGTTCCACATGTCTCTCTCTTTATTTGAGTTTTAACATGATCTTGCCTCTCTCTGCTGGTCACTTCATTTTGCTCATGGAGGGAAGTCCACAATTATCCTATGATATAAATACCAAAATCCGCACTAACCTGGAAAACGGTGAGCCATCAACAGTTGCCTTACTTCTCATTATTTGGCTCATGTTTCTGTAGATGAAATACAACTCCTTACTCAGCCACATTTGAATGCAAGATGCAGTATGCCCACCAAACCCTCCCTTCTTTGTAAGAGGCTTCATGGATGCAGTTTGGTGAATGCAGCAGAGACCACAGATAGTCCCCCATCTTGAAAGAGCTGGAGAGGAGCTGTCCATCAGAGCCATCCATATACTGTTGTATTTATCACAACTCTGCCAGTGAGAAACAGTTTCAGACTGCTGATATCCAGCAAAACTGCAGTGTGTGTGCAATATGAAATGATCCTGAAAATGCAGAGCTGATGCTTGACATTGCGCACACCTGCATATTCGGGGAACAGAAAGCCTTCCTGTCCTTGAGTGTGCCCACATCCTGTGCAGGTGCCTGGAGAGGGATGTGTACACAACTGATCTTCTCCAGGGAGACTGGAAAATTAGCTCTGACAGAGAAGTTTATAGTTGATACTGCTGATCTTCAGCTGATAGAGCCATCTCTTAAATACCCAGACTGTTTAGGGGATACAGTAGAAATACCATTGCTTTCTTTTACCCTTCATGTAACACAGAAATGGTTTCCAGCTCTACTTATTTCACAGCTCAACATCAAAATGCAAAGTAAAAAGGCTGAAAGTCAATTACTTGATAGTGTCTAAAATAATCGCCTTTTGGCCCTTGAGTTTTTGAAGGATTCCTGTTAGCTATGGGAAACTGCTGGCCTTAGGCTGACAAGGTTAAGACAACCTTTAGCCAGTAAAGTCCGACAAAAAGCCACCTTTGCCTTGAGAAGGGTACAACCTCGTGGACATAAAACACCCTACTGAGTTCCCTGTGTGTTACTCACATATTACGATGACGTACAGGTGTTTCCTGTACATCATCTGTGTGAAATTCTCCCCCAAAATAAAGGAATTTACTTTTTCTTGCTGCACTTGTGAGCAGTGCTGGCCTTGTCTCTGTATTCTACTTTGTTGGTCTCCACAGAATGAAGGTGACTTTAATGGTTTGGCAAGAACAAACAAAAAAGCTTGATGCAATCTGATTTCTTGAAATAAGGTCACCCATAATGTTCACTAGTATATGAAAACACCCAGAGTGGATGACCCACTCAAACTGTTAGTTATTACACCGCTGTCATTAGAGCAACTCATTATCTCCTGGTCAGCACTGGAGTGTTCAGGAGACACAGTTTTCCCTGGGGAGCGCTTGTGTGCAAGACTCAGGTAGGGCTTTTCCCTACAGTAAGCACGGATTCTCTCAAACAAAACAATATTGTATTGTATATCATTCTGTAGTAATGACCAAGTAGCTAGTCAGCTCCTTGCCACTTTATCTGTGTCTTGAAGGTAGTGCCATGTATCTCCAATCTGCTGGAGCTCATGACTCACCAAGTTCAGCTTCCTGCAAAAGGAAGACACAACATGCCAGAGAGTGGAGAGACTATATGGATTTTTTCAAGGTCAGTGAGGGTGTGTTACTCACCTGCCTGCTCTCTGCCACAGTTTCCCAGTTACTGTGCAGTTTACACATGCGGGTACTTCTCTGGAGCTGAGGTTCTTGCTCATGAAACCCCTTAAGCATGGGTAACTTTCAAAGTATGTCTGAACCCTGCTGATCTGAATGAGAATGAAGTGTACACTGATGCCGCCTACTTGGATGAAGACTGCTGGTTCATCAGGGCCTTGGAGAAAGGTGAGGACAAGGTAGTCCTTCACATTGCATGATCCTGACAGGGGACACGTCACTCTCTCTGTGTTGTCTCTGTGCAGACCTGCAGCTCCCTGTAAGTCAAACAAAGAGAGTCTGTGATGCTCTTAATTATTATATCCAGTTCCAGCAGGTCTTAAATATTACTACAAATAAGCCACTAAAATATTAGCATTTGCAGTATTTCTGTAAGTGCTTAGAGATAACTTCATCCTGAAAGGTGCCTCATAAAAACAAATATTATTCTGCCTTACCCAGAATCCATCTATTTTCGGCTTTTGACTGTAGATTATATGACTTCTACCTGACTCATTGTGGGAGTTATAACGAGAAGGAAACACTCTCTGACATACTTCTTAATATGTTCTTCACTTAATCTAGTATTTAGATTAATGACACACCATGACACAATACACCCTGTATAATTTTTTCCTTTTTTTTTTTTTTTTTAGGAAGTGTTGAGGGGATGGCATAGGGAATAGAGTGAAGCTTATCATTAACAGAGCTAGCAAATGCCCCATATGAAACCCAGGTGGGTTTGGCAGATGGATATAAAGTAGTAAACGGAACATATCAGTAGAGTGTGCAAGCTGGTGAGAGCTAACTGCCTGAGTTATTTTTGTGCAGTTGAGCCGATTGCTATTTTCTATAACGATAAGTGAATTTTGTCTTCCAGATTTTAAATTGATATATTTTTTCTGAATTTTCCTCATTTCTGAAAAATAAAAGAACCATTTAGAAATTAATGTAACCATGTCAAAAAAAAAAAAAAAAAAGAGTGGAAAAGTATAAAAGGCTATTTTTATGATATATACAAAAATGCATATTTAAACTAGCAACATATTATGAATTTCTCAATATATACTGTATAGACATTTTGTTATCATTTTTGTTAAGAACTTTCAGTCTTGTGTAGAACAGTAGTATAAAAAGCACAATCCATTTATATTGCCATTAAAAACATCTCTGAAATGGTAAATCTTTTTTTTTCTTTTTTTTTTTTCACTGTGGTAGCATTCGCTTTTCAAACAGCAATTTGTTTAGATATTCATAGCAAGTGACATGGACATAACTGAAGTAAATGTCATATAAAAATAAAATAAAAAAAAAAAATGTAAACGTGTTGTCATGCTCTATCTTTCTCTCTTGTCTCCAGCTCTGACATCTTCCTGTGCCCAGGTACCTGCTATTTTCATTTGCACGAGTTTGATTTTGCCATTTCCTGATGTAAAGAGTTATACCTCCAAAAAGTGGGCATTTGCTGATTTGTCAAAATGGTAGAGCCATGATGGCAGTTTAGAAATGAAGATTTCACATATAGGGCATGCATGCACTTACATGCATAGCCTTCTCAGACTGGAGATTGGGAGAACAAGTAACCACATCCTAGTATTATCTGCTTCCTAGAACCTTTCAGTTTCTGTTTAAAGATTGTTTTGTTTTTTTTTTGTTTGTTTGTTTGTTTGTTTTTGTTTTTGTTTTTCCAATTCATGCCTGCCTCTACTCTGTGCTGCAAGGTACGAGCAGACTCACAGCAAAGCTGTGTTTTTGGGAAGGGCTACTCTGGGATTTCTTTAGGGTCAGCAGAATGGAGCAAAGGAAAGCCTAAAGAGATTTGGATTGAGCCATCTTCTTATGTATATAATAAAATACTGTTCTGCACTTCAAATCAATCTTCTGACTGTTTGTTAAGCATTGAATACCTAGTATGAACTCTTATTTGGTGATGAAACCCATGAAAACAGTCTTGCCTTGTTCCAAGACTGTTAGCACATGATGATTTGACTGTTCTTATTGATATATATTTCATTGTTTCTGAACTCTCCAGTCAGCCAGCAAGCATACATGGGCTGCCAGTCTTGTACCAGTTGGGTCCTGCTCCTCTTTCTACACCCTAAGACAGTGATTGGGTTTTAAGGCAATCAACACAGATTCCAAGAGTTCCTTTTGAAAAGCAGGAGAAGAGAACAATCCCCTATTAAATTCCAAAGTCTGTCACTGCTGGCGAGTGTCTTTGCCTCCTTTGTGCTCCCCTCTGAATTCATGCACAGCTTTTGTCTGTTCCAGAAGTCACTGAAGCATAGACTTAGCAGACTTCCAATCAGTGCATCTTGTGGCAAGTTATCTCCCACTGCAGTCTGAACCAGGAGATTTCTAGCCCTGCTTGAGTGACTAAATCGGCCATAGATTTTTCATACCATACCTAACATTATTTCAGAACTCCATTATAAACAAGGTAATCACTAAGAAGGAAGTTTAAGCAGTTTGCACACCAAGACAACTATATATACATAGTCTTTTGGACATTTTTAGCTAGAAAGTGTTTTGTTTTTGTTTTTTGTTTGTTTGTTCCATAATGGCATAGTTGTTAATGAGAAGGACATTTGAATTCAAACCTCAGAACATTTTTATTTGTCTAGCAGCACGATGTCTCCATTATGGACTCTGTCATAATTTTTCTAACACTGAATGCTGCTTGTTACTTGATGTTGCATTTCATGAGAATAAACACAAATCTGTTTGGGCATAAGGAAGAAATAACACTAGAGTTGTTGGAGGTGGGTGATATGGAGCAAATAATTGTCACAGCAAAGCAGAAGTTCATGTGGTGTTTGTACAATTACTTCAGCACACAAGAGGCACAAGAGACTCTTGAAAGTTTCTGGAGACAGTGCTTCCAAAATTTGCAATGGGAAACGATGAAACCCCTGATGATACTAAAATATTCAGGATGAATAAACTGACTTGTTTACTTGAAATCAAAGCCAATAAATCTCTAAAAATAAACACCGGCCAGGTTCTTTCTTACTTCCAAAAGAATATAAGACACTTAAAATAACCAGGCTCGGAAACAGAAGTCAGACCATTATTATTATTACATCTATGGATCCTGCTACTTTTGTTCATAGTGTGACATTATTATAGATTCCCACAGGGTAACAGGTTTTATGCCAATAGGATGCACCTCTTCCCAGCAATGTTTCTGCTTTGACATGAAATGAAACCTGTAAATGTTTCTTACCAAACTTTCTTATTCTGCAACAGTGTTCTACAAAGCAGATGTGTGCTGTCTCTGATAATTTCTTCTCTCAGATGAACCATTCTCCCTTCTTTGTATTGCTTGAACATGAAAGTAATATTCCAGCATTCAAGGCAAGAATATACTGAGTAATACTTTCAAATTTTGTGGTTTTGCTGCAGTAATTAATAGAACACACACTAGAAATTTCACTTTGACTACTGAAATCTGCTACCCATGTGAGCTAGTTATTACATTGAAAAACTGATGTATTAGGTTTGTATCCACAGTCCCTTGTGTAGAGTTCTCACCACTAATGGAAACCAATCAGCTCTGTGCTGAATACAAAAGCAGTCTCATCTGAGTGTGACAGCTGGGAGCCCTTAGTGGGTATGGAACCTCATGGTTCAACAACTTTCCTTTTGTGTGTCCATCCTTTAAGCCAGATAAATCTCATTTAAAACTTTTGTTTTTCTTTTTCTTTCTTTTAAGAGTTTTCCGTTATTTTCATTCAAGAAAAGCTATAAATAAACAAAATGGTCTGGAAGACCATATATCCTTATAAATACTGATTTCCTTATCAGAACAGGGTAAGAGAATCAGTAACCTGCCGATCCTTTTCTTCTCACCCATCTATCCTTTTCTTCTCATGCAAAGATGAGGCAAAAGGTTTGATGATATGTCATTTGTGTTAGCAACTTGGTCTCAGGGTATACAGCCTTACCCCTGTGCACTGTGCACAGGTACTTCAGCAATGTCATCTCATTTGTAGCTCATGTTGTAAGCAGGATTGATGAAGAGTTCTGTTTTAAAAAAAAAAAAAGTAAAATAAAAACACTGTACCACATAAAATTTTGACGGGGGCCTTTTTTAAAGCTGGATCAGTTCCCTGTGTAGACACTGAAGACAGTTCACTGGTGAAGGGCCACCCAACATTAAAAATTAAAATGTGAGCAATAACTTGAAATCTGATGTTCATTCCCAGAAAATGATCAATTCTTAAATTCATTTATATATATATATATATATATATGTACCTTGGTTTCTAATCTACAAAAATGGCAGGAAGGAAGGAGGATCCAGGGAATTACAGGCCTGTCAGCCTGGCCTTGGTACCGGGGAAGGTTATGGAGCAGATCATCTTGAATGTCATCACACGGCACATATGGGACAGTTGAGTGATCAGATGCAGCCAGCATGGGTTTAAGAAGGGCAGGTCCTGCCTGCCTGATCTGATCTCCTTCCGTGGCAAGATGACATGTTTAGTAGATAAGGGAAAGGCTGTGGATGCTTACCTAGATTTTAGTAAAGAGTTTGACACTGTTTACCACAGTATTCTGCTGGACAAACGGGCTGCTCATGGCTTGGACAGGTGTACAGTTCACTAGGTAAAGAACTGGCTGGATGGCCGGGCTCAGAGAGTCGTACTGAATGGATTTCAATCCAGCTGCAGGCCAGTCACCAGTGACATTCCCCAGGGCTCAGTATTATGGCCAGTTTTGTTTAATATTTTTATCAACAATCTGGATGAGAAGATTGAGTGCACCCTTAGTAAGTTTGCAGATGATACCAAGTTAGGTGGGACCGTTGATCTGCTTGAGGGTAAGATCTGGATAGGCTGGATCAATTGGCTGAGTCCAATTGTATATTTAACAAGGCTAAGTGCTGGGTCCTGCACTTGGGTCAAAACAACCCCATGCAGTGGTGTAGACTTGGGGAAGAGTGGCTGGAAAGTTGCCTGTCAGAAAAGGACCTGGGGGCTGGTTGACAGCCAGCTGAGCATGAGCCAACGGTATGCCCAGGTGGCCAAGAAGGTCAATGGCATCCCGGCCAGCAGGTCTGAGGAAGGGATTGTCCCCTTGTATGCAGCACCGGTGAGACTGCGTCTTGAATATTGTNGCTGGAAAGTTGCCTGTCAGAAAAGGACCTGGGTGCTGGTTGACAGCCAGCTGAGCATGAGCCAACGGTATGCCCAGGTGGCCAAGAAGGTCAATGGCATCCCGGCCAGCAGGTCTGAGGAAGGGATTGTCCCCTTGTATGCAGCACCGGTGAGACTGCGTCTTGAATATTGTGTTCTGTTTTGGACCCCTAGCTACATGAAGGATATTGAGTTGCTCAAGCATGTTCAGAGAAGAGCTACAAAGCTGGGAAGATGACTAGAAAACAAGACACATGAGAAGTGACTGAAGATTTGGATTTGTTTAGTCTGTAGAAAAGGAGGCTGAGGGGAGACCTCATCATTGTCTAGAACTACCTGAAAGAAGGTTGCAGCGAGGAGGGTGTTGGTCTCTTTTCCCAGCTGACGAATGATGGGATGCGAGGAAATGGCCTCAAGTTGCACCAGTGGAGGTTTAGAATGGATATTAGGAAGAATTTCTTCACAGAGAGGGTGGTCAAGCATTGGAACAGGCTGGCTAGGGAAGTCGTGGAGTCCCCAACCCTGGAGGTATTTAAGAGATGTGTGGGTATGGCACTAAGGGACTTAGTTTAGTGATGGGACTCGGTAGGTCAGGTTGATGGTTGGACTTGATGATCTCGAAGGTCTTTTCCCAAGATGATTCTATGATTCTATGATTTTATGCTCAGATATTTTGACTCTGAGTGGTGCACAGATGTCTAAGACAGGCAATGTTTGTAGCACTTTCTTTCCAGGGTGTATTTAAGACTAAACATGCAGAAAACACAGTATATAAGAGCTCAGATAAATAAGCAGAACAGTTACCATCAGTATAGGTGTTCCTCCATTAAGTTTCTGTTTCTCTGAGAAAGATATTCAGTCTTGGATGTTTGACCCTTCTTTTGAACTAGTCAGATACATTACTGAAGCATCACTGAGTCCAATTTATACTTTGATTGACCTCATTGGAATTAATACAATTATTTTGGAGATTGCTTTGGTCCATGTAGTTATTTATAGCTGTCAGGTTTTATGTGGAAAACCTATGCACTGTAAGAAACAGGCCACCAACAAAATAAATTTGTTAAGTACGTTAAAAAGTTGTTTTCCCTTCCCTACTGATAAAAAGAGAATTGCAGCCAAGGAGAAGTCATTGAACAATCAGTCACTTACCAGCTATTACCCAATAATCATGAATCTGTAGTACTTCTTTTTCAGAACACAGAGGAAAGGCACAGTATTCCCAGATATATGGGAACTGCTGGCAAGAGCTACATTTTTAAGTGGTATATGTATGTTCCTTATTATAAATATTGTATCCAAATGTGGAAGAGCATACAGAGCTGTATGAACACATGGAATATATTTTAACACTTTCAGCCATTCAAAGCTGGATGTCTTAGCCAGGTACACCTTTTTCTCATGGAGAAAAAAATAAAAAAATAAAAAAATAAAAGAACAGAAGAGATCTTTATACCAGCAGTTACAGCACTGTTTCGGTATGTGGAGGGGTTCAGGTCCCAAGTTCAGTGTATCCTATCATTTTACAAAACAGAACCATTCCTACAGGAGACAAAGATAGAGATCCATGTGAAGAATTGCCTGGTCTGCTTGATAAGCACTCAGCTCAGATGTCGATGACAGACATTTGAATTTGTGTTTCAGATCATGTTCAAATGAGATGTGAAGAAAAAAAGAAAAAAAAGATTTTGGCTTTCAGGTAAATACCTTAACTTGTTTGTCAAATGGGTGATGGGTGGACACATCTTTTCCCTCATGCTTTTTCCTGTGGTTCTAGCAGATAAAGATGTTGTGAGGAAATTTCCGTGTTCAGACCACCCCTGTTCTCTTGGACATGGGATCTGGCAAGTATTTTGCCAGGGTTACAGTGGGAATAACTTAACTTCTCCAATGTTTTAATGGTTATGTATACATAAAATGGCAACCACTTAGGCACATAGTTTGAGTTATGTAGCGGAACCAATGTGCTCCCCAATATACTCCTGAGTCTCATCCCATGAACATCGAGGCTGGACAATCTGCTGGAATACCTATCATTTCCTTCCTGGCCTGGGACCTGTGTTTATTCTGCAAGGAGCCAGTTATGGGGGAGAGGCATGAAAGAAGCAGTGCTCCTCTGATGCAGCCAGGATGCCCAGTCAGACAAAGGATATGTTCCCAGGTTTCATAATCTAGACATAGTTCTTGCCTCCAGGGGAAAGAAGACGGAGAGACTCAGTGCTGGTGACTAAACTACTTAGTAGACTTAGTGTCCTTTCCCATCTAGGGTGTCTATAGTAGTTGGCCCATATAATTTGTACCTGGGCATCCCAAATTACTGACAGCCACTCCACTCAGCACATCACAGAGACTCAGCTTGACCAGTCAAATCAGAGAAGTCTCAGCAGCAAATGAAATAGATAGCATCATCACAGTGTTGAAATACCTTACTCCCACTAGAATTTTTGTGGGTAGTGCCATTCTGTTAGACCTTCCCAGTTCATTCCAGGTATTTTAGCTCAGCTCTAGTCTTTTTATCTAATAGATAGTTAAAAATCAACTCTAAATATAGTGTAGTGTAACTGTGTAATGATATGTTTATGTTCAGCTAGGGGAAAAAAAGTAAGTGAAAAGAGTAACAGTTAACAGTGTCACCTCCTGTTGTGCCCAAACTGTGAGATGCAGAAACTGGAGACAGCCTGCATAAAATTAACAAATAGCTGATCTGTGGAACCGTATATTCAAACCTGCCTACAAAAGACTCCTCTCCCCCTGCTCTCCTGCTACATCAAGCTGTATTACAATTGAATATGACAAAAATATTTTAACAATGTAAAATAAATCCTGGAACTATTTAAAACAGGTAATTTTAAAGAAATTATTACCATTACAAATCCTGCTCATTTTGACTACAATAATGCCATTAAAAAATAGCAACATCAGGATGGAGAAAGCTGCTTTGTTGCAGCTGTGTTGGAAAAATTAGTGGCTCCCCAGGGGTTAACAATTGATTTTGTTCCAATGTGACTGAAGGGTGGTGCAGTTTGAGTTTCTTTTTCCCTTTTTTTTTTTTTTAAATTGGTTTGTCATTACACCAAGTATCTGTGAGTTTAATTTCTCACAATGCCTTCTGCAAACTGAACCAACAGAAAGCCAGAAATAGGTTCAAACCACAGACTTTGAATCTGGATTTCAGACACATGAAATCTCAATCTGGTGTTTTGATATAGACTTTGATACAGATAAAAAGACATTTCCAAAACTGATCTTCAGAGCAGTTAGTTTTATAACACTGACAGCCCCATAATCCAGGAGCATCTCGATCTAGGGATTTTGTTTAGTGGCTATGTCTGCCTTTCTGTGTCTCTTCTTTCTAAAGACTTTGTAAAGATATGAACCAGTGGATAGCAGTCCAGAACCTGTCAATATTTTAATAATGTTATCTGCTTTAGCCAGGAGTTACAGTTCTTGGCCAAATGGTGTTCTGCACAGAAGATAAAAAAAAATAGGAAAGATATTAGGGGAAATAGATTGGCCTGTTCTGCCATTCTTATGCATTGCACAAATGTCTTTTTGTGTGCTTTGCCATGAAATGATCCAATGGTATCTTCTTTATTAGAATATTTGAAGATTTGGATGTCAATAAAAGATCTCATATTCTGGAACCAATTGCCTGAAAAAATGAATTGTGTGATGCCATAGTTGAACTGATCTGACATAAAGGCTCGTGTACTCATATCTCAGATCCAAATACAGAGCTAATGGAGGAAACATCAAAGAAAAAAGTCTCCCAAACTGAGCAGGCATCTTTTAGGTCAAGAACTGACATCCTTCTCAATAGCCAAATGATCTCTTTGTAAATCTGAAAGTGTGGAAGCTAGTCAGAGTCTAAATCTTCTGCAGATTTAAAATATATATATATATGTTTTAAATTTCTATATCAGGAATTTAGACATGTTTGTACCCATAATTCTCTACCTTTTACTTAAAAACAATAGGTTGCTAGTCCTTTTGACTGAAGACCTCCTCATAGTTCTTCTTTCATGGTAATGGATCACTTAGAAATCCATGAGTAGATAGGTGACATGAACTTCTTTAAACAATCACCTGATTTGACATCCCATAAAATTTATGGGGTTAAATGAAATTAAAGAAGAGTGTCCTGTTTTCTCAGCAAAGACAATGCAAACATCATTTGCCCCATATGTGACACGAAGCTAGATGTTTCAAAACTTTTCCTCTTTTCAAAATGCAGACAAAAAGTAACGGCTTGTACTTCATTTAGGCCTATTATGAGAAGCCTAAAACTGTTTGTCTGAGCTGGCAGTTTTGTAGACAGTTGTTTGAAGTGGTATGATATTACTCTAATCAATGTAGAAAATTCCCAGCAAATTATAACTTTTCATGAATAATAAAAATAATGTTTTGTGAAGAAAATTACACAGTCATATATTTTGAAGATACACTTGCTCTGTTCTAAACTTTCCATCTACACTCAGTAATTTAATTTTTATTCATAATTCTGCACATTGCTTTGACTATGCTCTACCTGAGAATGACAAAGTACTGAAGTCAAAATTCTGCTCATGAGAGGTTTCCAATCCAGGCTGGATGATACAGATTTGAGAACTGAGGGTAAGCTCCTAATAATGTCCAGAACTTAGATGTGTTTAATGTAAAACTATGATTTTTTCTCAGTCCCTGGAAAACTTTGAATAAAAACAGCTGTTTTATTTTTGACTTGCTCTGTTACTAAAAGTCAGCAGAAGGTGCAACATGTCTTTACACGACAGAGAATACTGCCTCTGAATGGTTTTATTTGTGCTTCTGTTGGACAGTCCCGAGGCTGAATCTGACATATCTTGTGTTTGGTGGACTGGATCTCTTTGGTGGCTTGCCAGAGTGAATAAGTCTTTGTGCTGGGTCAGAGGAACAATTTGGCCAATTCACAAGGAGAGATGCAATGGGGTAAGCAGTTAGTAATGTCTGCATATACCCCAGAATCTGCAGCGGCTGCTGCAACACAGCAACATGTCAAATGCTGATATCAGAGAGGAGGGCTCTGGCTTTCAGCATCTCTGATACTATACTGTCAGTATTTTCCTGACAGTGTGTCTCTCTTTCTCAGGCTGCATGCTGATTTCCTAGGATTAAGCTATATCTTCAATAAAGACAGTAATAATATTTCAACAGTACATATTCAAAAGGTTCAGCCAGCCTTCTTGAATTATCACAGAGTCAGATATACAGCCCAGAGTAACTGCAACAAAAGCATTGTTTGCTCTCGTGCACCTCAGTCACCTTCCAAGCCATGTTCTGTAAAATAAATTTTAGCTAATGGAGTTCTTGACCTTGCAGCTAGAATTTCTAATTAAGTGAAGTTAGTCAGTAAGCTCTTATTTTCCTAACATTGCATTCGCTGTGTGATGGCTGCTCAACTCACTACTCAGCCATGTTGGTTATTTTAACTAAAAACTTGCTTTAATATACTCCACAGCACCTAGAACAAGAAGCACACACACTGTATATCCGTCATTTCCATCTCGATGAGGAGAAAACAAAGGGATAATTATAAACTGCATCTCATATTGTTACACTTACACTCAACATGTGCATCTATTTTTTTTTCCACAGTAAAGTGATTCTGCTGTGGAGATAGCACCAGGTGCATGGGGGTGACCTCACACACACACCAAATCGGGAGCTGACATCCATCACACTTTGAAATTTTGGATTTCATCATTTCCTGATCTTTCTAAAGGGATCACAGCACCTGGCCCTCACAGCTGTAGTTCATTTAGAAAGCAATTTAAAAACCGAGAAAAAAGCAAATGACATCTTGCTGCCTCAGCCTTGTCATTAAGTATAGCAGAATGGCCTTCATTTATGAGACACATGGCTAAGAATTAATATCTTTCAGTGCTTTCTCAAGTCGAGATTACAAAAGGTTTGAAAGACCACTAAATAATTAGTAGTATGACTGAGGCAAGCAAAAAAAAAAAAAAAATACAACCCCTCTTCTTCATTATGAAGAATATTGAGCATCACACTGACTTCAATGTGTTCCAAATGCTGTGGCCTTTGAGCATTGTGTCCTCACTATAGAGTAAACCTTCAGCTTTCATTTCCTTCCCCTTTTCATCCTCTACAGTACTGGAAGCTTTGTACGTGTACGGATACCTTCTCTGTATAGTTTAAATGCCTTGACGAACACAAACTGTTTCTCTGCATCTGCAGGGGCTGGACTTAAACATTGAAGTTAAAGTATTTTAAAGTTTTTCACAGTATCATTTCTTGCCCTTCATTGTTCTGTTACACTGTGGTCTGCTTCATTTTTATTATTTTATTTATAATGTTATGGCTGGCTTTAGTGCTCACGAAATGAGTGGCTAATGACACTGGCTAGAGCCAGACACCGTGCAGGCAGGTGCTGTGCAAACTCTCCCCATGCAGCCCTGCCAATGCATCGCAGACGCGCAGCATCCTGCCTCCCTCCTCCCCATGCCCCCGCACTCACTCCGCCCTGCCAAGCTGCACGGGGGCTTTTGGAAGGAGAGGCTGGTTGTAGTACTCTAAGCAGAATTCGGACTTGCAAGCACTTAGCTGGTCTGAATGAAAGCCCCCAATCTTGGATGTGTGCCCATGCTGTTTTATGTGTGGTTCAAACCTAGGAGGAATCCTACCTGAGTTGTTTTTCTGGGAATCTCAGTGTTGGGTTCAAATCTACACTGCCCAAAGTTCCTCTATCCCTTTCTTTGGGTTAAACACATCATTTTTTTGGAAATGTTTATAAACACAGAGCTGGGATACTGGGTAAGTGGAGCTGTTTAACCCTTTCAGGCAGCATAGATGGAGTTAATATTTTTCAAGTGCCACCTGATAACAGACCCCGTCTTTAATATTTACCCCATAGAGTTAATAGGACAGCAAAAATCTCATGTATTCTGTAGTATTTTGTTTGTTCACTCAGCATCCTTAGATGAGTTTGAAACAATTGTACACGTAAATGCAACTCAAATAATGACTAATATTTATTTTTCTTCTTTAGTAGCAACTCATTGCACTATTAGCTGTTGTGATTAAGTGGCTCCTATTTCAGTTGAGGGAAGTGCAAACTGGCATCCTGGGCCTCCAAAGTTACCTCTGTATCTTTCCCATGGGGAATGCTAGGGAGCTGAGTACTAAAGGTGATGTGAAGACCCACAAGTTTAGGGTTCATCTCACTTGACAGAGTATAACTCCCTGTTTCCAGACAAGAACTGGATGCTGGAATTGTGTGTGTGTGTGAACATGTGTGTGGGCTTAATAGCTCAGTACTGAATACCAGCTTCTTAGCAATGATACCTAAATTAATTCTTATTTAGTGGATTGCTACAATCTTCTGGGAATGAATCCACTTACTCTCAATTAGTATTAAACTAAATAATTACAGCTGTATATTTAAAACCATTTTCACTGTGAGGTAAGCATTTCAGGCCTAGAAGAAAGCCCACTGAAATCAATTAACCCTTCTGTGGATTTCAAAAGGATTTGCATCATTCCCTTTCCACTACTACCATGCTCTTGGCTCCCCTGTCTCCAAGAAAATCTTCTGCCCAAAAGGTTGTGCTGCCTTCCAGTTAAACTATCCGTTGTCTTAGGACTCCGCCGACCAGAAATGCCTTTTCCTCTGGGCTTTCTTGGACTGCCCTGCCTTGACACGTGGCTTCAGACAACAGCAGGACACATCCTTCTTCTTGCCAAGTGGTATTTCTGTCTCCTCTCATAACTCATTTCCCAAAATGCCACAAAACCACACCCAGCTCTTTCCTCAGAGAGTCATATCAGACTGACTCTGTGCATGCAGAGTTTTCACTAGTAAATAATCTCAGGGAGCCAAACGATGTGTTCAGGAGGGGGTAGTGCTCTCAGAGGCTATTGGCAGTCATTCAGATGACAACCAGCTGCAGAGAGCTTTAAGAACAGTGATACACACATACACATACACACAAAGAAAAGAAAGAAAGGGAAAATTGTTGACTGAAGACATATTGCCCTTGACTGAATAGTGAGGAACCTGCTGTCAAGAAAATAGATATTTGGGACATCTAAAAGAGAGAGAGAGAGAGAGAGAGAGAGAAATAAAATAAAAGAAAAAAGAAAAAAAAAGATTTGCCCATTTTACTGGCTGAGGATCAGCCTTCAATTGTCAGCCTTCAGTTGCTGAGGACAAACAATGGTGATTCTTGTTTGATTAGCCCCTGAGTTGACAAAAATTGCTGTTCCGGTAACCTGTTGATTTTCACTAGGAGGACATCGTTGCCTGCAGTTTTGTGAGTGGAGAGTTCTGTAGGAGGAGAGTAACTTGTGAGAGCTCTAGTTTGCACGGCTCCCTGCATAAGATACAGACACAAACAGCAGCAGGAAGACTGCGTGTCCTGACCATTCACTGCCTGGACTGTGGCCTTCCAATTCTTTCCCACCACCCGCTTGGACAAAGGTAGATATGGTGCTAATATCTTTGCTCAAAGTTCCACTACATAGTTTTTGAGTCCCTAAGAGAATAGAGCCTATAGGGTTTCTGTTTCCACTTGAAAAGGATGGAAATTAAATATAAATACAGATGTATAACTTCTGTGGGGGACAAGTTGGTCCCTATCATGACAGGGAAAAGCTAAATGTTCCTCAGTGTTTCAAGAAAACAATACAAAATTGTTTTGCAAAGGGAACAGCTTAAAAACTAAGCAGAGAAAAAAAGAAACAACTCCCAAAACACACAGTGCGTGAAAATAAAAATATTTCTTATTTTCACAGGCAGTTCTGTACAAAGATCAAGACACCGCTGCTCTTTTCAGGGATATACCATCTTCCTTTTTTGTTTTCTAAACTCCCATCCATCTCGTTCACATAATGATAAGAAATAGTTTCCCTCTCCTGAATATTCTGGACAACTTCATTGTCCAGGCTCCATGTGTGAGCTCATTTTCCCAGCTGTTATTTGTGCATGTCACCATTATCTATGAACACTTTGGGAAGGGAATGACAATTAGGATGAGGATTTAAGAGGTGGGTGTCAGGCTTAGTCTCAACATGTAGTCACATTGGCCCCTTGAAGCACCGGAGCTGTCTACTGGAAGTGCTATCTCTGTTCATTGACTGCAGAAAAAAACCAGAAAGATCACAGAGATGACTGAATTCACCCTTACGACTGACATGCAATCAGGTAACCATACTCTTAGCAAACAGCAGCCCAGCTGTAGTAATCATACATGCTCTCAGAGCCTGCAAATAAAGCATGGCTGGAGCTACTTTATCCTGCAGTCAATGAGAGTTGCAGTGAATCATATCATGTCACACACACAACAGGGGCACACTTTGTGTCAGCACTATGGGCAGAGAGGAAAAGGATTCAAAGATTTTTCCTCAGCTGAAGACTTTCAAGAATGTAAGCAGAGAGAAACAGAGAAATTTACCCAAATTTAGCTTAATCTGTACATCAGCAGAGGCCTGAGGAATGTCAGACTCTCATTTCCAAGAACATTATAATTTATTATGTTTAAAAAGACCTTAATAACATTATTTACATTCTGAATGATTTAAATTAAGTATTAGCACAAAGAACAGACCTATCATAACACCCTGAAACACAAAACTCATCCCTGAAAATCTTTCTGCAAACCACAAGCTACTTAAATTCCTATCAGAAAAAAAAAAGGAGTTTAAGATTTTTTACATATACATATATATTTACACATGTATATATACACACAGAGAACATATATTGATGTCCTTTTCAACTGTTGTGCTTTGCATATGCCTGCATTTAAAAAATGGCAAGGTTTTATGTTTTCATCTCTGCATGTTTTCCATTTGAGTATCCCAGATTTACTGTGTTGTGAGAGTTAAACCATACAATAGTTAAAAGTTAATTTTCTTTCCTGCCCCCAAAAAAACAAACAACACGAAGGAATTTAACCTCATATCCTCACTCTGAAATTAGCTCTATTGTCAAAAGATGACAGCTGTATCCTGATTTCAAGAATTTCATGTTGGAATTAAGCAGCATTTTTGAAAGCATTGTGTTACTTCAAACAGATCCATAATGGTCCCTCAGCAAACCATTTTCAGAAGACTTGTGTAAGTAAGATAAAAAGACACCGTTTCTGAAGAGATGCTTTTATGGGCTAGGTCAGAGTGCTCTTTCCATGTTGTTCATTCCCAGTCGAATTTCCTAATAGCCTATCTCCTCAGCTAACAGATGCCCAGCCTCATGTCGGAACCAGATCGAGCCACCACTGAGATGATATCCAGCTCCTTTCTTATTGAGCCGTTTCCCTAGCAGATGGTGCAATGCTGCAGGCACACTCCTTCCTGTTAATTACCAGCCTTCGCTACAGATGGAAATGTCAGTCAGCCTCACAGGTCCTGGTTCCTGCCATTGCCTCAGTCCATAGCCCTCTACCTAAGCAAGATGCTGCCAACACACACCATGTGTTTTGTGACTGCTGACTAGGCAGGCAACAAAAAACAACTTAGTTCATGAATATTCATGGAGGAATGTTTAGAGTTCTGTTCATCTGCAGTGCTTATAGATCTGCTTAAAGGAGATTGCACTTTCCAAAGAGCCCCGTGCCCCTTGTTTTACTATGGTGCGGGTAGATGAGTTATCAAAGTGTGTTGCTATAGTAACATATAAAGGACTATTAAATGTCTGTCGTTTGGAGACTTCTATAGGCACATCAATTTCTGACTGCCATTTTTTCCATACCTTAAGTGCCCTTTAATTATTCTTGTCCTGCAATAACAGACCAATACTCACCAGGCTGAACTGATTATCTAATAACTGTTGATTTTCATTAAAGCCTGATTGCCTCATTATAAGTAACCAATATGAATTCCTTGATCTTTCCCGGTATCTAAGCACAGTAAATCCAGATAAATGAAATTCTTTGTAATCTTTTTAAATTCATTAGTCACATTTATTTTAGCAGCTACAGAAAACCTGTTAGTAATCAAAAATACATTTTCAGTAAGATTTTATGCAAAGTTTGACTTAGAACATTAGGAAAATATCTACTGTGTGTTTTTTCTCANTTTTTTTTTTTTTGTCTGGAGGTAATTCATTCTCTTGTGAGAATCTGTGCAAGTGTAATGTGTAGATATTAAAATAGCAATATGACTCAGAACGTGCCAATAATATTCTTCAGTTTTTGACTCATGACTGTTCATGAAGTGAGAGTTTACGTGTTCCAAATCAGAAAAGCAGGCATCTAGTTTATGTTAAGAACACACTTTTCAAGAAAGGGAGAATTGTATTCCATTTCCAGCATGCAGAATGAGCAATATGTACAGAAGTAGGGGATATTTAAACAACAGTATTTTAAATCCGCTCTGTGCTGATTGTTGTCAGTTTGTAATGCTTCAGAAACAGTGCAGAACACCCAGAGATACCTGAAAAAGACACATGCCGTTTCTCTAAAAAAGCTGCAAGCCCGACCAAAAAAAAAAGTTTCTACAAATCAATCATATATACTTTCAGAGCACTGCTTTTTTCCTGCAGTTTTATCTCCATATGAGAGTTGACAGTGACTGCAGATTTTTTTCTCTTTCTTGCTTTTCTTGTATTGTTTTAATGGCTTGGATTGTACTGACTGTTAAACTGTTAACTGCTAATTAACAGTGGTTTTCAAGATGCTGAAGTCCTTTTCTATAACCCTAGAGAAGGCAAAAACTAAGTGATGTTTGCTGATCCACTATGTTTTGTAGGCGTTTTTCTTTTTCTTTTCCCCACAGAAATTTATTCTGGTTTTATTTTTACCTTTGTTACAGTGAATCCAAAAAAGCAATGTAAGGTATTTCCAAGGTTTATTTTGATTTCTAGGTCCTACGACATTGTGTTATTTCAATAATAAATAATAAAATGTAATGCTATAACCTACTTGTTTCTAAAATATATTTAGCTTTATCCTTCCAAGTTAAAATGACAAAACATATGCTACTACCAAATTTTTGTCAGCTGCACTGGGAAACTGAAATTGCAAAATACCAAAGAGTTCAAAAAGGGTACAAAAGTTTGGGGTTACATTATGTGCTTATAAAACTGAATCTTGACTTCATAAAACATTATCTGAATCAATATATAAGCTACACATTCATAATTTGACTCTACATGTTATAAACTAATTAGTGGACTGTTAAAAAACCTACAGTGTGAGAGGGTATGACATTCCAACAGGCAAAGCTCAGGTCTTATGTGGAGAAATCATGGAATTATTAAAGCTTATGAACTTATAAATAAATAGCCTTATATTAGTCTTCTTCTATGCAAATTTGATAATATTCTACATTAAGATACAAAGAGCAGTGCTCACTTCAATGTTTAATAGTTGGCTGGCTCTCAGATAGTCATCAGCTTCTGTACAGCCAATGAATATTTTTACTCAATGGAAAAGGATTTCATCCCAAATTAATTTTCTCAGCCTTTCTCAACTTCTACTCTGGAGGTACTTACTTATTTCCAATTATAGTAAACCCTTTTTGATTTTTTTTAAAAGGGACAGGTATGACTTGCTGAGACTTAAGCAGCTGACATCTTGAGTCAGGTGGAACACATCTGCTCCAAATGCCTCTCAGATCTGGCTGCATCTACTCTGGGGGGCAGGTGCACTCAGTGATGACTGTTTGGGAGCCCTACAGCTCCCTTCTAATGCACATGCTCTTCTCACACTGACCAGGGCATGGGGAGTAGTGTGGATATCCTACTAAAGCCAGTTGCATGAATAATTTATTTGCAATAAGTTGCAAAGCAATGCTCTAAGGGAATGTAGGTTACATTATCAGAGAACTATGGGGCAGTGGCAATTCCATTACGGTTTTGCTGGTAGGATCTCAGCAGGCTGTCACAGTAACATCCTGATCTGGTGTGCCTTCATCTTGGTGCCGGCACACACATTGCCCAGCAGCAAAAGGTTTTGCCAAGGGTTATGAAGCTCTGGTGGGGCAGATCACACAGTCTCCAAGAAAAGCATTGTCCCTGCTGTGGGTGCTGCAAGTACCATGAGAGTTTAACTCTAATCGACAAAGTCAGCAAGTTCCACAGCAACACAAGGAAATCATTGCTGAGGGTGAGATGAGTACAGAAAAGGTCTAAAAGCCAAATTACAACATTCATTCTAACAAAATATTGCTCTTATTTTTATTCTTCTAATCACTTGAGTAATTCAATTGACATCAGTGGGCTATTCAGATAAATGAGTGTTCAGACACTATTCCACATTACACCTGGTTATTTCTTTATTACAGCAGAACCTGGGTTATATTCTTCATAGCTTCTTGGGGCCTAAATATCCTAACGTTTCATAATTAAGTAAAGATGGCAGGCTGAGGAGGATGACAAAGTTGCTCTAGGGTACAAAATCAAGATAAAAATAAACAGATAGACAAAGTTATGCATGTGTGGGTGGGCATGACATCACAAGAATCATATTTTTGAAATTAGCCATGACACGTTTCAAATGCCATCTCATTTATTAAGCCCTAAATAATTTAAGTTGCAACCATTGTTCAGCCACCTGCACAAATGACCTGCATTTTAGCTAATGGGGAACATACAGCCTCACATGGAAGTACTCAGGAACCATACACATCAACCTCCCATAATACGACCAAAAGAAAGTAATTCTTGATCAGCTCATTACTGGTTACAAGTAAAAAAAAAAAAAAAAAAATGCATTGTGACATGCATGTCCATTTTCATGCCATGACTTCTACACATCCATTGTGTATGGCCAGTTAATACCTTATAATATGGTGAAGAAAATGCTCTCTACAGGTACCTAAAAGGAGGCTGTAGTGAGGTGGGGATTGGTCTCTTCTCCCACATGTCCGGTGATAGGATGAGGGGGAATGGGCTAAAGTTGCGCCAGGGGAGGTTTAGGTTGGATATTAGGAAAAATTTCTTTACTGAAAGGGTTGTGAGGCATTGGAACAGGCTGCCCAGGGAGGTAGCTGAGTCACCATCCCTGGAGGTATTCAAAAGACATGAAGATGTAGAGCTTAGTGATATGGTTTAGTGGAGGACTTGGTATTGTCAGGTCATAGGTTGGACTAGGTGGTCTTGAAGGTCTCTTCCAACCTAAATGATTCTGTGATTCTGTGATTCTGTGAAAATACTGCAGAGTTCTCAGAAAACAAAGGAGGAGGAAATAAGTAGTTAGAACAATTCATACAGACAATTAATTGTAATTCCTGATTTAACCTAGCCTACCACACATTAGATCCTATATCGATCATATATCAAATAGCTGAGTTAGATCAAATTGCCACAAATATTTTCTTCAGTTCTTCAAACTTTTTACAGACCTCAGGAATTCTAGCTTCATGCCCTCTCTTTGGTACGCTTTGAATTGCATGGTTTGTTTGGCTGCAATTAGCGATATAGGTCTGCAAGTCTGTAGACTTTTGTTTTTTTATTCTTTTTTTTTTTAAAGGATGTAGTATCCCCAAAAGTATTTGATTGCAAATACATTCAATAAGAGGGTGCAGAATTAAAAGTAGAAACTATTAATAATCTGTCTCACACCAGGATTATTTTCTGCAAGGACTTGACTTTCCCTTGCATCAAAGCAGACCTGGAACAACCTTTTTTTTGTGATGAACTCTCAGGGAGATCAAAAGGAAAATTATTGAACCTCTGAACTGTTGTTACCTA
>VXAA01000985.1:9428-21902 GCA_013399115.1 Anseranas semipalmata | reverse complement strand
ATATATATATTTTTTTTTCTTTCAGCAATGCTCTTCCAATTTGTTTCTCTACATTCTGTGAACTGCAGTAGAAAGAAAAAAGTCTGAAGTCATGAGTAGTCCATTCAGTCTATAATACAAAACTCTTAAGAAAATTGATTTTGTGAACTGCACTATACTAGGTCATTTAAATCCTGTATTCTCATAACTGAAATTTACTGGATTAACAAGTTTTGGGTTCTGATGATTCTGTAAACACAAACTGAATAGAATTACTAGTTTTTAANTTTGATTGTCTAAGAAAATATTTATAGTAAACTAATCAAACAGAGATTGAAATTTGTTCTTGCACAGGACATGTTTTTTGAAAATAACAACCTTGTCCTGGGTTTTAATGGATTTTTTTTTTCGTTTATTTAATTTTACAAGGATGTTAATAAAACATTAAAGGAAAAATTGTAGCGTAAATTCTTTACTTCTTGAATGGAAAAATAGACCTAAATAAAATAATGATATGTAAGTCATGCACTGCTAATTCTAAGATGACGTGTGTTTATACAAAGTCTTGTTAAGGTTGTACAAGATTATTTAACATTTTCATTTGTATAAGTTAAAATAGAAGATAGTGGGAGTTGCATTTCAAGAACATAGCAATTTCTGTTAAAATGACTCATTAACCTCCTAAAGAAGCCTGGTTGTTCTCCATATTTATGATATACAGTATTTTGTTTAGCTATATGAGATATGAAAATATCATTTTCACCATTAAAAACAAAAACAAAAACAAAAAAACTTCTACAACAAAACAAAACAAAACAAAGCAGAAAACTAGGACAGCATACCTAGGGCTTACTTCTGATACTAGATTTTGAGTGTGTATGAGTGTAATGGATGTTTTAACAAAATGCTCAGCAATGCATGTTTGCCTACCTGAGATCAGGGTCAAGCCCATAGGGCTCATTCTTATTCCGGTATGGCTCTTTTTTTAATTTATATATATATATATATATATATATTTTTTTTTTTTTTTCAGCAATGCTCTTCCAATTTGTTTCTCTACATTCTGTGAACTGCAGTAGAAAGAAAAAAGTCTGAAGTCATGAGTAGTCCATTCAGTCTATAATACAAAACTCTTAAGAAAATTGATTTTGTGAACTGCACTATACTAGGTCATTTAAATCCTGTATTCTCATAACTGAAATTTACTGGATTAACAAGTTTTGGGTTCTGATGATTCTGTAAACACAAACTGAATAGAATTACTAGTTTTTAAAAAGAGACAAAACAAAACAAAACAAAACCCCTAATCCCTTCTGTTTAAGTAGAGAGTTAATGAGAGTTATTTTAAAATTTAAGTACTTATATGTATGAATGTATATATTTATATACATAAACTCACACACATATACATCCTCTCCTTCCAGGTGAATAGTCTATCAAACTACTACAAATCAAAGAATTCTGAAGTACTCATTTATATTTTCCTTTTACAAATTTTAGATGAAGATAAGTCATTTATTTATTTATTTTACCCTGACATTCCTACTCCTTTTATACTCAGCAATAGTTTTGTTCTCAGCTTTCAGTGTTTTGGATAAGCTCGGGTGTACACATACACACACACAGAAACATGCTGTAAAATATATTAAGCTGTTATTACAGATCAACAATTAAACTATAGTGAAGAAAAGGTGTATCTTGAAATAGACCAACAAGAGAAAATATTAATTTATTAAAAATATTTATAACTAAATAGGTAGATATTCTCAATAGCAACCTTTTTCTTTTCTTTTCTTTTCTTTTCTTTTCTTTTCTTTTCTTTTCTTTTCTTTTCTTTTCTTTTCTTTTCTTTTTTCTTTTCTTGCCTTGCCTTGCCTTGCCTTGCCTTGCCTTTTTTTTCTTGGATATCACAAGATAAAAATGCTGTAGAAACATGTTCAGTCTTAAGTGATGACTCTCAGATGTTATTTAAATTTCCTAAGCTCTTTATTTCTGTTTAAGACAAAAAAAAGTATCAAACGGCAAATTTGTTCAGAAAATTGACTCACGTAAATCTTCCAAATTTGGAAAATATAACAAAACAAAACAAAACAAAAAAGCACTATCCTAAGAGCTTCTTAATCATAAGCCTTTATTACAACAAAGGGGAAAGACTTATGGATAAACAAAACTGATCTGAAAATATTCTTTCTTTTTTTTTTTAAGAAATTATTTATTTCCTCTTTAACTGTGCAAAGGGAAACAAACAAACAAACAAAAACAACAAAAAAGATTCTTCGAGTAGCAGGTTGAGTTAATTTGGTTCCATATTCTTAGAGGACTGAAGTTGCTGTAAAGCTGATCTCTGAAACCCTCTTACAGCCAATTTTTATGCACTGAATCAGTACAATGAGAATCAGAAAATAATTATTAATCATTAACTTTGAAAAATATATGCAAAGAAGAATGTTAACGCAATTGTCATCATGTCTTTCATTTCATTGTGATTCTGAAAGTATTTCTGAACATTTTGGAAACTGCAGAAGAACATACTGTTAAAAGTTGTAAGAAGGGGAAATTGCATAAGAAACTTGTTTCTAAAAAAAAAAAAAGATTGGCATGACTTTGTCTGCAGGGAGATCAATGAAATAATGCACTGTATTTAAATGTTTCATCCAAGAAAAAGAACAATATTAATTATAGCCTTTAGCATTTTCATGGCAATCCTTTGATAATTATAGTTCAAGAGAAAGAACAGAAGTAATTTAAAGATGTGTTTCTTCATAAGATATCCAACTTTATTTTTTCTTAGAAAAGAGGACATTTCAAAGGAGGACTTTGTCTTAAGTTAGATGTGTTTTGTTTGCACAGAAGTAATGAAATAATAAACTGTAAAGAGATTTCTTTAATAAATGTTATATTTGCAGCTGCATCCATACTGGTAAACTTGCTTATTGATGTTAAATGACATCAGTTTCAACAGTACCCGCTGAAAACCTTAAAATTATTGCTGGTGAATTTTAATATGAATTATTATGAGGGTTTTTTTGGTTCTTTTTTGTTTGTTTGTTTGTTTTTTCCTTTTAGTACATGAAATGTTGTCTTACGATATTAACTTAAATAACTATGTAGAAACTTAAGACTCCTTTAAGGGAATACACAGTGGCATAGTAAAGAGAGAATAAAGTCTTATAAGAAAAACTGAAGACAGAAAGAAGGAGATTTAATTTAGAAAATTTATCTCAATTAATGGAAGTTTACAGTTTTGTAGAGTGTGTAATTTTGTGGAGTGTGTCTCAACACGCAGCCATGTAGGTGTGTGCTCTTCTTTAAAAAGATAAGTGATTCTTCAGACAACTAAATCCCACCAGGCTTCTTACTTACATAAAACACTGAATGTCATTTAAGACCAGAGATATCTAGATCACCAAACTCACTAAAGTTAGTTATTAAATAAGAATCTTGTAACGTAGGATAGTATAGTTGGGTACTTTTGTAATTTTTCTCTTCAGGCAGCTGTTTAGAATTATGAACAATTCTTTTATTAGGAATTTTAGTAGCATTGCATGGACTAGAGTGATGCTACCTGTTGTGGGTAAACCCTAGTAAGCAGCTCAGTGCCATACAGATACTCACTCACGCCCCCACAGTGGGATGGGGAAAATAATCAGAAGGGTGAAAGTGAGAAAAAAATGTGGATTGAGATAAAGACAGTTTAATGACTATAGCAAAGTTGTGTGCTAAAGCAAAGCAAAATAAGGAATTCATTCATTGCTTCACATTGGAAGACAGATGTTCAGCTATTTCCAGGAAAGCAGGGCTCATCACACATAACGGTTACTCGAAAAGATAAATGATACAATACTGTACATCCCCCCCTTCCTCCTTCTTTTCCCCATCTTTTATTGCTTCACATGGTATGGAATATTCCTTTGGTCAGTCTGGGTCTGTGGTCCTGTGTGTGTCCCCTCCCAAATTCTTGTGAACCCCCAGCCTCCTTGAAGGCAGGGCAGCACAAGAAGCAGAAAATACCCTGTGTAAGCACTGTTCAACAATAACTAAAACATCAGTGTGTTATAAACATTATTTTCATCACAAATCTAAAACACAACACTATACAAGCTACTATAAATAAAATTAACTCTATCCCAGTCAAAAATAATACAGTACCAAAACCAGCCTGTTAGAGAAAGTAAATGAGACAGAAAGCTGTGTCTTCTGACACAGGCAGTTGTTACAATAGTTATAAGTGAAATTCTTAAGAAGAATGCAAAAGCAACATAGAGTCACATCAAATTCTCAAGATGTAACTAATTGTCTAACCTATGATATCAGTCTAGGCTTTCACAATTAACTGCGACAAACACGTGCTTTCAAAAGATTATTAACCTTTTTGCTGTTGTCCCACTCTTTCTCACATCTGGGGCCTCTCCTTTGTGCTTGAACAGTGACCTTCTTTCCACCCCATTCACTCACAGCTGGTTCCTAACCTACCAGACATTCTTCTGGCTTCCAAAGTCCAGTATTTGTCAGGCTAGGGCTCAGGCGTATAATCTACTAGGTATGAACTTTATCCATTATACTATTAGGATTATGGAGAATATTTAATTAAGATATGTTCTACATTGGTTTGCAATTTATGTTGGATGTGCCAGGAGGAACAGGCATACAAATGTGTGTCATAGTTTACCTTCAGGAACATACGTGCCTAAAGTATGCTTGAATTGAATTTAGATCATCTGTATTAATATTGCGATATCTTCATATGGATTTCTTTCACACACATTTGCGTTTCTGGTTTTAGATTTATGATTTGCTTTAAAAAAGTAAAATAATTCAGAAGTCTGTTTGGTGAGAGATTTTTTTTTCTTTGTTTTCTGCTTTCCACTTTTTTCTCTTCCAGGAAGAAGAGAAAATAAAAAAGAATTATAAGATGGAATGGATAAATAATATTTCATCATTTTATTTATATTTCATTTAGTCAAAAGTTTATTTTAAACATGATTTATTACCAATTGAAAATATTTTTATATGAAAATAAACTAATTTTTGAAAGCCTGTAACATTTTAAATATTTAAAAATCCTCATTCTTTTTTTGTTGTTGTTGTTCATTTGTTTTTAACTTCTTTGAATATCTATTGTTTCTGAATGTGTATTTCCACTTAGAGTGTGAGCCAAAAAAAAAAAAAAATAGCTTTGAGTCATGGATGGAAAAGCTTTTTTCTTACAGTTTCTGAGGATTCTAAATGTTTTCTTGTTAGTGATTCTGAATCAGAATGAAAATATGTTCAAAATATGATGATGACAATATATTCAAGATAAAAATTGTGTTGAATCAATTGAATTTTATATTTTTAATTTTTTATTTTTATTAAGATGTATTTCAATCTTTTTACCTTCTAGAAAAATTTATTTCAAAACCATTTTTGAACAGAATCATGTTACTTTTAGTTTAAGAAAAAATAATTTATTTTCTGACTGTTGTAATACTTAGTTTCGTATTTTTACGGAGTTTGAGGTGCAGGAAAGAGTAGGACTGAAAATTAAATTTTTCCTGAATGTTGCTGAAATATTTTCTTTCATACAGATAGATTTTCCAACCAAAATATTTCAACAGTACTTAGAGCACTTAAAGCATTCTAAAAATTAATGAAATCATATCTAAAGGATAGATTTTTGAGGCAGATTTTTTTTTCCTAGCTATTATAGCATCACAGAGAGAAGTACATCCCTAAGTGAATATGAACATACGTACCTAAGTGAATGATTTTGTTTCACCTTTATCTGTGAGATGTTCAGGGGCTTCCTTACAGATTTTTCCCTTTCCCTGTAGAATTATAGTCAATCCATTTTTCACTAGGTTCATTTATATTGCTAATGGTTCAAGGAGCATTTTCAGTAGGTAGGTGGTAAATGATGAGACAGACTTAAAAGCCTTGGAGTTACTCTGTTCAGAAAAGCATTGATGGAACTCTATTTTTATATGCTATTTTTATACTTGCAACCAAGCTTCAGAACCAGTGAACCTGAAACATGACTTCCTACCCAAGGTAGTCATGAATATTTTGCCATTGTGTCTGAAGTGTTTAATGCAAACTATGAACAATTGTAAACTGAGACTGTAGAAGGAATGTGTGAGATATATATCTGCAGTCTTTCTATCCACCACCATTAACATGGTATTGATTTGTGTTGTGGACTTTTTATAATGGAAAAAAATCTTTCTCCACTTCCTTCCCAGATCTCAGAGAAGATCTCTAATAGAAACTGCAGGAAAGGAGAGTAAGGAAAAGTTAGAGTTGTTAGCTTCTTCTACTGACATTTTTTTGAACTTTTTAATAAAGGACGATACATCTCTGAATCTTTCCTTAGTTTTTCTTTAAACAGTGATTTTGACTATGAAGTCTGAGTAATTATTTTGTTTCTGTTTGCTACAAATGATTTTTATTTTCAGATACATAGTGCTATCCTGAAAATTTACTCTATTTCCTTCAAGGTAAGGAGGCAGTCTATGAAAATCCTTTAATCTTAACACTTTTATGTTAACTACTCACCTTATTTTTCTTTTTAGTTAATTTCTTTTCAGTTAATGGTCATAAACTGTCAAATCTAGAACATAATCCATCTCATCCAAAGAAGATGTCTCTACCTGGTCAGATTAACCTTCATGTAGTAGACCATATTTCTCTCCATTGTCTATAAAAAAAGCCGATGGAGACTAGCCCAAATGTAAACATCTAAACAACATGGGAGGAGCTGTTGACTCCCCAAAGGTAGAGAGGCTTTGCAGAAAGATTTCGACAAATTAGAGAGCTGGGCAATCACTGACTGCATGAAGTTTAACAAGAGCAAATGCCAGGTTCTGCACCTGGGACAGGACAGCCCTGTAGTACAGACTAGGGGAAGAGAGGTTGGAGGGCAGCCCCACAGAAAGAGATCTGGTGATTCTGGTTGGTGGCAAGTTGAATATTAGTCAAGAGTGTGCCCTGGCAGCCAAAAGGGCCAACCACATCCTGGGGTGCAACAAGCATGGCATTGCTAGCTGGTTGAGGGAAGCAACTGTCCCACTCTACTCTGTGCTGGTGCAGCCTCACCTTGAGTACTGTGTGCAACTTTGGGCACCACAATATAAGAAGGATATAAGAGAGCATCCAAAGGAGGGCAACAAAGGTGGTGAAGAGTCTAGAAGGGAAGGTGTATGAGGAGCAGCTGAAGTCACTTGGTTTGTTCAGCCTAGAGAAGAAGAGACTGAGGGGACACCTCATTGTGGTCTTCAAGAGGGGGAGCAGAGGATCTCTTCTCTCTGGTGACCAGCAACAGGACCCGAGGAAACAGCATGAAGCTGGGTCAGAGGAGGTCCAGTTTGGATATTAGGAAAAGGTTCCTCACTGAGAGGGTGGTTGAAATTTATTTTAATTTACCACTATTTTACTATTTTATAAATAGCTGTTCTCTGAGCAGCAGCTAAGAAGAAACTGTCAAAAATGTTTTAGTTTTACCAACTTTGTATTTTTCATAGGTTTATCCAAATATCTCAGCTTGGGTGCAAATTGCTTGTAAAGAATATGTAAAAATAGGAAAATAAGTGTACTTATTTTTTTTCCATTTGTTTCTAGTTCAAGACTGATGAAGGCAAAATATAATGTTCTCAGCTTTTGGGGGGGGGGTTAATTATGTGGAACAATATGTCTAACACTTCTTTTTGTACTAAAGGCATGCTGCAACTCAAAACACTATGTACAGCAAACTAACAACAATGTTTTATAAATAAACTCAATGTTATTTTAATTTTAGTTATTCAGTGATTGTTTGATATTTAAAGTCTATGTGTAAACACGTTTATCTCAGTAAAACAAGCAAACAAGAAAATAAAACCCTGTTTTTTCTTGAAAATGTCATCACACTGGAACCAGCATAATGGGTTTATATGAGCTTATTTATTATTGCCATCCCCAAGATGTCACCTGTAATTTCCAAGCAGTTCCTGGAACATTACAGATAGCAGTAGCATGTATTTAAACTTTTGCCAAATGCCAGAGACATGGCTCAGTACACTGTAGGAACATATTATGAAAGACTGCTGTTTTTGAGCATTGGTTTTCTAGTATTGCTAAATCTTACTATGTATCTAATATAACACAGTGAAAGAACAGCTGCTGGTTTAGGAAGGCAATATATTTAGAAAGGATTAATCTGGGTCCATATTAGCAAAATAGTAACTTCCATGATTGATGATCTGCTTGTTCTTGATTACTTACTCCCTGAATATTATTGTAGCAAGAAGTTGCTTGCACTGATATTTAAATTTCTTTCCTGGACAGGCAGAAACTAGTTATTGTATATTTGAGTTTTGAATTGCTTTTCTCTGCAGCTACTGTTTACTCTCTGAGGATAGCTGCTTGGTTCTAAGAATTCTGCACTGCATTTAATTCTACTTACTGATGGTAAGTGGATAAAATCTTAAGGCAGAAACACACTTTTCTATGATGCTTGTTTTTTCTATATTAAGTTAGAAGCCTATGTTCCAATTCTGATATAGACATTGCTTCTGGTCATGATCAAGTCAATGAATCAACAATCCAAGATGGACTATCAGGGAATGCTTATATGCCAGAAATGGACAATGAAAATTGGTAACTTTTGGTTTTAATTTCAACAGAACTTCAACAATTTATTCAATAGTTTCACATTCTAAAGCCAACCTGAAAGCCCTGCTAAGACAAGTGAGACCTTGACAATGTCTGTCCAGCCCGAACAAACTGGATTAACCTTAATCCAAACAACTGGAAAAACAAGAAAACAATCATGAACCTTGTTATATAACTATTGTTAACAGAATAGAAATCTTAGATTAGAAATTGCTACCACCAGCTATACCTATCCTGCTCCATAAACAGATTGTAACATAAAACAGATTTTAGAGCATATGTCATTGAGTGATGTGGTGCCTGTGCATTTTAGAATTTGTGACTACTAGCACCATGGTAATCTCATTCTCTTCTATCATTCTCTCTTTATCTCTTTATGTGTTTCATCTTCCTATGGTATGGACTGGCATTCAGTTTACAGGACTGTGAGGCCACAGCTACCAATTTTGTGTTGAATAATTGAGAATCTTCATGTTTCTCCAGCAGAAACAACAGGCAACAGAAGGCAAAAAGTGGTAATTTTTACATAAGTGAGGTAACGTGTGAAACACCATACAAACCATACTTTCTGAAAGCAAAGATATTATTGGAAGCACCCGATAGTGTTTTTCTTCTTGAGAAACAGATACTCAGGAAAAGATAAAGAAGAAAAAGCTCCAGGGATGAAAGCTAATAGAAGTAAGGACTTGGAACTTCCAGGTGTGCTTTTCCTGCAGCTTTCTGAAGCATGGATGTGCTTTCTCTCTGCCGTTTTAAATTCTGGTTTTTGCTTGTTTGTTTATTTGTTTTGAGAAATAGAATAGAATAGAATAGAATAGAATAGAATAGAATAGAATAGAATAGAATAGAATAGAGTAGAATAGAACAGAACAGAACAGAACAGAACAGAATGAGTTCAGTTGAAAGGGACATACAAAGATCATCATGTCCAACTGCCTGACCACTTCAGGGCTAACCAAAAGTTAAAACATATTATTGAGGGCATTATCCAAATGCCTCTTGAACACTGACAGGCATGGACATCAACCATCTCTCTAGAAGATGGTTGACCAGTGTTTGACCACCCTCACAGTAAAGAATTTTTCCCTAGTATCTAGTCTGAACATCCCATGTAATTTTTGTGCCATTCCCGTGCACCCTGTCATCACTCACCAGGGAGAAGAAACTGGCACCTCCCTCTCCACTTCACCTCCTCAGGAAACTGTAGAGAGCAATGAGGTCATCTCTTAGCCTACTTTTCTCCAGGCTAGACAACTCAAGTGTCCTCAGCCTCTCATAGGACATGCCTTCCAGCCCTTTTATCAGCTCTGTTGCCCTCCTCTACATGCATTCCAGTATCTTAATATCCTTTTTATATTGTGGAGCCCAGTAACACACAATATTCAAGGTGAAGCTTCACCAATGTTAAATATAGCAGGAGAATCATCTCTTTTGACCAGCTGGCTATGCTGTGTTTAATGCACCCCTAAATGCGGTTTGCCCTCTTGGCTGCCAGGACACCCTGCTGACTCATCTTGAGCCTACTGTTGACCAGCACCGTCAGATGATTTGCTAACTACTGAACATGAGAGAAGATTTCTGTTTCAAGATTGTGAGTTTCAGTGACATGTTTCAAAGAGGAAGCAAGAAAATTTTAAATTACTTCAGAATATTTTGAATTAAAACTACTTAAGAAAATGTTTTTGCATATGAAAATTTTACTATTTGGGTTTCTGCCTTTTAAATCACATGTGGAAAATTTTTAGCTTATAATAGAAAGTTATTAAGAAATTTCCCTTCATTTTTTTCTTTCTCTTTTAGAGACTTAACATCTTCTCTCAAGGCTAGCATTATTTTCTACAATTATATTTCAGAAATGTCATAATTAAAGTTTTCATTTTTTTACATAATTGAGCTATATTTTTTATTCATTGGAACAGTTATGAAATTATTTTAATGGAAATAACCTACAAGGTTTTTTAATGACTTTTCTGTGTTTAAGATTTAGGTAAGAAAGAAAAAACAGGTTTTGATTTTCTGAGAATCCAATAAAACATTGAATGATTAGAGGAAAGATATTACCATATTAGAATATTTTTAGTATTTATTTACTACTATTTTTCTCTGTACTGAACACATATATACACATTATGTACGCTATATTGTGAAGCCATCTCACACTTTTCTCCTTTAAAGAACTTTACTAAGTACAACAAAAGTGTTAGGATTGAGAGTCCAGGCATGGACAAGAAGAATTCTGCATCTGGTTTATATCATGAACTACCTCACCAGTATAACAACAATTAATGTGATATTCTGAACAAAATCAAAAGGGTGTGAGTGCATAAAATGTACATCTATTCCTCCAATGTAGATGGGTCAAATGTCACATCAGGATGTGAATCAAAGATGAAATCTTACCTGGTGTCAGTGATTTATGAAGCTTAAAGAAACCTTTCAAAGGAAATTTAGTGTCTGATTTAATATTGTGTAATATTCACGAGACCTGGTTTAAAGTCACTATGTGGGATCACCATTTGTAACAGTGAAGAAAATGTATGAAATTATTTAACATCCTCACAGTAGTAAAAGAAAGTTAAAATATCCACCTAATTTATGTTAACCTTCAAAAACTTCTTTATCTAAAAATGAGCGAACTTTTAAAAGCACTAAAAAGCACAAAGGAGCAACTAGGTGAATTAAATCCTTACAGATATTATGGACACTACTGAAAAATACTATACTGGAAGCAATGTGCTGCTACATGCCATACCTTAGGAAAGCCTCATGAAATGTTAAATGCAGTTGTAAACATCTAAAAGAGCAAAGACAAGACATTTGCTAAAGCGGAGAAGTTTTATTTTAAAAAGCTGAAGTTGCAGTAAATGAATAGTAAGGATCATAAGCACTTTCAAATTTAATTAAAACATATACACCATTCAATTCTGCTATTGATGTTATGCAAAGTGTCTTCACACAGAGAGTTTGAGGATGAAGACATGCTGGTTCTGGCAGGAGAGTCCACAGCCACCGCAGTCCACAGCAAAGAGATGACAGATTCACACCCCAGAGCTGGTGGCAGGAGAGAAGGGTTCACAGATGAAACAAGGCTACAGGTGCAGATGCTACCATGGGCTGAAGGTTTTAAGCACTTTTTCCTTGTGACCTTTATGCCCCAAAAGAAAAATAAGGACACAGAGAAGTAAGAAAAAGAAAAAGTCATAGCTGTGAGGAGGGAACACATGCCTATTTATCTTCTTTCTTTATCTAACAAGCAGCAGGTTGGAAGAGGAGGAAAGGACAGAGGAGAATGAAAGCTATGATCTCGTAATGCATTAGGAACATGGACAAGTTTGATCTGGCCCACTCCTTCTCAAAGTCCATCTTCATGTGTGGGTAAAAAATGCAGGCTTTGCCAAAGATATCTCTTCAGCTGATGTACTGCACCAAGTTTAAACCATGTTGAGCCAAGATTGCTGCCTATGGTCCCAAACACCAGACTCCTGGAACATGGTGGGCAGTAGTGTGAGTGTTGGGGGTATCACTAGCCCTACTAGGAGAAAGACCAGGAGCTCAGCAGCATCTGTGGCAGCAGTGGTAGATTCAGCAGCAGCAGTAAGACTGATATTGGTATTGTGGTGCTGCAGTTGCAATGGTGGTGATGATCTTCCTTACCTCCTGTCTCAGAGGGAAAAAGGAACAGGCAAAGGAGTGTCTTTATTTTACTAAGCACATCTCACTCACATTGTAACAAGAGCTGGGAAGGCACAGTCACTCTTCCCTTGCTGCCTAATCTTGAAGATAAGGTTCTAGGTAGACATTTTGCTTGGATCAGTACAGCTGTGCTTGCATCTTACTCTCCTCTCCTCTCCTCTCCTCTCCTCTCCT
>VXAA01000984.1:47160-67341 GCA_013399115.1 Anseranas semipalmata | reverse complement strand
AGTCACCATCCCTGGAGGTCTCCCAGAAACCTGTAGAGGTAGAACTTAGTGATGTGGTTTAATGGTGGACTTGGTAGTGTTAGGTTATAGGTTGCACTGGATGATCTTGGAGGTCTTTTCCAACCTAAATGATTTTATATTTATTTTTATGATTCATGGCCCTTTGTTGGACTCTTTCCAGTGTGTCCATTCCTCTCGTACTGGGGAACACAGACCTGGACACAGTGCTCCAGGTGTGGCCTCACCAGTGATGAGGAGAGGGGAAGGATCACCTCCCTGGACCTGCTGGCAATACCTTGTTGCCTAATGATGCACAGGATATCATTGGCCTTCTTTGCAGCAAGGGCTTGTTGCTGACTCCTTTTCAACTTGGTGTCCACCAGGTCTACCAGGTCTTTCTCAGCAAAGTTACTTTCCAGCTGGGTGGCCCCCAGTATATACCGGTGCCTGGGGTTGTCCCTTTGCACTTCTCTGGTTTGAAATTCATGAGGTTTTTCTCAGCCCATTTCTCCAGCCTGCCAGGGTGTCTCTGGATAGCAGCATGACCCTCTGGTGAGTCTGCCATTTCTCCCAGTTTTTTTGTCATCAGTGAACTTTCATTCTGCCCCATCATCCAGATCATTAATGAAAATATTAAACAGGACTGGTACCAGTATTGACCCTGGGAGTACTTCACTAGTGACTGGCCTCCAGCTAGACTGTGCCATTCATCACAAAACTCTGGACTTAGACCAGAGTCTTTTGATCTACCTCACTGTCTGCCCATCCAGTCCACACATAAACAGTTTGTCTATGATGATCTTATTGGAGACAGTGTCAAAGATCTTACTGAATTCCAGACGGACTATCCATTACTCTCTCCTCATCTATCAGGCTAGTCTTTTCATCATAGAAGTTTATCCCCTTGGTGAATCCGTGCTGACTACTCCTGATGATTTTCTTCTCCTTCATGTGCCTGGAAGTGGTTTCCAGGATTATCTGCTCCACCACGTTCCCAGCAATTGAGGTGAGGCTGACTGGCCTATAGTTCCCTGGGTCTTTCTCTTTACCTTCTTGAAGATAAGAGTAACGTTTGCTTTCCTCCAGTGTTTGGACACTTCTCCAAGTCACCATGATTGATAAAGGTTATAAACAGTGGTCTTGCAATGACACCTGCCAGCTCTCTCAGCACTTGTGGATGCATCCCATCAGGGTCCATGGACTTGCCCAGTTTGCTCAAGTATTTCCTGAACTGATTCTCTTCTACCAAAGATACATCTTTTTTTGTTCTAGCCATTCAGCCTGGCCTCTGGGACCTGGGATTCCTGAAGGCCAGTCTTGCTGGTCAAGACTGAGGCAAAGAAGGCATTCAGTACCTCGACCTTTTCCCTGTTCTGTGTAACCAGGTCTGCCATTTTGTTCAGCAGTAGGCCCCCTTTTTCCCTAGTCTTTTGTCACCGATGTACGTATAGTAGCCCTTATTGCTGTCGTTGACATTCCTGGCCAATTCAATTCCACTGGAGCTTTAGTTTTTCTAATTTCATTCCTTGATGCGTTTCTCTAAGTGTAATGGCTGGCTTATACTTTCTGGCATTTTTTCTATATATGTCAACCCTTGTACTTAGAAAAAAATGACATATTCGTGTTAGAATGCTCAAACCGCTCTCTGCCTCATCATTAGCAGTCTCAGCAAGATGAGAATGTGTTGAAATTTACAAAGCTCAGAGACGCTGGCCAGATGTTCCTGTCAGAACTTCTCTTTCACAGACCTTAAATTTTGAGAGGACCTTGAAGTACAGTCACTGCTGTCATAGATGTCCCATCTCAAATAATTCTTCTTATTGTGCTTCACCTGAAATTTAGATTTCTTACCTTGACTGTGCTTATTGGAAGATTTTTCAGAATCTTCTGTTAATCTTACATTAATTTCTATTCTTAATGGGATAGAAAAATGACATGTTTATCTTTCAATTTCTCTAATCAGGTTCTGACTAGTCATTGACATGGGATACTCTGTCACTCCCATTTGGGAGGACCACTCAGTACATTCTTCTTCCAAGCCTTTTTCTACTTGCTGAAGCTCCCAAATTATTTTAGAGGATTAAAGTTGTGACTTCCATTATGGGAATGATTTAAATAACAGTCATTTGTGTCAGCAACACTGGATGCTACAGTTGTTTTATCCACTCCACACTCAAGTACCCATTACTTTTGATGGGAAAAAATCCATGTTAATCTTTAACTGCAGCTGACAGGCTTGTTTAATTGGCAAGTTGGTCTCATTCTACTCTTTCGTTATGTCTGAATTTTTAAGGGTGCAGACATAAAAGAAAATGTTTCTATCATGTGACATTATTTGGTTAAATTCTTGCCCAGAAAGAAGTTGTAGTTATTTCCTTTTTTTCTTTCTTTTTTTTTCTTTTTTCTTTTTTTTTTTTTCTCCAGGGCCACAGGTAATACCTGTCTGAGGAAGTAATTAATCACATCTCAAATGTTTCTACGTCATAAGGATTTTTCATTTCCTTCAGGAAAAAAAAAAAAAAAAAAGAGACCCTTGTTCTTATATGACTCACTGGTATAGAATCAGTTGCTGGTTTCCAGCATGTCTGGTCTGGAAACGGCCTCATTTTGTTCCTCTTTCATTTTTTGTGGCTACAAATTTCTCAAATAAGCAAAAATCCTTTGGCTGAAACATTTTGGTTTTTTTTGGTTTGAATGTCAACCGTTGTGTTTCTGTATCACAATGAGATAAGAGTTTTTATTTCAAAAATCATTACACAGTTATATTTCAGAAGTTCATGTGTACAATGAGAAAATTAGGAGTCCTTTGCTTCTTCTACCACATTGACCTTCTTTTTTTCCATTGAGGAATGTTTAGTTATTCTAATTTGTTTGTGACCTCTATTTTTTCTTTTTTGTAGAAAAGTAGGTAGTAGAATTGCCACAAAATAGGCCTGAAAATAGTAAATAAGCTTCAATAGTGCCCAAAGTTAGATCCACTGCAGAAGAACTGTGTAGGTAACTTTTTCCTCAAAATCCCCCAGAAATCCTGAAAAATGTTTCTGTCTCCAAAGAAACAACCAGGTTAAGCAAGATATTATTAATAATATGCAAATTTTAAAAAAGTTGTAAGTCTGTTCCTTCAAGTGAAGCTAGCTTTCTGAAAATTGATGGGATATGACCATGATCCAGCCAAGGCATCGAGGAGAATTTACCTTACTGTTTCCTTTAAGTGAATACCTGAACTGCCACCAAAAGAGCACTGCCTCTGAGCAATGTTTTGTTGGAACCCAAGCATAACAGTGAGCTTTTGTTGTACAAGAACTTAGGTCTTCTGGATATGTGGGAATGAAACAAACAAACAAACAAACAAACAAATCTCCTCCCAGTCCAATGAGTTTCACCAAGTAGGATAGGACACCTGGTCTAGGTAAGACACCTGGGCTTCAGCCCTCTAAGTACGAGAAAATGCTGTTCAAAAATAGGTTTCCTTCTGCTAATAAGAGAGCATAAGTCCACTGATTTAAGCGTGGGAGACAATGTTCAGATTGTGGCAACATTTCAATAGCAATTCTGCTTCATTCCTGAATTGGTTGTAAGTTGTTCCAAAGTACATCTGAAGTATCCATCTGCTTGTCTTAAGCGTATATGATCCAAATCACTTTATTTTACATGCTTGTGGCTGCATTTTGTACATTGTGTAAGGAAAATGGGGTGCAAATAATAAGATTAAGTTAGGCTATAAAGGTATCAATTCATCTGGAAACATTATATGGCAATGTATAACTCAATGTAGTCTTAACTACTCATGTACTTTGGGAGAGCTGCCAACATCTCTTACATTTCCTAACCTGGCTCCAATATATTGCTATAGATTGCTCATCTTCGTGTTGTGGTTAAAGGGCAAAGAATTGAGAAGACTGCTTTGTATTTAGGAAAATGGTCTATGCAAGAAATCAGGAGTCTTAGACTTCTCCATCCCCTCCTTGTTAGAGTGGTGCTTCTCAGTGTATTTCCAGACCTGTCTTATGTGTGGAAGGAGCCACTTTACTGGACTCCAGCCGTCCATTGAGGTGCAATGGTGTGATACGTGTGCACTGAACTCTTGTAGTTTCAGCAGTGTTGCTGTACACAACTCTAGAAAGAAGTGCTTTATAGTTCAGCACCTTTCATCTTTCTTTTCTCTTATGACAGTGTTCTGATCTTATATAAGCCCAGAACACTCTGCAACTCGTTTTATATTTTTATAGATTACCTCTCAATTCTGTGAATGCTTTATACTCATGACTGTATTTATAACACAGTAACTTTGGGAGTAGTGTCATCTTCCTCAAGTTATTCCTTCTAGAAGGAATAGAGCACTGTTAACATTATGTCATTCCATAAGCTAAAGTATGTGTTTACATGGAAAATTATGTCTTGTTATCAGAAATGGTGAATTTGCTGAATTAGCTCCTAATGGAAAAATCATTACTAGAGTTACTTAAAATATTAACAAAAAAAGAAAAAGAGAAAAAAAGAAAAATCTTTTGTGTTGGATATAAAGTTTTATCAACCATAAGAGAAAATACCATCATAGAAGGTTGTCAATTGAAAAACTTGGGGTGAGAGAGCCTATGTTCTTTTACTTATAGCTTACAAAAAGAACTATGAATTATTTGAAGACAAAAACAAAAATTGGGGAGAGGTTAAAATAAAGAAAAAGCAAGGGGCTGAGGGAATGAAAATCCCACACTTCTATTTAATTATCTATCTATTATCTAATGCTATTTATTATCATTGCAGGTGATAATATATATTTTTCTAATGGTTTTGAAAACTGGAAAGTCTTATGAGATGAAGTCTTATGACCTGAAAAATGCTCTGAATTGGATACGGTTTTGCAGAAAATGATATTTGCTTTTTTTTTTTAAACAGTTGATTTTAAATTTTTACTGTTGAAAGCTAATGCTGTTGCAACTTGTGATATGTTCTATAATACTGAAGAGATAGATTTATGTTTTTTTTCAACTGTTGCATGTAAAATTATTTAAGTGCATATATGTCATATTGAAGAGCATGCATTCTAAAAGGTGATAAAATATATACGTTTCATAGAAGGGCTTGGGTTGGAAGGGACCTTAAAGATCACCTGGTTCCAACCCCCCTGCCATGGGCAGGGGTGCCACCCACTAGATCAGGTTGCCCAGGGCCTCGTCCAGCCTGGTCTTGAACACCTCTAGGGGAGGGGCATCCACAACTTCTCCGGGCAACCTGTTCCAGTGCCTCACCACCCCCACAGTGAAGAATTTCCTCCCAACATCTAATCTAAATCTCCCCTCTTTCAGTTTAATACCATTCCCCCTTGTCCCGTCATTGTTTACCTGAGCAAAAAGTTGTTCTCCATCTTTTTTATAAGCCCTCTTTAACTACTGAAAAGCTGCAATAAGGTCGCCCTGGAGCCTTCTCTTCTTCAGGCTAAACATCCCCAGCTCTCTCAGCCTTTCTACGTAGGAGAACATGTAATTATTATCACTTGCTCCAAAGACATTGTTGTATCTTCAGGTATCTAGCAATTTATGATATCTTCCTACCTCCTAAGATTTCGGTATTCATAAGTGATTAAGAATTTCTGAAATAAATAGCTGCACGTTTTTGATAATTGCTACTCATGGAGGCTATCATGAGGCTAGTTTGAAAACTAGTTATGCTTGATTATTTCTAAAATCAATATAGGGAAAAGGAGCAGCAACTAACAAAAATGGAAATCAAAACTCTAATCAAAAACATCTAAGCCAGAATTAACTTGATCCAAAGTAACTAAAGAGATTTAAAGAGTTTTTTTTTAGAACCAACTTCAAAATCACTTAAGATCTTAAAATAACAGAAGAGGAATGATCATTTTGTATTGTGTTTGTGACAAGCATACAACATATGGTTTGAGACAATAACTATGACATCTAAGTGCCAGAATAATATAGATAAAAAGAAGAAAAATAGTGCACATGTGGGGTCTCTGTGATAGTTACATCCTTTATGTTTTTAGCTTAATATGTGTTTTTGTGCATATGACAATGATTTGACATTGACATCCTATGTGGGAAAAGTTTATTTTTATATTCTTGCCAAAACATGCAAAATAGTCCTGTCATCTTAATTTTGATTTGCGGTGGGATTCTGTTTGATATATTTGTATCAAATCTATTTCATGTTAAAATATGAAGGACTGGCAACCTAACAAAGACATTTCAAAATATGAAAGAGTTCTCCAGCATTCATGTCAGTCATTTCCCTAAGCTACTATATTCATAGGATACGTACAATATGATAGTATAACATAATATGTAGATTAAGTTGTATTATCCTCTCATAGCTTCTTGACAGAACAGTTCTTACTCTGTTCAAGCAAAACAGCTATTAGTAATGGTTGTACACTATGATAGAAACCATAATAAAAGAAAAATGTAATTTAGAGTGCCTTTGCCTACAGCAAATGCAGAGATACCCATCAGATATCTTTTCCCTTTGTAGTACTTTAAGCATTCTGATAACCAAACCAAAGACCACTGAAGGCAAAGAAAGCTTTTTCATTCATTTTCATGAGCCTTGGAACAAAGCCAGAGTACAGAAAATATTGTACGTAAAATTAGTTTTTGTATAACACAGAAAATTTCTGGCCATTATACTCAGATTTTTTTTTTTAACCTATTTGAATATCCATATCCCAAAGGAAGTGTAATTGTTTCTAATATGACATTTACAAGTTTAGTAATGCTGTTTGCACATAGCAAGCCGCAAACATTTTATAAAGAATATTTATTCTTTGTTTCATAGATATTTCAGTATTAAAGCAGAAGAATAAATCTGTTCGGATTATAAAAATCTCTAGTTGTCTGGTACGGAACACAAAATATAGGAAGCAAGTTAAATGGAATACAAGTCCTAGCACTTTCAAGTTTCATTTTCCTCTGTACTTGTCCAAATGAATGTTTACTTATTAAGAGAGAGAGCTACATTGAAAAAGCTTGCTTTGCATGTTGTTAGGGTACCTTTTTAGCCTGGGAACCAGTTTGTTTTTTCTCCAAACCATTGCATCAAGCTGGCATCCACGCAGTGTTTGTGGTGTACCATACATCACAAAAAGTAACTGCTAATTATCACCACAGAAATTAAATAAGGAAAATGTTCTTAAGAATATGGTTGGTAAAATTTTCCACTTTGTTTGAACGATTTGCAATTTTGGGTTATCTAAATTAGATGCCAAATAACAGGGCAGCATAATAAATGGCTGCTCACTCTGCCATACAATCACTTCAGATTCAGTAAGTATACAAATGCCAGACTTCAGCATCATTTCTCAAAGCGGAAATGAACCTAGCAAACAGAGTGTGCACTTCAGGGTACTGACATAGGCAGTGGATAGGCAGTGTGTTGCCCTAATACTCCTAAACTTCTCCACAGAACTTTGAAAAAACATGAGTGCTTCAAAGTTTGGTAGGTTAAAATATTTATTACTTGATTTGTAATAACAAGGTAATTTAAAACACTGCACAAAATGAAATTGGCAGGAAGACTAATGAACTAAAGCCAAATTCTGACCTGCAGGAAATGGATTCAGTTACACCGACTTCAGGGGAAGTGCATCTAATCACACTGGATCTGAATTAGCCCATAAATCTTTGGCATTGCTTTTGGCGGTAATAGTTTTGTTCTAGTTATTAATGGGATCTGATTCATAAATTCATATGAAATATTTTGTGTTGCTTAAAAGCTATAGACCAAATTGCTTCCTAAAGTAATTCTAGTTTAATTGGAATAACAGCAAGGTTTAACATGGATTTAATCTTGAATTAATAACAATTCTTGATCTTAATAAGTAAATTTAATAACTATTTTCAGCTGAATTAATTTAAATGTAATATCTATAACTAACCCAAGCTGAAGATTCAACCCAGGTCATTTTAAGTCAGGAAATGTGAAATAGAGATAAATGTTTAAGCAAGCCTTAAGCTGGCCAATGGTACAAAAGCTGACCAATAGCACAAGAACATTGTAGGCCCTTTCACATTCCTCTGTGTTAAGAACAAAAAGTGTACTGAAGGTGTAGAAGAACCACACTCTGATTGTCAGCTTACAGTGCTTGAATTGGCCCCATCATTATGGAAAGCATCCTCTCTGCCTCTGTCACTTCTTAGGAACCAGGAGCAGCTCTGAGCTAAGTGACTGTACCTCTGTGCTGTCTCTGTGTTGGAAGTGGTAGAGCCTCTCCTCAAAAAGGATCTTAAACCTCCTTCATCTCTGTTGTGTGAATGGCAACGAAGCTGGTGAAGGGTCTAGAGAACAAGTCTTATGAGGAGTGGTTGAGGGAACTGAGGTTATTTAGCCTAGAGAAAAGGAGGCTTAAGGGAGACCTTATTGCTCTCTACAACTACCTCAAAGGAGGTTGTAGCGGGGTGGGGTTTCGTCTCTTCTCCCAAGCAAGAACTGATAGGACAAGAGAAAATGTCCTCAAGTTGTGCCAGGGAAGGCTTAGGTTGGATATTAGGAAAAATTTCTTCACTGAAAGGGTTGTGAAGCATTGGAGCAGGCTGCTTCAGGGGTCGCCATCCCTGGAGGTATTCAAAAGATGTGGTGCTTGGGAACATTGTTTGGTGGTGGACTTGGCAGTGCTGAGTTAACGGTTGGACTTGTGATCTTGGAGGTCTTTTCCAACCTAGGTGATTCTATGATTAATGAGTATGTGCTGCTCCTTGAGTTGGTGCTCTTGCAGCCCAATGTTGTGGCTCCAGTCTTCTTCCACTAAACAGCTCACTGCCATTGACATGACTGGACATCATTGCACTTCCTCAGTGCCCCATTTTTTTGTTAGAATTAGGTGAATTTTTTGCTCTTCCACTTTTCCACTTCTTTTCATAAATTGACTCTTCTGACTCGATTGGTATTATTGACTCTTTTATGAACATATTTCAAATTACTGCAAACTAACTTATCTTCCTGCCTATACACTCTGCCTCAACTGTGCTGTTCGAAAATAAACTACATACAGATTATGAAAAAGTGGCAAAATAAATTTTTGTGTTCTTTAAATAATGAGCTGAAAGTAAAATAGACATGGAAATTCCTTTTTGCTTTGTGGGGACGTGCTTACACACTTGCTTACAGCGATTTGTTGTTTTTCTGTTGCCTGCCAGAATGTCATCCTAGTTATTCCAACTCTGCAGCTGTGAAACGTAACTGTAAACCACAACAAATGATAAGCAAGACCTTGCAGAAAGCCTTCATATACTTTTTCTCCCTTCCCCCCCTGTTTGTACAAAATGTTTTACTATAAATATTTCTTGTGTTCTGTCAAAATGTTTTAAAGACCACTAAAGAATGGTAGGCTAACAATAGGGAAAATTGAAGTAAGATTGCACACAGAATAATTTATCATTTTATAAGCAAAACGATAACAAAATAATTTTCCTTTAAGTTTGCAATGTTATTTGTAGATTATATGTATTTGGATCTTACTTCATTTTTTGTGTACTATTTATATATTAAATTCACACTTGCCTACATTGTATTTTCATATTATATTGTAAAGCAGGATTTCCTTTGAAATGCCAGTTGTAGAGAACAATGTAATACTCAGTAAAACCCAGTTTTCCAGCAAAATTTGGCTTTCCATATTCTTTATGTTCTGATGTCTCTACTAACTACTACTAACTCACTTGTTCCCCTTTCCAGTGCTACTCCTAGCCATTACAGAGGAACTGATTTTCATGGTCATGTCAAATGTAAATCAAAGCAGAGCATCAATTTTCTTAAGGTATTTCAGGAATTAGACTGAGAATGTTGACCACTGCATTCTGGTGTTAGATTCCTGCACAGTAATATACTATTTCCTAATTAAACAACTGCAAAATAACCTGACTGATAGGAAATGGCACATACGGACATGCATCAAAGTTACTCTTTATTGGGATCCAACTGACATAAAAATGAAGTATAATATGAAGGATGCCTAATGCTCTGTATCTAGATAGTATAAATTCATCAAAGCAAAGATATGAACATGGCAAATGAATATTTTTCTCAGTCGCTTTGACAGTCGCATTATTATTTCAGTGGAATTAAATGCTTTCCAGCTTTCAACGTGTGATACGCATCAGTTGCAGGACTTCTAACAACAAATTATATTTAAAAGCAATAACCTACAGAACTTATGGTTACCAAGTTTTATAACATTGTTCTTCTGTCAATTATTCCATTTTTTATCACTTGAGTTCACCAATACAGCATACCGGCTTACTGACAAGCCCTTTGCTTTCAACAAACCACAAATTAGTGATTTTAGTTTTCATCTATAAAACTAAAACCCATGAAACCTGTTTACTTAAGATACATACAGACTTTGTCCATTTTAGTACTATTTTAGGACTTGACAAAAAATGCAGCCTATAATCAATTTTAAAATATGGCTTCAGAGTAGGTGAAAGGAGATAGAATTGTAATGGTATTAATTCATGTTTGATGTCCTAATCAGCACACCTACCTGCAGACAAACCTGAAGTCAACCACAAAACACAAATTGGAGTGTGATGCTATTCTATATCTAGGACAGTGAACTCTTAGTTTGTTGTATTTTGTTGGTGGTGGTGGTAGAGGTTTTTTTTGTTTGTTTGGTTGGTTGGTTTTTTTTTTTTTTTGAGTATATACTTAAAAGAAAACTGAAACTGTTTCTAAGATCCAGTCATAAAAATGTGCCTTTGGGCAGTCTTTTATCCCAACTTAAGTGAAGTTTGATCTTTTCTGACCTTTTACCCTTTCAGGTTACTTTCTGACCTTTTTGGAACCAGTAAACAATATCACTGTAGTCCAGGGGCAAACAGCAATCCTCCACTGCAAGGTAGCAGGAAATCCATCTCCAAACGTCAGATGGCTAAAAAATGATGCTCCGGTGGTTCAGGAGCCAAGACGTATCATCATAAGAAAAACAGATTATGGTTCACGTCTGAGAATCCAGGATCTCGATACCACGGACACAGGATACTACCAGTGTGTGGCTTCCAATGGGATGAAGACGATAACTGCAACAGGAGTGTTGTTTGTAAGGCTTGGTGAGTTCCTGGCTTTTATAATTGCTCAGAATACTTTATTCGCTAGGTATTAGTTTTCACAATAGCATAAAGAGAAAAGAATTTGGTGTTTTAAAAATTTTGAGCAATGAAAGAAAATAAATAAAGCTAATGCCAGGGACCTCTCCGCCATCACAGAACATCATGGTTGAACTCGATGCCCATTCACAAGTAATAAAATAAAGTAAATACAATTGGAAGTCTGTAAATATGTAGTGAAGAAAAAAAATTTAAGTGCTAGAATAATGTATAAAAAGGTAACATTTCATTGCCTGGAGTTTTCACTCTACGGCTGAGCTCAGCCTGTTAGAAAAAAATAAATAAATGAAGAGAAGCAGTTTTCTATGTGATGTTCAATAGTGTTGTACCTATCCTTGTGAAATGCCATGTTTGTACTGCTACATGAAGCCTAGCTTCAAATTCTGCCCTTTGAGAGCTAAAGGTACACTGCACCTTTCAAGAAGTACTTATATTGCTTTTTAGAGATGTGATCATTCAGTCTGGAAGCAAAGCTTTTATTTATTTATTTTGCTTGTAAGTGTTTCTGATGCAATGAAAAAATAATTCAAGACACATTTTCCTAAAATGTGTTCCAGTTTTATAATGATAATAACTAACTCCACAGTTTGTTTGTAGTGATTCATTAAGTGCTGGCTATCAGACCTTGTTCCCATTGTCACAAAGGTTAAGGGCATACGCTTGTCATACCATAAACCCTGATAGTATGGCTCAGGTGGGGCTTAGTAAGCGATGTGTCAAGATAACGCATTGTCTTTTTAACAGCCTATGTTTTTATGGCAGTAGATGTTTTCCAACAAAAATTATGTCCACTCAAGTTGCTGCCTGAACAGACAGAAGATTCATGTGATTTTTATTTGTGGTCTTGAAAATAGCAATATGTAATTATGTGCAGGAACTCAGAGGCTTTTGTTTGAATCTTGAGACAAACCTTCCTTAAAGAGACAGTTTGCTTTAGGTTGCTACTGACTTTTTTTATGCTGTTGTCCTTGAGCCAAACTTGCCAGCAATGTTTGTTTGTTTTATGTTTGCAGGTCCAACAAACAGCCCAAATCACAATCTTCAGTAAGTACATTTTGGAAAATTACTTAATGCACTCTGACCAATTTTGTTCTGTAAGAATTTTGTTCATAAACTCAGTAAACACTGCCTGCAACCACAGTATGTTTGCTAAAAATATCTAATATGACTGAAAACTCACAGAATGGCTGAAACCTTTTCTGACAGGGATGGCATTGTGTTACTGTGGGTTTGGGTTTGATCGAATATTCTTGAGCAACTTCTGCTTGCTTATTTCATATTTTGGACAATGAAAATACCACAGAGTCATGATGTTTGAACACTAATTGTTTACAGGGCAAGTATGGGCTGGACGAGCAGTTAAAAATGAATGGGTAGAATGCTTAGGTTGCTGTGGTTGTAAATTTACCCATGTTATACTATTATAGCTTCAAAAGTCAGATAAAACAAAACTAGAATCCTCTCTTTGAGCAGTTAGGTAACCTCTATTTGCTAGTGTCATTTTGACTTTAGTGGTGACTAGGTGATTTTTCTTAGCTGTATTGGCTCACTTGCAAATCCATTTTCATCTTTATGACTGGATCAGCTCTATTTCTGCTTTATGTATTAGTTTGAATTCAACTAATACATATGGTGTAATTTCTTGAGATAGATTCTGCAGCCTATCAATTAATGGCACAAGGAATGCAACGAGCCTTTTTATGTGTTAGTTGCATAACGTTACTGTTGGAATGGAGTAATTAAAAATAAGGATAAAAGCAAATGTGTAAAGACACATGGATGTTTTTTAGATGTACGTTACTGATCAGTGTTTGAGTCCACTGAACTTGCTTGAGTGGAAATACCTTAAATGGCTGCAGTGCTGACCACTAATCCATCCATTTTATATGTACTTCACTCAATAATCTTACATATATAAAAATAAAACCACATGGTACATATTATTGTATTTTATATATGCACAGAATGTGCAAATGAATTTGAAGGATTTCAACACTGTAAAGATTTCACAAGGTTTCATATTTTTCTTAAAATTGATCGATAACTATTGAGGATTAAAAACAGCTGTTTAAGACAGCATACCGAAAAATGTAATAATTTCTGTAACCACTGAAATCGTATTTAAGATCATACAGCTCTTTGCTTTAGAAAACTGTTATACACCTTCTCTACAAAAGGAAAATAGTGGGATGCCAGGAAGCCGTCTGATCTTTTACAAGATTAGAAAGCAGAGACTGGTACAAGAGATAGCGAACTAAAATATGCATAGTTCAAAGAACACACTTCTCCAATACTGTTGAAGAGTAGTGAGCTCTGAGGACAAGGTGAGAAGCTGGGAACCAGGTTTTAAGTTGATTAACGTTGTGTCATTAAGCAACTATTTAAAAAATCTTATTTCTTTTGTTTTCCCAAATACCGTATCTTCCAACCTCTTCTCCTGCACTGAACATTACCTTATTAATATTTTACAAATATCAACATAATTAAAAAAAAAACCACCACTGTTAAAATGAAAAAAAAAAAATTACTATGTGACACAGATTTCTTGATTACATGCCCACTAAAAAGAGAAGTGAATTAATGTTTCTTGGATATCTTTCATTCCTGCTTTACCTAGCTTTTGAACATTTTACTATTCAACCTTTACTGGTTTTCAAATATAGGTTAAAATAAAGAAATAAATAAATTTTAAAAATACTAACATTGGGGGAAAATGATGGACATATATGGGTCTGGAACTGGTTTGGGATTACGACACCCCTAAATTGGTCCTGTACCAATGCTATCAGTGGTGGACCTGGAAGCAGTAGCTTGCCATCACATTTTTGGGCCTGCCATTGGAAGTGAAGTAAAGAATACACTGCTGGTAGATATATATATATTTTTTCCCCCATATTCACTAGATTGAAGAGAAATCTGAAACTAGAGACAAACAGGCTGAGATCAAAGGTCTAGAGAGAAGTCTTGGGGGACTTAGCATAGGAGGTCCAGGAACCTTCAGGGATTACAGATCTTTGCCTCATTGTATGCCTTCTCCTATTTCTTTTTTTTTTTTTTTTTTGCACCTTCCTACTTAACCAGGTTTTGTCCACCTTTCCAAAATTCATACCCTCCTTTCTGATATTATTTTCTTTTTTTTTTGTTCCCATATTCCTCTGCTCCATGACTCCTGCCTAGTACTGCAAATAAAATGCTGTAATTTGACAGTGTAATTTTTGTTCTTTTCAGAAACTGATTATGTTTCTTTTTGTTCTTTTTATGAATATTTTGTATAAAATGGTGCAGGTCAACTTGTAAGTCAGAATAGAGGAAAGGGGGAAAAGATGAATGAAATACCTAACTTGGAAAGGGCTGGTGCGGAACAAAGGGCTCTTTCTGCTTGCTGGCTGCACAGCACAGTCTCGTGTTGAACCACCTAAGTGCCGTTTCTCCTGGCATTAATGCTTCCAAAGAGACATGCTTCAGTGAAAGCACTGAAACCTAAAACCATTGAATCTTGGTTTAAAACTATACCTAATGAATTATTAAGGGATAAAAACCCTTACCTATGTAGATAACATCTAACAAGGTATTTTTATGTAATCCATATGTTCTGCTGTGGATTTTTAGAAATTATCTAACAATTAAAGATTGCTGTAGATCAAATGCGCATTTTGCAGTATTTGCCAGTGCAAAAAAAGGCCTTGACTGTCTGGTAGTGACATTGAGAGATTTCCATAAAAATCTAAAAGTAAACAATTTCAACAAATACCTGTTCTTAAACACTTTTTTTCCTGCTTGTTTGTTTGGAGAGGGCAGAGAGTGAAGGTCTGTATCTGTAGAAATTTATAGAGATATTTCTATAGAAATGGAAAAATATGATCTATCCAAATTATTTATCAAAAGTATTAAAATCATTGAAAGTATTAATATCTAGTACAAATTAACTTATAAATGAAATAAAATCAAAGCACCATCAAAAAGCTAGTCTCTGACCAGCCTTTGCTGTCCAAAGGGCTATGCTACTGCAGGACTATCCTACTACCAGACTAGCCAGCAGGTTGAATCCTTTCTCTCCCTGCATAATGCTTTTATATTTTGTATCATTAACACTGTTCACTTTTTCCCTTCTAAAAGAGGTATTCTGTCCATCCAGAAAGGTATGAATGTGTCAAAATAAAATAACTGGACAGCAAACACCAGAGAAAGGTATTTTAGAATAGTTTACTATTAAGCAATGAATGCTAATCTCTTGAAGTCTAACAGTAGGAAGGCAGAAAGAGCTGCCTTCCCTTCCAGAGGTATTGCTCTTACAAGATAACATCATTCTAAAAAGACTACTTGTTCTCTAGTTTAACTTATTTTTCTCTTGACTTGAACAGTTTGATTGAATTTTATCCGTTAGGCAAATTCCTGATTTGAAGCTGAGATTCCTCATGTAGGCTGTGACTGTAGTGGAGTCACCCTGAAGGGTATTTGTGATAGAAGATACCTAACAGTATGTTGGCTCTAAGGTCTTCTGGACAATCTGATAAGGTTTTAGGGAGCTGGGCTTTCTAACTATGAGAATTCACTTTTTTATTGAACACTGACTAAGATCGGTTCTGAATTTTCAGTCACCAATGCCTTTATGCTGAACAATGATAAGGAGAAATAGGTGGGTATTCATCAGGTACTACTTATCCGGTCGAAGTTGCTATTACTTTGGGGAGGAATTTTTGAGGTACAGAATGAATCTGCAATACTCACATGCCTTGTTTTTATTTAGGCAGTTTGGGACAATAATTAGAATTTTAAAATTCAGTCCATTGAGGAAAAACGAGAAAAGAACTGTAGTTGATTAAAAACAGTACTTTCAAATGATGGAAGATAGAATGTCTTTAAAGACTAGTAACATCTGAGTTAAAATTCTGGTGAGGAATCCCAAGGCTAGGGTAGGCAGTTTATTCTCTGTGCGTCTGCATATCCTGCCACTTTTATCATGTAGCCAAAGCACACCTCTGCTGTTACCCCAAAGCTGACCTGCATGATGTGACAGGTGGTCATACAGTCTTGTGGTGGGTGCAAATATGTTTTCATGACGTGACAAATTTACATGTAACTGTAAGTTGGAAAATGGACCGTGAACCTTGAGAAAGAGGATGGAAGGGAGTGGGTCATCAGAGCACTTCACACTGAGGCCACCTCCCTGGCCTTGTCTGGGGTCTTCCAGGAAAAAGGCAGTAGCAGTGGGCAAAATCATTTTGTTAGCTAAATCTGTCTGGGAAGCTAAAGATACCCACTTTAAAAAGGAAGAATACTTTCCTTACAATTGAACAGCAGCAGCACCACTTGTATCTCCTTCCTTTCCTTAGAGTGGCAAAAACTCTTTTCTAGTCTCAGTGCAGTTCACCCACTGATAATAACATTTTTAATCCTGTAAATCATACAGGATTTTTCTTAAAATTCACATAAACAGATGTTTTTATACCCAATACAAGGCTATTTCAACTCAGAGTTTACAGTGTTTATTCAGGTCCATTAGGACCAGGTGTTCAAAGATGGGGCTCCTCCAGAATGACATGCATGCCTTTTGTTTCAACAAAATATACACTTGGCTGACATGACCATATTTGAGGTATATATATATTTTCTATGATATTTGTGGTAACATGTTGAAGTTACAGAATAAACGCATACTTGGTGTTCTGGTTTCCCGTTTTAATCAAGGAAGAAGAAGGATTTTGTGATTAAAACACTGGACTGTAATTTTAGAGGTCTGGATTCAATTTCTGGCTGTGCTCCTGTCTCCATGTGTGATTGCAGCAAGTTGTTTAACCTTTGTCTCTCCGTTTCTTGTACATCAAATGGAGATGGTCAATCTTGGGAATTTCTATGCCTTCCACTATTACGGGATCAGATCACTTCAAAATGTTTAGGGTGCATTCTCTCTCTCGAAAGCTGGGAATGTTATTCGTATTTTGCAAATGAGGAACTGAGGCACAGTTTATCTCGGGCTGGTCTACATTAAACAGCATGTGTTTGCCTTGGCAGATTTCCTGGCTTCCTGACAATCCAATCAGGGGATCTGGCTGGAACATGCTGCAGTTCCCTTCTAGTCCCTGTGTGTCAGTTTCCTTTTTAATTTGAAGGTTGGAGGGGAGGCTGTATTTCACCCTGGTATGGGATTGGGACTCCTATCAGGGAATTTTGATCCACTATCTCCGATCTGCTTCTGAGTCCATCAGTTTAAATGTCCTTTGACAAATTGCTCAGGCTGAGACAGGAAATTAGTAGAGGAAGGAGAGAACTGAAACCAAGGCCTCAGTGAACCAGCCATCACACTTCTTTTTCATGCTGTTTTTCTGTCTTATCTATTTTAGAGTGTAATTTTTTTTGGTATAGTGATTGATTTTTACTCTAGCTATATAGTATCCTAGTATGGCTTATACTGTCTCACAAATAAATACATAACTGAAAACTTGGCCTGTCCAGAGCTTTATCATACACTCAAAAGAAGTGTAGTCAGGTGTCTTGTAATGGAAACTGAGAAATTTTTATTCTAATCTTACTTTCGTGGTTTTGAAAAGTACCATTTTTTCTCATGAAAAAACTAGAGTATGTGTAATCAAAGGCAGGGTTAAAGAGCAGTGGAAGTACTGGTTTGAGTTGCTTTGCACCACACCAGATCCTGGCTTCTTCCCACACTATGTAATTTCTTCAGCTTTAATCTTCCATTTAAATCCTTTTTCTAATCTTTAGTAAATAAATTTTGAAGGATCTATGCATTTTGTTATTTAATGATGGAAGCGTAAATTCGATATGGACTTACAAAAATGACTAATTTAGACACCAAGTGTGTATTTAATGTGCTTACCATCATGGAGTAGAGGCAAGCATCTGTGGGCTAGGAAAGCCTACTTTCTACTCTCCAGAGCAGTGGATAGGTTTCTCATAGCCAGAAGGCTATCCTATCAGTCAGGCTGTGAGGTGTGACTCTGAGATGTGCATGTATGGCCAAGAGCTGAATAGAGCTCCAAGTTTGTAAAAATGTGACCCCAACATGCCCTCTTCTAGCAAATTCAAGATCAGCAGCAGGTGCTTAGGTTTGGGCAGCTCAGAGAAACAATTTATATTCAACTACCAAAGAACTTGCAAGCAAAATAAGACATTTGTTGATCCTTTTAAGGATATATGTAAATTGATATTCGAAGTAGTAATGGCCCTTGGGCTTTTGGCAAGTAGCTACTGCAGCTGTACAGGGATCTTTAGTTTGTTTTGATTTTACTTCCTCCCTCTCTCCCTCCCCTTCTCTCCTTCGTTCAGTAGCTTAAATGGCTTTCAAAGTATTTATTGTATGTCCTACAAAAGGACAGTTATATGTCCCTGAGACTTCCTGTTAGCATTTGATGCCACACTGAGTTTAATTAGAGTTCCTTAGGATGCTGAATAGCTTCTAAGTGCACACGTGGAAAGGGTGAATATTGTAGTTAGGCACAAAGGTAAAGGAACACTATTCTAATGAAAAGTAGGTAATTCAACAAAATGAGGTAATGTTGTAACACCACACCATAAATCATCCTTTCAATTTTTATGGCTTTATAGTTAATTTTTCCTTACTTTTGTATTATTTTGTTCTCTGTTTCAGTCTGAAAGAGCCAAACAAACTATAGATGCAACTAATTTAGTGTATTTGAGAAAAGATGAAACAGATGGTACAAAGTGATAAAATTTAAACGTTTCCCTTCGAAACTAAATAACATTAAGTGTGATAGAAAGCATTTTTTTCAAACAAAAGGAGAAAGAAAAAGGTAGCAAGGAAATCTGCTGTTTTAAATTGACACTGCTTTTCTAAGACTAAAATATAAAGTGTTTGAGGTAATATTACTCTAAAGATAAAATTGCAAGAAGCATGTTTTACCAACTGTCTCTCTCATGCTCCTCAAAAAAGTCATTCATAAGTGTTCCATTTCTCTTTTTGTTAAACCTGATAATATTACAAAAGAGAAAAAGGATTGCATTATGTGGGAGAAAAACAATATCTGGTGTATCACAGTTTTTATACAGTATATACAACTTATACACAGCTGTACTTTATACAGTTTTGTATAAAAACAGACTTTGCTTTTACACATATGTGCTCACACACACAGACACATTCACATTTTTTTTTCCCAAAAAAGTTTTTCTAAGAGTTCAATTTGCAAACCAGAAAGCACATTTCCATCCACCTCACCACGCTTTTCTTCAAGTTAGGAAATCAGTCTTTTTGGTTCAGTGGAACAGGTAAGTCTACGCAGGCTGACATGTGTATTGAAATCCTGCTATTTTCATCTGACAATTTTGCAAAATTAGCTTGAAAAAAAAACTCTTTTTTTTTTCTAGCTACCTCATGCCAATAAAGTAGTTTCAGATTGCAAAGCAATGAGCAGAGGGGTAAGGGAAACATGTGCAACGTTAATTTGAAAACTTTCCCCCCAAATAAGAAAAGTCTGCCTCTGTAGTGAATGGTATAAGAAAATAGTTTCAAATAGGAACAAATCTATGCTTTCAGTAGGAGGAGTGCAGACTGTCTTTCTACGTTCTTCTGTAATAGATTACAGTTTATTACATGTTACTTAAAAACATATTCTTAATACTTAATAGTTTCAAGACTAGGCAGTGAGTGATCACTTGTAAACTTTCTGTCACTCAAACTGACAGATATATCAGTATTCACAGGATCTTAGTTTCCACGCGTTAGGAGCTAAATGCTGACTGCTAAACTTGAGAGATGCATTTCATTTCCTAATTGAGTTTTCTTCAAATTTGTTTGAATTAATGGAGAGTTTATTAATGTTAAGCCTGATTAGATTAATTTATGGAGCTGTGGTGCTGCTACAATTACTACTCACAGTCTATCAAGTTAATAATGTTTGTGTAGCATCCTGTGTGTGGCATCTGAAAACAAAGTGTAACTGTGCATTTTGAAAGTGAGCTATTTTGCTTTGCCTGAGGTAAAACACAGTATCCATTATTGTATTTTTGGAAGATTTTAATTAAAAAAGACATTCAGCCATTAATTGTTAAGGGAAAGGGGAAGGGGAAGGGGAAGGGGAAGGAAAAG
>VXAA01000984.1:0-47099 GCA_013399115.1 Anseranas semipalmata | reverse complement strand
AAGGGGAAGGGGAAGAGGAAGGGGAAGAGGAAGAGGAAGGGGAAGGGGAAGGGGAGTATTCACAAAAGAGTTATGATAAGCATTCAGTAAGTGGTTTTTAAGTTCAAAGGAATAAAAGTAAGCAGAAATTATCCTTTGGGATTGCACAAGGGCTGGATGGATACACAGGCTTCCCATCAGTTTTGGGTGCCTCAGGGTGCTGTGCCACCAACCCCAGCAAGGGTAGCTGCTGAGCCAAAGGCTCTTCATTTCTACCATCTTCCAGTGGCTGTGGTACAGGACCCTGCTTCTATTTTTCTTCTTGAGAACTCCAGGGGCTGTGATTGAAACTGGCATAGAATTTCCTGTGCAGAAAAAAGATAATTTTCCTAATTTGGAAAAAATCAACAATTCAATTATGTGGAATTATGATGACACACCAGAATTATTTCATGAGGTCTGGATTCCTTAGCCGTACCACCCAGACCTCGGTTGCTGGAGCCAGCCAGTGAGCGGAAAGCTGTAATAATAGGCTGCTATCTTCAGAACAGACCAGCCCAGAAGATGAGACACATACTTACTTCTATGTTGACAGAAAGGAATGGCAAGACACAAAAAATATTAGGTTTTGCTCCAGATTGTGTGTTCAATCACACACAGGACTGTGTGTTTTTCCAGTGGTAGCCCCTTTGTGCACCCCCAACCTTCTCCTTCTTCACATTCCCATATTGCCTGTCTTCCTGGATCCTCAGCAAACTCCTCATATCATTGCCTCATTTAACCCTAGGTGCTAGCCCTGACATGGGTGCCAAACAGTTTTATTTTCTCATGAAGGACTGCAAAGCTTGCTGTAGATTGGGTATTTGGAGAACTTATCAGCTGCACTCTCACAGGCAGGGCTGAGCACATGAAGATAGAAATGACGTAAATGCTGGACAAATTCGGCTAGTGTTTCATGGGAACAGCAAAGGCATGTCCAAGCAAGTCTCAGGTGTCTGCCCAATAGCACAGGAACTTGATAACATCACAACAAAATGGCTGCTCTTTTTCTTGGTAGTGGTTTTGGTTTGGTTTGTGCTTTTTATTTTTTTTTTCTTGAAGGGAAAAATGGTAATTTTCTCAGGGCTTATTTTTTGAAACACCTGAACCATTTCTTTTGAAGTTAAAAAAATAAATAATACAAACTAGCTTTGGTCTTGGGAAAATTTTAACTCCAATATATTCTATGATGTTAAGAGCAGATATAAAAATAGCCTCTAAAATTGGGATGTATTCTCAAACTGTAACTTTCTGTGATGTAGCCTACAATAAGTAGTTCCTATTGCATTCATAAAAATGTCAGAAAACCTAACAAGTATTTCATATTAATGCTTAGATGCTTTAAAGAAATCATTTACTTGATGCTGGGGTATTCTGATAAGCAGAATATACATTTTTTTCTTAAGACTGGAAAAATTATTGTGAAACTGGCATTTCAATATTGTGTGGCTATAAATAGTTGATGTTTCTGTAGTTTTAATAAAAATGATCTGTGAAGGACTTTGAAGATGAACACTTCCATGTACACATAATCATGTAACTTTGAATTTATAGCTGATGCTATGATAATTTCTGGCTGTTTTCCAAAGTTCTCTGCTATCAGACATATAATCGCTGTGTTAGCTGAAATAGCAAAACCACTTTTGTTATGTTTAAAAAAAAAAAAAATTACATCCATATGGTTCCTTTCATTATTGGATTTGCTCTGTTACTTTCATAAAGGATCACTTTTTTAGGGTTACAGTCAGTTAAAACATTTTTAATTCTGAAACCATTTTTAATTAAAAATTATTTAAAAACATTTTTTACAAAAATGTTTGTTCTTTTTGACCTTTATTAAAAAGCTAAGAAGCACTTTACAGAAACCTGCTATATTTTCCATCATTCAAGAAAAAAAAAAAAATGAAAGCTTGGGGCATTTCCATGGTATTTCATTTGTTTGTTTTGTTGTTTTTGTTTTTTTGTTTTGTTTTAAAATTATTCCATTGTCTTCCCTGTAGCCTCTTTCTCTTTGGATTTGTATAACTGCCATTTTTGACTGTGCTTTCTTTACTTTTCTTCTTTACTCTCAAGACTTTCCACCCCCTACCTGTCTTTCTGGCATACATATAAAATTCTGTCAATGGATTTTAACGAAGTGAGCAATACTACAAAATTTCTATTTGTGTGTATAATCTGCCTTTGTAGGCAGATTAAATCACAATGCATGAACTTGAAAACTGTAAGGATTTTTTTTTTTAAAGGAATTTATTAAATCATGCCAATTCCTGGGTGCCTTTCTGGGGTGAAGGCTGAGCTAGGCACACTTGGAGCTGCTCAGTGGGAGGTGGTTGCCCTTCCCTCACCCACCTGTCCCCACACCAGATTGTTTGGTGAAGCTCGATGTCCCTCCCTTCTATACCATTACAGTGATCAAAGTAGCCCCTCGCCTGTCTCCCCGATGATGGCTTTCCCATCCCACTGGGCAGCCAACATATGCCATCTTGGCTCTGTCCTTTTAGGCACAGCCGAGCTGCCCAGGTCCAGCCCTCTGTCCCCTGCGTTGGATCCCAGGTGCAGACGGCCCCGCTCTTGGGCTGCCCCCTACCAGTTTTGCTGCTGCCTATGCATGGCAGTAATTATAATTGAATTTTCAGCTGGTGGACTCTTCCAAGACCTTTTTGGAGCCAAGCTCTGTGTACTTGCTCAGGGTGGCACGGAATGAGAAGGAGAGATAAAAGTGAAGAGGAATTCTGTTTTCTGGCAGTTGGAGAAATAAGGAGCTGCTTGCTAGATGTTCTTTGAAAGGCTCATTGGTCCTACAGTTTTTTCCTGGGGATGTCAGAGGGAGACAATTTATTACACAGTCATAACACACCATGAAAGATAACTTGCCTTAAAAAAAAAAAAAAAAAAAGGGAGGGAGGGAGACTCAGACTCAATGATTCCTTTTGTAAGCAAGAAGCTGGAATGCTGCAAGGCCAGGTCCATGTTCCCATATTTTGAAATTAGCTTTCTGAAGCTTTTTCTTTTTTAAATTCTTCAGTAACCCTAATGGTAAAAAATGTTTCTGATAAAAAGATCTAATACTCAACAAAGCAGACTGGCAACCTTCCTTGGATTTCCAGCTGACTCATGTGATTTCAAGATCTCATCCCAACATGTTGAGACCTATGAGACAGTGGGAGAATTTACATAAATATCATGTGAATAAATTGAAAGAGATTGGAAGAGAATTTGTAGAGAGAGGTAATACTAGTTTATCTGTTTGAAGTTACATGTGGTAGTCAGAGTGTTATGACCGGTAATGTCAGCAGTGACTATCTTCTGTTCCTTACAGAAATTTAGGGAGCGGGTGTCCTTGTTTAGCTTTGCTTCCTTCATCTTCATGGTGGACTATCTGCCTTGCAACTGTCAAAATTCTTTATCTTCTGTCTCCTGACAAACAGCTTCACTATGTGAATGACTAAGCTGGATTTGTCACTGCTCATTGAGTAACTCTGTGCTGGATCATGGGTAGAACATCACAATAACTTGTATTTCTTTAGGGCCACTTCAACTATTTCAACTACCCAGGCTACTGTAGTAAGAGCTGTCCTGCCCCCGTGTCTATACTTCTGTATGTGGATAGTGTAGTTGAGAACTGCAACATTTTTTGGTACAATGAAACCTTTTCTAAATATGTACAACAATGATAAATATGTGAATGTCCAAGATACCATCAAACCCCAGTAACACGTAATATTATCTCATGAACGCTCTGCCACTCTTTAGTTCTCTCCTACGTCTTTGCTAATGGGGTCTGGATTTCTTGTTACAGAAGTGATGATGATTCTGTGAAAGAAGGGAAGTCAATACCAATTTCCATTGATTTTAGCCACTTAAATGATTGTACACAGTAGCTTGTGGCATGGACACAGCTCAGCTAGAAGTGCTGACACCCACTTAAGGCAATGCTGATAGAGCAAAACAATTTGATTTGTGATTCAATACAGGCATATGCTTAAATCTTATTGATGCACACCTGTTTTCTTGTGTTTAAATGTCTTGCATTAAAAACATCCTCCTTTCATGATAACATCTAAATATATGTTTAAAACATTATTTGGACTGTTTAAATATGTATCTTTAAAACAAATTATGAAAACAAACTTCGGAGTCTAAGTTCTGTGTTTAAAAACACCATTTTTATAATAAGTTGTGGAAATAATTACAATAAGCTAAAAATAAGGTTGTTGTTTACAAGTTGCTGTTTGACAACTTATTTTTCTCTAGGTTATCACAAACACTAAGACCACTTGCTGCTGTGTTTTCACTAATGACATTTAATTGAATTGGTTTATCTATTACTTAGCTTAAAATGGTGTCTTTAGTACTATAATTAACGTTAACAAATTCATCAGTGGAATAAAGATCAATTGTTATTTCCTACTTGGATGTTGAATCTGGAGTTTCAGTTCACAACTTACTTTCTAGAATTAGCAGATAAATATTCAAATCAAATTCAGCACAATTGCTCTGTTCAGTAAATGTGACTTTAATTACCTTTTTAGGGGTTCTGTCATCTGTCACTTTATTCACTTAAAAAAAGCACAAAAATAAATGCTATTTCCTAATATTTATTCAAGTTGTAGATGTAGGGGAATCTTGCTTTTGGGGACTGTTGTTAAACTCAGGGAGCATCTGGTAGCAAAATTCATGGGCCGTATCCCTGGTGAGTGTAAATTGTCATAGGTCCATTGACTTCAACTCAGCTATGACTATATATACAAATTCCCGCACCTGTTAGTTTTTGACTTTTTAACACTAAACTTCTTTTCTGATACCATTTATTACATTCCTTTAGCACACAGAAAAAGTTTTTATATATCTGTCTTGTATTTTAGTGAAGTATTTTTGAGGTTTTAACTACTTTGATGGGTATTTTCTGTTATCCCAAGAGTGCTGATCTTTAGATGCTGGTGAAGATGTGCAAACAAATGATTTTATGTGCCGGAAAGGTGGGTCATCTGCAGATAGACCTTTGGTGAGAGAATGAAGCTGTTTGTTCAGAGCACAGGAACAGGTAGAGCAGGAAGCATGTGCCATTCTCCCACGGTGGTGGCCAAGGTTGTCTGCAACTAGGCAGGGGCCTGCTACAGCACTGAAATTGTCCCTACCATCCTTTTGCTCCTTGGCTTTGTGCAAGTGCAGTGTTGGTGCTTTCTCTCTCTCTCTCTCTCTCTCTCTCTCTCTCTTTTTTTTTTNNTTTTTTTTTTTTGAGGTTTTCCTGTACACCTGTGTTTTGGAAAGTTCACTGAAGCCATGTGTGCATGTTACTGTATGAGCAGAAATTATGGGTGACATCAGGAACATTTGGCATTAGCCCAACACTTCTCAATGGATGAATAGTTCAGGCAATATGGCTTTTGAAAAATGCCATTCTTTTCCTCCATCAAATATTTGTACCCCATTCCTGTTGCCTTGCAAGTCAGTAGTAAAACTCCAATTGATCTCTTCCACACAATATGAAGTCTATGGGAAGGAGCAAGTTTATGGGAAGGAGCAACTATTATTTTAGAAAACAATATTCTTCATGGTGAAACAAGAATGGAATTAATCCATGCTGTTTTATTTTATATTTTCTCTGAAAGTTAAATATAGAAACCTGACCTGAAAGTACCAAGTATTTTTCTACAATAAGAGTAATACAGGTTTACTATATTTTTGACAAGAGGAAAATTGTATAGAAATGAGACTACATATGACAAGGGTACTATGTTTCTCTTCTCTCTGGATCTTCTCTGTGACTTGTTTCAGTGGGAGGTAGTGAATGTTAAGAGATGTGAACTTATTTTAGACATCGAAAAGTGATCCCCTTGTGAGTCAAGTTAGCTCCCTGATACTATGACACGATACATGTCATGAGTAAGGGGAACATATTACAAGGTTTGTAGTGCCAGATTGTAATAGTTTGAGGTGCAATGTAAACAAACTATGGCTATATACATGTGATAAAGACAGAAATCCCTGATGTTTTATTGCAGCACTTTATAACAGCTTTCCTACACATTAGTGTGATTTGTCTTTTTTTCACTAAACATAACCCTTTTATTCCTGTGATTCTTTGTATTGCATGTCCCTCTAAATAACTTCTAAGTTTATGATTTGAATATATATAAATAAATTGTTCCCAAATTATAATTTTAAATAACTTTTGTTATTTTTATTAAAAGTGTAGATTGATATATATATTTAACGTATTCAATGTGACAATCTAACTTGAACCTTCAGTTTTATCTTGCTACTTGGTTCAAAATTATGAAATGGACTATGGAAGTTGGTAATCAGTAAATTGGTCAGATTTGTGTTTTTGACTAACGCAAAAAAACTATATTGAACAAATGAATTTTCAATTTTTCATGCAGAATAATGAAACTGCAGAATACCTGTGATACTCTTTTCTATGGAATCTCAAAACTCCATCTTAGGAAACTACTAGAGTATAGCTTTCAGTGCTTTCCTGAATAGGTGAAAAGCCCACAGTTTTAATTTCTCTTCTTAACTACTACTTTAGTTATTGCAAATTGTTTACTTTTCCCTTCTCTAGCTTGCTCCTGTGCTGACTGATTTCTAGTTACTTAATTTTCAGTGTTAATTATTAATCATTGTGATTAACCGTCATTATTAGAGGGAATACACTGGGCATGCTTATGTATGTTTTAATCTGAATCTTTATCATACTGGTGTTGGCCTTCTTTGTTTTAAATACCAGCACTGAATTAATTACAGCGAAGAACCTAAGTTACTTATTACATTATAAAATAGCTTCTCAATGTGTAACTGTCAAAAAGATTTTTTTTTTCCCAATGAATTGTTGTTCAGTTTCTGAGTCAAAATTCCCCTTTCTGAGTTTTCTGGAGGATTTGAATTCCTCTTTACAACTGATGCACAGTGTTGTGTCTCTTCTGTTATCAGGAAAAATGTTTTAGCTTAAGTTTCTCTTTGTCTTTTCAAGTTAAGGTTGTGGGAGGCAATCAGAAAACCAGTATCTTTCTAGCAAATAAATAGTACCTCTAGTACCTCTCAACTCTGTGTTCAAAATTCACTTCATGAGCCCTGATGCTAAATATGCCTTCAAGTGCTTTCATCATTTGCAAGTAAAGATAGTAGGTCAGCTCTCACTTCATTTTCAAGGGCACCAAATGTATGCTGAAAGCTCTCGTTAGACTTATATGCATCACAAGATTATTTTAGTATTGAACAGAGTTTCCACAACTGCCTTTTATTTACTGGGACTTTTTTGTTTCATATGCCCTCTGGCCTACTCGGCTGTGACAGTTACATACAATAGATTGTGTTACATAGATCTCATATAGTCTATTATACCCAGATGTATTATTTCAGCATTTCAGATTTTCCATTCAGAAAAGCCTCTTTGTTTCCTAGGTATTTTCTTTTGTAGCCTTTTGTTCAGTGTTCTTTTGGTGTCACCTCTGAAAATACAGCAATGCTTACTGTGAGGGCGTAGTGGTGCGCAATGCTTTTTTTGCAGCACTTGCCACATCTTTGGACTTGTCTCCATGTACTTCTGGAGAACATCTTTACCTTACCGATGTCTTGCACAACCTCAGGTACAGTTGTTGTTATATGGTTAATGCTTGTAGGTAAAGAAAGTCATTAGTTCTGAATAACATTTCTTTCAAACTATCTAATGCAAAGCTACTGCTTTTTTGCAGCCCATCCTCAGGGCCTGAGGGGCATCTGAGCAGAAGGCACTGCATGTCCTGCACCAGAGTATCTATCTCAATTTTCAAGCCTTTTTCAAGGCTTGAAAACAGCAAGTCTGAATTCAAACCATTGATGGGATTTCTCTGTCTAGAGAGATTCCAGCCATGTGTGCTGGGTTTTATTTCCTTCCAGAAGCATCTAGGTCTTCCTACACCTCCTTTACAGATCCACACATCCCTGGAAGTTATGATTTCCGTCATCAGAAGGAGATTCAACATGCACTGCACCACTGAGACTTTTACATTGCTCGTTTGATTAATTTTTCATTTCATAGAGATACCTTCTACCCACAAACCTGAAGGCATACTGTGTTTGATTGGGTGCTGCAGTGTGTGTGTGATAAGGAAGTTGTAGATTTCTTGTTGATTTCAGTGCTTGGTTCTTCCCAATGTTTCCAGACCTGGTAAGCATGGTGGGTCTTAGCTACACCCCATGTTGTACATAAGACCAAAACACTGATACTATTATTTGTGTGTTCTCTAAATAGAAGGTTATCCTCCTCTAGCTTTATATTTGAAAGTCTAGTTCTCAACTTTATTGTTCTGGCATAAGATCACCTTCTGAGCCTGGAAAACTAATGGCATTGATCCTAAGAAATAAAAGTTGGGGTTTTAGGAAAAGGGCCTGTTTAGTCAGATTCCTTACAACTTTGTTTTTAAACCCAAAGTCTGGTTTAAACCCGAAGTCTGACAAGCAGGTGGGAGGAGAGTTCTGTTAGTGGGAGAACATACCTTACCTGCATTCCAGCTGGGTGCTGTGAAAAGTCATGTTCCAAGTGACCCATCCTTGACAGAGTCCTTCAGCAAATGTGAAAAAGGTCAACACATAGGATGGCTTTGATTTGTAAATAATAATAATAATAATAATTAATAATAATAATAATAATGGAAGAAAATTACTAGTGGGAAAAGGCAATGCCATCTTGAAACATTCAGAAAGAAAAATGGTAAAACAGTGTCTGTAGCAGTGAGCTTGTAAGATCTCTGCAAGTGGGACAGATTGAACTCTTCTGTATTCCTCTCGTGGAGTCAGATTTCTGCTTTTACCAGGGTTCTTGATCAGAGCAGACTTTACAGCTCAAGGAGCAGGAAATTGAAGAGTCAGTTTTCTGCCTATTTTCAGCAGCTTTTAACTCTTGCTGTAATCAGCAACTGAATTGCTGGCATGTGGTTTGGAGCATGAATCAAAGAAGCACATGGTTCCAAAGCCTCCTGTTTGAACTGAGCATGCTGCCTCTCCTGCGCTATTTTATCAGATTTCCTCCACCTTGCTTTTTGCTGCAAACATTTGGCCATGTGCTGAGTCTACATGTAACAGAGAGAAAGAGTAATCTCTAAGGAGACTGTAAGTGCCAGTAGTGCTGCCATTACTACAGCTTTGTCAAAATCAAGTATTTTGCTCAAAAGACTAACAATTTTCTCCCCTCAATCACTAGTACTGGCTAAGTCGTCTGACTTGACAAAGATACATGTAGACCAAGAGCTGTGCTTCAGTCAGGGTATCTGACATCAGGTTACTGTTTACTTTTGCTTGCATCCATGGTAATGGTCATATCCAGTTTAGTTTAATCAGCAGTTGACTATAACATGAGAGAGGGGAGCATATGTGTGTATATATAGTATCTAAGCTGTATTTAGAAGTTCTTGACAGAAATAAATAAACTGAACTAAGTAAGAGATCATACTGCTTTTGTCACCAAACCCATGCTAGTTTTTATAGACTTTTTTTTCCTGTGCTGGCAAAGAACTGATAGTTGAAGTGTGAGGTACAGTTTCACTGAGATACGTTGCAGACTTTGTTCTGCAGGATAAGGGTATGAATTTAGTCTTGAGAAAGAGGTCAAATAGGGGTTTCATATTCATTCAGCTTCTTATGGGAATTGCTGACTTCCTACTGAGATGGTCAAAGATCATAAAACAGGCACAGAGAAACTGCTTTGATATTCTTGTCCCTTCAGGGGATGTGATGCAATTGTTGCAAAATTAGAGGTTTTGTTATTAGTGTGAAAGAATTTTGCTGCAGTAATTAATTGATCCTAAAAGACTCATCCTTTACTTCATCCACCATAACAGAAAAATTACCTATCTTTCTGGAAGCAGAACTTGTTTCAGAACTTGTAGACAAAATGTTGTTTTATAAATATATAACGATCATACTATGGTAGGAAAAAAGGTCCAGATCTAGACAACAACTGCATGAGACACTTCATATCATAAATCAGCACATTTCATCCAGCAGCTGTGTGATGAGTCAGGTCCTGTTAAGTCATCATCTTTCCAGGAGGAAAGGGAGGATTGCTGCTCAAGTGATGATTGATGGTTCCAGCTTTTGACTACCCTGTGTGGACAGTCCTGCTTACCCTTCCACTTCTAATGAGTTTATAATTTAAGAAATAGAGGTGACATTTCCCTGAAGATCTTTATCAGAGAGACACAGCAGAGAGAAAATTAAAGGAAGATCCTAAAACAGAGTAAGATAATAGGAATAACAGGCTGCACTCAGCAGTCTGTAGGTGCTGGATGGTGTGCTCTTCATGGCTAACTGTCATCAGACAGCAGGTTTTAGTGCTGATTTGGCCTAGCTGAAGTTCTGTCGTTTCAGACATTTTCACTGATAACCTTCTCCTGCTCATGTGACATGCTAAACAGGAAGGATGAAGGTATTTGTAAGAGAAATGGAAATAACTGTAGCCAAAACAGGTATCAATATCCAAAGATAATAAGTAGGGTACAAAGTGCAGAAGTGTATTGGAGTAATACTTCAAATATTGCTCGTATTGGAGGGGTACCTCAGACTTTTGAACTGACTTTTAGGAAAGGTGATTAAGTTTGGGGGTATACTAGGATCACTCCGGAGTGATGGTTTTCCAGATCACATTTGATGCTTTGTTTCAGTACATGATGCAATAAGTGAGGTGCTATGAGTCCACCAGGCTAGTGAATCCTAGCACAGAGGCTGTGATGTAGCCGAGGAAACACATGGCATAGTGGAGATCGCTCTGAGAATGCTCTCACTAGGAAGCCCCTTTGCAGTGCTCAGAGAGTTATGATCTGTAGATCAGCTCTGTTATTATTTAATTGGGCTTTGAGGATGCTGTGTTGAACCACTGAGCCTTTAGGCTAGTCCTTTTATACCAAAATATTTACAGTGATGTAATGGAGTCAAACTTGGCCCCAAAACTCATTCAATTGAAAAATATATTAAACTGTATGTAGGAAGAGGAATTTGGCATTGACTCTGACCAGAGAGAGGAGGAAAAGAGGTTAAAACCTTGATAACTTTGCATTCTGTTTACTTAACTCAGAGTTCAAAATTATTCCATATTTTAATTAAAGCTTGGCAAGGTGTCTTCTGCTGTTCACTACAGGAAATGAAGAAAGAGAGAGGGTGAGGTGGGAGAAGAGAACCAACTGTTTGCCTAATTGTACTGGATACAGTTAGATGACAAAAATGAATGAAGACATGTAACAAGATCTATGTTGCTGTCTCAGTCTAACAGCTTTTTAGTAGATTCATCTCTCAAACTCCATTACTATTAACATATGATTTTAAAATTAATTTCGGTTCTTGTTTTACTTTTTTTCTCTAATGAGCTATTTACGGGGTGTCTTATTAATACTTCTAAGGTAGGGTAGAGAGAATTGGAGGAGAAAGCTGCACCTGGGGAACTGAACAATTTCAGATTTACAATCTTTTGGGGTTTTCTCCTTTTATAAGTATACGTTTTGTAAAAATTCATTGCCTTATACAATCCTAGACATCTGCTTATACAATCCTAACCTGTCTTTTGCAGAGAAGATTACCATGAAGACGGTTTCTGTCAGCCATACAGGGGAATTGCATGTGCACGAATCATTGGAAACAGGACCATTTATGTGGACTCCCTCCAGATGCAAGGGGAAATTGAAAACCGAATTACTGGTAAGCTTATACATCTCTGTAGCAGGGCAGAAAACATTTGTGAAAGTATCCAATTCAGGTACAAGCAGTGTTGTCATTCTTTTCAGTTTTGTAAGTCCATGACTAAGATATTTTTATATTAAGGCTCAAAGTAGGTGATCCATTTTCCCACTTGTGCAGTTAGCAGAATTTAGAGCAAGGAAGGTGAGTATCTGTTGTTGTATAACAGCTTTTTCCATGTCCTTAAGTAAAATATCAGAACATTGACTTTTTAACAACTTGTAGTTTATGCTGGAACTTTTTGCATTACAGATTCCAACAGGAGATTTTTAAAAAACAAATGACTTCTGCTGTTAAAAAAAAAAAAAAAAAAAAGTTATGTTTTAATTCTCGTGAAATAACTATAGTGGCTTCTCCCTTGGGTTTCCTCCCCTACTGCATAATCACTGAAGAGTCTGGATTTCACATTGATTTATATAAAACAAGAGCTGGCCTTCCTGTGCTCTGTCCCTGCTGATTCTTTCTCTGGTCATCATTTCAGTAGACACTCCTAAATATGTTTCCAAAACATTAATGACTTTTAATGGGCTGTATATCAACACGGGTTTTCTTCACTGGACCTTTATTCATGAGAGCAATCGCTGATGATAGCAGCTGTGATTCTGACAGACACAAGTAGAGCAAGCCAATCGATCTGTAGAATAGAACAAACTTTTTATTGTTATATATGGCCAATTAACACACTCCAGCTGGAGCTTATTTCCATCTGGCCAGATATGGCTAACTAATTGAATCTGGAATTTAAACACAACTAGTTGCCAAAAAAAGCTTGACTTTACTTGTCAGCTCTATCTCCTTAAAGATATTACTTTAAAGGCTCATTGTCAAGCCAGAAATCCAGGTCAGTTTTTTTCCCTTCGTCACTTTTTCTTCTTGGGATATGGTGATCAGATTCTGGGATTGTTGGAATCCCAGTTCCATCTTTCCTTGTGCTTTTATGACTCATTCCCCTCCCTCATTTCTTCTGTACTCCGTTGTAATTTTCACCTTTTTTACCATTCCAACATTAATTCATAGTATTGATACCACTTTTTTTTTTTTTTTTTTTTTACTATGACATCAAATCTACCTTGATTGGATGTTTTTCAGCAATTTGAAAATGTTCACCTATCTGAACTGATTAAATTTGTAATTCTGTGAACTATGTTTATAATGTCCTCTTCAAAAAAAAAAAAAAAAGTAAAAAATAAACCCTGATGTCTTCCAGAAAATGTTTATTGATCAAGTTATATTTGTTTCTGGAATGTACAGCATGAACATTCATGATCTGGCTGGTGGTTCCCTAGTACCACCGATTATTGGTTAGCTTTTGGAGGCTGAGGGCTGGGACACTCTATACAGTAGTTGAGGTGTTACCCTTTTTTAGGAGGAAAACTCTGAACCACTACATAGAGCTGCCTAGTGCTTAGCTAGGCAGTGATGATAATGCATTAATAATATAGCATTTTGGGGGTATATACATCTGAAGGACGTAACAAATGCTTTATGCAAAATACATGCTGAGGATTTCACAGCGTACTTTGTTCTTATAAGTCTTCTTAAAAGTAAAACAAGCATTGCAAGACTGGGTGTTCTCTGCCCAAATGCCAGTATATTTTTGAAATTGTAGTAGCTTGTTAGGTAAAAATTCTGCTATATATTTCTCCTTAGATTTTGCTTATACTTTTGCCTGTGCTTTTCAAGTTTTTGGTGGAATCTCTTTGTACTCAGATCTGTACACCATTCAGGGGAAGTTGTGACTGGGTAACGGTGACACCTACCGTCCAACACTACAACCACTTGAAAAGGTTACAGGAAACATCTATGGGGAATTTTCATTCTGGATTTTCATTTCCCTGTTGTACTGATGTGCGAAATACACTCACTTCATCCCTGCTGCCTGTGGTGCTGCTTGCTCCTGGTCATGCAGTAATGTGAGAAACTGAGCCTTCTTTTAAAAAAAGAAGGACACTTAGGGGAAAAACTTGAAACACGACTTAAAAGACCGGAAGGCCAACAATAAAGAGTGCATGAACCTCACCCCTGAACTGTGGATATGTATGATTAGCAATGTCTTTCCTGGGCTGTTTAGTATCTGTTTGACTGAAAAAACAAACCCCTCAGACGCTTTAATCTTTCCACATATTTCCCACATATTTCATTCAGATGCTCTCCACATATTTCCCACATATTTTGTTCAAATGCTCTACTTTCACTCTCCAGTCTGGAAGGAGTCTGGAAAGGGACTCGAGAGTACAAGAATAAATTCTAGGGTTTACCATAGTTTTGTAGGAGCAGGCAAACTTTGAGAAAGGAGCTTAGAAAACATGAATGGCTAATGGGGTTTCTGGGCCATTTCTGGCACTCTTTGGAGACCAAGGATCTTGGCAATGATCTGCAGGGTTTGGATGGGGAAACACTTTATGCTGATGATGTTTTGCTCCCAGTACTGCTGCCTGCCCTTTGGCACCCAATAATCAGAGTCTCCCTGTATTTGCCCATCTGCACATCTTGTTCCAGTGCCATGCTATCACCACACAGCCCTGCTTGCTTTTGCGCTTCCCATCAAAATAAGGCCATGATTGTAAATTATGCACCTTTTGCTCATGCCAATCTAAATTCTGTAACACCTTCACAAAAATTAGTATGGTATTTCAGATAGCCAATAGTGACTGCTTCACTCCTTCAAGTTTAATTTTTCCATTTTAGTCTTAGGGACATGCACACCTCACAGCTGCTTTATGAGGCCTGGTATTGTGCTTGCATGCAGTATTACCTACATGACTGATGAAAGGTTACATTCCTGTATTAAAGTCAGCAAAGGTGTAGACCGTACAAAAGGCTGGAGCTGGGCTGCTGCATATGTGGTGTTTAGAAAAAGGTAGGAGGTTCTCTCATAGCAGGTGGCAGCAGGAAGTAGGTGGTAGGAAGGAGAGAGCTGTACAAGAGGGAAAGAACTGATCTGTACGTTATAAACAGATTGCTGAATGACTAGAGCAACTCGTTTCATTTCTTTTTACAGTGTACCTTGGCAGGATGTGCAGTCTAGCAAGCCTCTCTCACAACTGATGTTTTCCAATGTGGGAATGAATGTTCCTATATTTAAAGCTTGATTCAACCCCAGATACATGATGCATGTGTGCACATCTCTTTTTTTTTTCTTTTTTTTTTTCTTCTTTTTATTAAACATACAGGAAAACTCATAGACAAACATTAGTGTGTAGGTAGTGAGAGCTGAAGGGGACGATCAAGTTTGTAGCCAATATAACACTCATCTTAATATGATCAGTATGTGGACATTGATTACATTTCTTTTTCCCCAGAAGCCTGTTAGGCTTCTCTTATCTGTTAATAGCAATATCTCCCCAAATATCAACAGCACACTTCCTTTTGCCTGTCAAGGCTTGAAAAACACTGTCTTGCTTATTGATCAGAACGTCCCTAGGAGGAAGAAGCTAAGTGATCCTCATTCAAATTTTATCCAGCTAGAAACTTTGGAAACGTAGGTCAGCATTCTGTCAGGTGAATCTTGCCTTGGATCTTTATCCTTTCAAGTTAAAGTTAGTTAAGTGCCAACAGTTTACTCAAAGGTAGTCACATGGCTAGCTTCCTAAGAACTGGAATCCTACAAACTACGTGCAGGTGTCAGAGGGACCCTGGGATGCTGGGTTTGCTTCCTGCATTTGTCACCTGTCCTTTGCAGTAGAAATGACGTCATTGCCCTGCTGCTCAGTAGGCTTTCAGACCCCCAAGAAAAGGTGAAAGTTGCAAAAGGCAAATGACGTAAAAATTATGTTGTTTGTCATGCATATTGTGAATTAATACTTAAACAATTTTTTTGTTCCTTCCCAGCTGCATTCACCATGATTGGCACTTCCACACATTTGTCTGATCAGTGCTCACAGTTTGCTATACCATCCTTCTGCCACTTTGTGTTTCCTCTGTGTGATGAGCGCTCTCGGACCCCAAAGCCACGGGAACTGTGCCGGGATGAATGTGAAGTTCTGGAGAATGATCTCTGTAGACAGGAGTACAACATCGCTCGGTCAAACCCCCTCATACTGATGCAGCTGCAGTTGCCTAAGTGTGAGGATCTCCCACGACCTGACACCTTGGAAGCTGCCAACTGCATAAGGATCGGGATCCCTGTGGAGAAACTCAGCCGATGTAAGCAAGTATACTACTTTTTGTAGCGTTAGTACTGACCATAATCTTGCACTGTTGTAAGGTACAGTTAGGGTGGTAAGGAAGCTTAAAGGAGGGTGCTTAGTACTGGAACGGTTTGTATCAACCACCCTGGGCTGAAACTCTGAAGAGAGAAAGAAACTATGAAGAGAGAGAAAACTCTGTGTTCACGCAACAGATTTTAGTCAGATATGCTGGGGACAGCAGTGCATTGCAGGCTTCCTTTCCCATGCACCTGTCCCCAGCTCTGACTCCATTCTTACCTTTCCGGATGAGTACCCCCATAGAACTATTTGTGAGCTCTGTTTACATGTCAATAAACCTTAAATATGCTGTGGAAGCGTCACTGGAAGAGTCTGTTAATAAATTAAACTTATAGTGTTCATTCTTTCTATACAGAAATCCACGAGAGTACTAACCCTGTAAATCAAACTTTCAGTGTAATTGTCTTTCTTCACCCACACAAGATGGGTGAAATCATTAATCTCATTTCAATGGATTTGTATTTGCATCCAGGAGTAGAAGGGTAGTTCACTTGTGAGTTGTTAAGTACTGACAATTATTCTGCCTACTACATTTCCTAGCTATTAATCACCACCCTCCTACAGTGTTCAACAAGGAAGCTCCAAGAGACTAAAGACGTTTAAAGTTCCAAGTGTGATAAGATTATTCTGAATATACATTCTCTGAAGACAGAGTTAGGAGTAATGACAGGAGTAGATATGCAAGACTTGCTGTGTGCTAGGAAGGCAATAAACCAGTGTAACTGAGAAGGAGAATAAACTGAGAAAGTGATGGCAGAGCCAAATCAGCCAGGGAAGAGGTATCAAGCAAAAGGAATGAGAATAAAAACAAGAAGAAGCCCAGCAAAGAAGATTGGAAAGCGTAGTTGTCTGTGACTCTCAGAGCCAGTGGTGCTCCCTCTGGTGGAATAGCTGCAGCTGAGGTACCCTCCATTTTTTCAGGAAATGGGAAATGGAAGCTTTGTGAGAGTTGGATTCCTGAGGACTGGGGAGGGAGACTTAGAAAACTGAAGAAGGCAATGTTGCAAGCATGCAGAAAAATACATTTTTCAGTTCATGTGCTACATATGAGAGACAAGCACTCAAAAGCTGTGAAGAGAGGGTAACTGCAAAATGGAGAGAATAAAGATAGTTCAACAGTTACAAAAGTGGCATATCTAAATAGAAGAAAATCCTTGAATCCCTTTTTTATAAAAGGAGAAAAGAAGGAAAAACTTATAAGAGGCAATAGAAAATGCAGCACTCATTTCTCTTAGAAGTCATCAGTGTGAGAAAATAGGAAGATTATGAGAAATAAAAGCGGTACAAAGTTTACACTGCTGGCATCGGAAGACTTCTCCTGAATTAAAACTCATGTCTCTAATTCAGTTTAACTTATTTTGTCCTGTATCTAAAGGTCCATACATGCTACTTAGTAGTAACTCACATACAGAGGTACCACATAATGGTGTGTATAGCCACAGGCTGAGATGCTTAAGGGCAGAATTCAGATATATCTGGGTGTCAAAGGGTACAGATAGCCACAGAACTGAAATTTCAAAAAACACAGCTTTGATTTAAATCCTGAAATACCTACATTCAAGTACTTAAATCCTAACATGCTTTTTTTGGTTTGGTTTCATTTTTTGTTTGTTTGTTTGTTTGTTTTGTTTGTTTTACGTATGTGGTCTATGCTTCTCAGCTGTTTTGGATTTGTGGGTCCCTGATTGTTTTGTTATTTGTAACTTTTTGCCAAACCCTTTCTAACAGATCATCAATGCTACAATGGTTCTGGAGCAGATTACAGGGGGACGGTCAGCGTTACCAAATCTGGGCACACTTGTCAACTCTGGGACTCCCAGAGTCCCCACAACCATGACCTGACGAGCACACAGTTTCCAGAGCTAGGTGGAGGACATGCATATTGCCGAAATCCTGGAGGTCAGATGGATGGGCCTTGGTGTTTTACAAAGAATAAAAACGTACGCATGGAACTGTGTGACATACCTTCTTGTAGTATGTATTCTCTTTCTTTTTTCCCCTATTACTGTCCTGAATCTTGTGTGATTTTGAATTGTCCATATTTTACAAGCACAATTTACTTAGAGAATTAAGCTTCAAATGTTTCACTTGCTATAATGTGTCACCTTGTTTTGCGTTGTGCACGTTTAATATATTCTTGCCAGATGACAAACTTATCATTTAATTTGCTCATATCACTCATTGGTATATTGCTTTTACTCTGTATGGCATCTAGCAGTCAGCAAGGATTTTAAGATCCTGTAGAGGGAGATATAACACTATGCTTGGTTGCAGCAAAACTGCATGAAGAAAAGAAGCAGAGGTGTCATGGAATAGATGATTTTATCAAAGTGCCCTACACTATCTGCTTGTAGATCTGTACTGCACAACTAACAGCAAAAGTAAAAAGCAGCCTCTCACAGCTTTATACAGTCCTGCTTACTTCCCTGTATTGGTGCAGACTTCTTTTTAGAGCTGCTACAGTGGTAACAGTCTTTGGATGTGACAAAACAATTTAGTACTCTGCTTCATTAGAAGAAAACCACGTCTTCTGCAGCACCAAACATACCATAAAAGTGTTTTTGTTACAGATTGCCTTTATATTTAAGAGCACTCAAAACTGATATGAAATTTCTAACTTAACTTTTTTTACAGTAACATGATTTGACATACATAATAAATTTCTACATTGCATGTAACATGGTATAAGATAACACTGGGATGTGGTTGTGGTGAAAGCAGTAGCCACAAATAGCAAAACCACAGATTGCAGAAGACTTTCCAGGCAGTTCCAGTGAACATTTTGGACGTCAGTATGCTGTCCTACTGTCTCTAAATACCAAGTATTTTAGAAAGGTTCCAGAATAGTCTTATTAAGTGTACTGATGGCCTTTTCATCACTGTTTCACTATAACATAAAAACACTTTAATTTTATTAAGTACAGAACAAACAATACCTCTGTCAGTGGGAAGTGAGATTTACTTTATTTTGCGCAAAAGTGGTACCAGTGGAGTTAAAAAGTGGTGAAAGTGCTGATGAAACAGCTGAAGTGAAATGAGAAGGCCAGACTGCAATGGTGTGCCTTGGTTTATCACATTGAGATTACTGCTTTATATACTGTGATGAAGACTATTCACTTATTTTATATTCCCTGAACAAGATACCGCAACGATACTTAGGTCTATATTCTGCAGTTTCCACAACTGAAAGCCTCAAAAATAAAGTGAAATAAACCATATACTGGTATAGCCAATGCAAACTGTATTAAATCTGAGAATCCAAGTTTACCTTCATACTGCTTGCTGCTGTGTTTATTCGAATGTATCAGAAATATTTGACGGAAAACTATGGGGAAGGGGAGAGTAACATGACTTCTGTTTTCAATTTAGAGGTGTTCACTTTTTGTTAAAAAATATTAGCAATCATTGTAGTTCTTTTTATTTTTCTTTATTGTTGAATGCATTAAAAATACTTATTGTAAACAATGAACATTTCTGTGCCAACAGGTCCACGTGACAACAGCAAAATGGGAATCCTCTACATCCTGGTTCCCAGCATAGCAATCCCTTTGGTTATCGCCTGCCTTTTCTTCCTGGTCTGTATGTGCAGAAACAAGCAGAAGGCATCTGCTGCTACACCACAGCGCCGCCAGCTGATGGCATCTCCTAGCCAGGACATGGAAATGCCACTCATTAATCAACACAAACAGGTATTTTTCCCAGAATTTGCTTAAGACACAGATTTCAAAAGTGTCATCATTTACCTTATCTCAGATTTTTGGTGCTTGAATCAAGCCATGTTGCAAGAAACCTAATTTTCATGTTGTGATAGCCATCTACTTTAGTGAAAACCAGGTCTTGCACTCACTAGCTGTGTCTAGAAATTTTGGCCTCAGGCAACAGCTTTCAGTACAAAATATTTCATGACATCTGCACTTACCTGTCAATCCCCATTCTGCCTCCTGTCTCAGTGACTGGAAATGTTGTTATTTCTAATCCAATCTTCAGCCTGCAGCTCATTTTCACTCTTGGTAACAACACGGCTGGTATGTTTGTTTCAAGCAGGATGCGTGATGGGGTTTTGTCTCTAATCTGTTGGCTCAGTCTGGTGGTATTCTCAGCCACCACCAAGTGGGCAGCTGAGCCGAGATGCAACACATTTCTAAGGCTGTGTTTAACAAATGATGGTGAAACAAAAATGGCTTTGAGCTGCTGTCTGTAGAACTCATCTCCTGCATATAATTTTCAGGGTCAGCTAAATGATCTCTATATTAAAACCCTGTTCATATCTAATGATGAATTTTTAATCATAGCATTTACACAGCACAAGTTCTCAAAAACAATGCTAGTTTTGGAAGAATTGGTAACATCTGTTCAGGATACTGAATAATATTTGCAGGATATTACTGTTTGTAACAAATTGAATTGATTTTGCATGGTAAGGAGGAGGTTTCATGGCTGAGCCTGGGCTGTGCTGGAAACTGGTCCAGTTCGTAGTCTGTTGGCCACTAAAATCAGACTTTGTTCCCAAATCACCTGTTAAAGCCTCTTCCCAGCCTGTCCTGCTCCCTCCTGCTGCAGTGCCCCCTGTTTAAATCTGTGCTGGCTGTGCCTGGCTTGGCCAGGGACTTCTCCAGCCTGTGCCAATTGGGATGTGCCCATCAGATCGCCATCACCAACTCCTTTGCTTTCCTTGCTGGCTGGAGATGGGAGGCAGTCACTGGGGATTTCTCACTCTTGGCTTTGCCACTTTTTCCTTCCTGTATCAAAGGGAAGCTCCTTCCTCTTTCTGCTCCTCTTCCTTCCCCCTCTTTGTCAGAGCTAGGTCAAGGTTTCTCAAGCAGTGGTGCTATGTACTGCTGCCCACAGGCAGGGACTGTTACTGTAGTGCGATGGAGGAGAAAGGATAAATCTGATACTGGAAAACTGAAAGAGAGAGGGTTCACACCTCCTTCTGCTGGAAAGGACATTCCAGTTCATCCTGCAGCTGCCAACTCCTCATTCAGTGCCCGTGGTTTTTCTGGCAGGTGGCACCTTTGGGCGGAACTGTATGGCAAGTGCAGTTGCAGTTAATAGATATCATCGTTAGCCTGATTTACTCTGAACTGATTATTCATTTAGCTTGCAGGAAATATGGTAGCTCCTTTACTGAAATAATTACACTCATCATCTTGCAGCATAATTCAATTTACACTTCTGATAATAGTATAACTCATTTCAGGGTAAACTGTAAAATCAATATGCTGATGTGAATATACAAAAAAGCTGAAAAGTTATTTTGACGCAATTTGTCTTCCATTTGGAGCATTTAACCACTGTGAGCTTTTCTGTAATAGATTCTATTGTTCAGAAAGCATTGTGATTTTTTACTGATTTTCTTTATTTGCTTCATTTCAGGCTAAACTTAAAGAAATCAATCTGTCTACTGTGCGATTTATGGAGGAGCTAGGAGAGGAGAGATTTGGCAAAGTCTACAAGGGGCATCTTTTTGGTACTGCACCAGGTGAACAGACGCAAGCTGTTGCTATCAAGACACTTAAAGACAAAGCAGAACTGGCTCTTCGGGAAGAATTCAAACATGAGGCAATGATGAGATCACGATTACAGCACCCAAACATTGTTTGTTTGCTGGGAATAGTGACAAAGGAACAACCCATAAGCATGATTTTCAGTTATTGTTCCCACAGTGACCTCCATGAGTTCTTGGTGATGAGATCTCCCCATTCAGATGTTGGCAGCACTGATGATGACAAGACGGTCAAATCCACTCTGGAACCAGCAGACTTCTTCCACATCGTGACTCAGATAGCTGCAGGAATGGAATATCTTTCAAACCACCATGTTGTTCACAAGGACTTAGCCACTAGAAATATATTGGTGTTTGATAAATTGAATGTGAAAATATCTGATTTAGGCCTTTTCAGGGAAGTTTATGCTGCTGATTACTACAAACTGATGGGAAATTCCCTTCTTCCTATCCGTTGGATGTCCCCTGAGGCTATTATGTATGGCAAGTTTTCTATGGATTCCGATATATGGTCATATGGAGTTGTGTTGTGGGAAGTTTTCAGCTATGGCCTGCAACCTTACTGTGGTTATTCTAACCAGGATGTCATTGAGATGATCAGGAACCGACAGGTTTTGCCATGTCCCGACGACTGCCCCACATGGATATACACTTTGATGTTGGAGTGTTGGAATGAATTTCCCAATAGAAGACCAAGATTTAAAGATATACACAACAGACTTAGAACATGGGGAAACCTTTCTAATTACAACAGCTCAGCACAAACCTCTGGGGCGAGCAACACCACACAAACAAGTTCTCTCAGCACAAGCCCTGTCAGTAATGTCAGCAATGCTAGGTACATTGGACCAAAGCAGAAAACTCCAGCTTTCCCTCAACCGCAGTTCATACAAATGAAAGGGCAGATGAGACCGATGGTCCCACCTCCTCAGCTCTACATTCCAGTCAATGGTTACCAGCCGATGCCTGCCTATGGCGCTTACTTGCCAAATTTTTACCCTGTCCAAATTCCAATGCAAATGGCTCCTCAGCAAATGCCTCCCCAGATCATTCCCAAACCAGGCTCCCACCACAGTGGGAGTGGATCCACCAGCACAGGCTATGTAACAACAGCTCCTTCCAATGCATCGGTGGCTGACAGGGCTGCTCTGCTCTCAGAGGGCACAGATGACACGCACAATGGAGCAGAAGACATTGCTCAGAATCCTGTCCAGGAGGAGGAGGAAGAGGAAGGGTCTGTGCCAGAAACAGAATTACTGGGCGATAATGACACACTTCAGATGGACGAAGCAGAAATTCAGTCAGAAGCCTGAGGAATTTGACCTTATTACTAAGAATTTCACATCACTTCTGTGCTTGGAGACTGTAGATCCTTAGGCTTAAGATTAGTGATTTTGATTTGACTAAAAGAAGCACAACCAAAAAATCTACACCCATGTAAATTGCAGCAATAATGATATAATGGGTTTATTCACCATTGTCACCATCAGCATTTTGCAAATATGATGGTATGGAATTGCTGGGTTTAATCTCTTTTACAGTCCTGCAGTTCTTGAGGGAAGCTGCTTTTCAGTAATGTACTGTTGCTGTGCAACATATTGCAGAGTAGCATCGCACATCATGTATATCATGATATGTGAGTGTAACGTTAGTGAATTATGCTTAAACCAATAACACACAAAGGAATCCAACTACAGTTGCCCTCAGCATATAGAAGTGCTCTGGATGTGATGGACAGCTTAGTTTATAGTATTTATCTCTTTGATATAATGGACACAAGATTGTTGTTTTCTTTTTGAGTCTGAAAAAAAATAACAAGATGAGAATACTGATCCATGGCTGTATTATAAGAAAAGTAGGGAAACTGAACGTAAAATTGGCTGTGCTGAGTGAGACCATGGGTCTGTGTAGCACAGTAATGTGTCTCCAAAGACGGTCAATAGTGTCTGCCCCGGGATGAGTACAAGGGTAACTTCCCTTGTACAGTTTCCCCAGGCTCCAGCAATTTGTAGCTTAGGGACTTCCCAAGCCAGAGGTGGATTTTTTTTTGTTGTTTTATAACCTTTGATGGAATTTTCTTCCATGAATTTATCCAAACAATTTTGAACCCACATAAACTTATAGCATCCACAACATCCTGTGGAATAACATGAGAGAAGAGAGGATGTCTTTCTTTCATCATTCCCAAAGAATGACTGTGACAGAAGCTTCCAAATGAGATCGTCTGACTGCATTTGTGGATGAAAGTATTCCTTCTCTGCTGTGTATTTTCAGCAGCAAGCAGCCTTAATACACTGTTAATCAAAAATGGGGATATTGTAGGTATGCACTAACTTAACAATCCAACTTTAATTGCATATCAGTTGTCAAGTATAGAAAAGGGCTCCACATACATGTTCCTACATTGTAAAAATGTTGGCGTTTGTGCGGGGTTATAAACTCACTTGATTTACTGCAATTACTGCTGGATTGCATGTGAAACCATGTATTTTTTTTTCCTGCCTCTTTAGTGAAAATTGTTCTTTGAACTTTAGAAGACCAAAATAAGCAATATTGTACAGAGTGCTGGTTTTGTCTTCTATTTGCAGGATGAATCATGTACAGACCTTTAAATGTAATTTATGTTTTACTACATTTTATATCCTTTTTTTTCTTTGAAATATTTGGATTTTTTGAACAAATGACTTTATAACTTAACCATTTACAATATTCACATGTGGTACAGTTTTATTGTATTGCTGTTTCATTTTGTTAAACATGCAGACAGGTCCATACATTTCATGACTCTTTCTGTAATACACGAAATACACACGCTCATTGTAGCATTGTAGCCAACACACAATATAGCTATAAGTTGTACATCCAGCACATGGAGTATTCAATAAAGTAATGCAAAAAGTATGATTAAGTATGTTATCTTTATAGTTCCTACAGCTGTCGTTTTGTTGTGGTACTTGTCGAAGTAGAAATGGCCACAGTTCCTTAGGTTACAGGTTTCATGCCTAAACTATGATTGTTTTGTTATGCGTGGTTTCTTTTTTTTTTTTTTATTACATGGGGATACATTTTAAGTTGTGTATCATTGTGATCTACACTCTGTGTTCATGGTATGGCAGCATTACTTGTTTCCAGCATTTCACCTGGATTTGGAAATGCACTGGTAGGAATAAAATATGAAAATTTTATTGCTTGTGTTAATATAATGCAGCTTTGGGTGCTATTAATAAATAAAGGATAAATAAATAAATGTGAAGTTTATTTACTCCAAGTTCTTTGTTTCTTCTAGGTTTCATGTGCTGCTGTTCAAATACTTCCTTGATCAACTACATTTGCTTCCTTTTCTAACTTAATGCCTGAAAAATGGAGAGTAGGTGGTTCAGTTGCAGCACAGACTCATCAATGAGAGAAGAGATATAGTAAATGAGCTAGTGGCAGTCAGTGAAAGCTTCTGTACAGCACTGTCTAAAGTTCACACCACTTCTGACAGTCAAAGAGCATTGGGTGCTTTGGGTGCAGTTTGGGAACTCCTCATTCCCTTCTTCAAGCCTCATAAATTCATATAAAACACAATAGTCAGAGAAAACAAGCCAGACTCATATATTGACTTTCCCATCCCTGTTAAGAGATAGATTCACTCTTAAAGTGATGATAGAGGAGTAGTATGTAACTCTCTAGGCCAGCCCTTGGTGGTATGCTGAGTAGCACAGAGGGGCTTTCTCCGATCTGTTGGTGTTGACACACTTCCCTGAGCTGCCATAGCGTGAGCTACGACAGCATGGAAACACTTTATCTGCAGCTCAGGTGAACACCTCTGCACAGGCACTTACTACTACCAACACATTCATGGCTACTGAAAGTTGTATGGATTGGCAGTAACTTGTTGCTCTGCAACTCCCTAGGCTACTCCCTCTGCGATATCTGCTGCAAAGACCCAGCCGAATTGCAGACCTCCCTTTCCTCCTCAAGATTTGGAAGCAAGGCCAAGGAAGAGCAGGGAAGGGACCACAGGGCTCGTGATGTGGCAGTAAGTGGATGGGACAAGCTGGTGAGGTGGGAATAGGGGAAGAAAGGGTTTTGGCTAGGACCCAGCAAAGCTAGCACAATGCTGATCACTAGGGCATGCAAAGTTCTCTCTTCATGCTGTGCCTAGCCAAGTTGTGGTTTGCTCTGGTGGTAGAACAACTTTTCCAGGCAATAAATGTACGGCTAGATGGCCAGGAGAGGACAAGGTGTTTTTGAGATTGTGGGAGGTTTCAACATTTTTAACCTGCCTCTTGATGGCTCCCTGCTCTGCTTCAGCCAATATGATCTTTCTAAGAAGACACGGAGTGACCTTGGAAGATGTAGATAGAGCACTAGTAGTGTCCACGGCAGCACACTGATGAGGCCGGAGGCTGTGGTTGATGGAGGCTACCTCCCCATCTCCAGAGGTATGTGACGCTGGACCTGTGCATGCCTCTCTCTCCCTCTCCCATGAGTGGTTTAGCTTTCTTCTCTCAAGCCTGGCTCTCTGATGTGGTGCAGGTGTCTGATCTTGATTCAGACTGTTGTGAGGAAAGAGCTGTTGCAGGGAGAGCTGGAAGGAGCCCTGGTGCAGTCAGCCCCTTTCGTGCAGCCTACATGCACAGAGCACAGAAATGCCCTTGGGATTCACCTTAGGACAGGGCAAAGCACCCCTGAGCTGAGCCATTCCCCAGCTGGCCTGGATATCAGCCCAGCATCAACAAGCCTGAAGGTCTGCACTGCCCATATTCATGAATCCTGGTGAGGATGAGGTGGGGAGGGAGAAGCTGAATCAAAAGGCAGGAGGGATTTGGGTGTAGCACAGCCAAAAGTGCCAAGGCAAAATCTTGGTGCATGACAGGATGTTCTTAGGGTTCACGTGTCCCAGAGCACAAAGAGCCAAAGGGCTATAGGATTCTGTGGTGCCCTTGGTGAACCACACTGGGCAGCTGACCGTGCCTGAAGCCCTGTTTGCAAAGTATATGGTGTAGATGGGGGAATGAACTTGTAATCATCGGGCAGGGAGGATTGGTATGGTTCAGAGTCTGAGTGGGGAAAGTAAGTGATAAAACTAACTTGTAGGTAAGTACTCCTCCTCCACAATGCTGGTGCAGACTAGCAAGAACACCAATATGAATCCAGATCTGGGATTGTCTGAGATTTATTGCATGATCTTTTCAGCTGTTTTGCTTATTGTGACTATAGGGGGGACAAAACCGTAAACAGCACAATATAAACAAGTGTGTAGGAATAAAGGATTCACCACTGCAAACTAATAAGTACAATAGGCCTTATTATTACAAGCTTTGATAGGCTGCTTCATTCCTTCACCATCATATAAATGTCACTATTCTTAGTTTCATCTAATGATTTCCCTAAAGTCTGACCCAGAAAGACATGTTCCTTGTGGAGATATGAATCCTTTGCTTCCTATATCTGCCATGGCTTTGAACATCATAGTAAGTCAAGGGGAAATTTCTTCATAGTAACCATATGTCAAACTGTAATTACAGATTTGAATTTGAATCTTGTTTCTTTATGTAAGGTGTAAGGAGTTTATTAAATATCACTTGCTTCCATGTTCAGAGAAATCCTCTCGCTTTGGCCATGAGGGATTGAAGGGAGTAGGTCAGATGCTTACTAAGCAAGAGCTCGGTGATGCTTGTTGGGTTGGAACACTTTCAAAAGTTGTAAGACCTCAAGGTGTTTGCCAAAACAAATGTAAGGATGAAACACCCAGCTAAATGCACGGTCATATCTTCCAATAATGTCAGGTTTTACTGTTTTAAGTCATAGTTTGACCTTGCATAAACACTAACTCTTAGTTTATAGCCAGCTAGACTCTACTGCAAAATATTCTCAAAAAGAATGTTCCAGTTACCCACAATATGAAGAAAAAAATCCACTAGCAAAGTCACCTTCTATCTAAGGAAAAGTTCTGAATTCATATTGGAAGGAACAATGTACTTTCCTATTGTATAAATAATTGTATAAATAAGGCAAAAATCAAGTTTTGAGCATTTTTTCACAGACGCAGGGAAAGGAGTACTAGAACATTAGAAGAATAGCAACATACACCATGAACAATGACATGGCTCAGTGAATGAGGTTTACTTCAATCTTTTTTAGAAAACTGAATTTTGCTCTCTATTTTTTTTTTTTTTTCAAAGTGAAGCTGTGTAATCTTTCACTTTTGCCCAGCTTGCACATATGACAAGTTGCTGGCTCCTTCAGTCAGCTATATGAGTTTGAATAGTCAAGCAATACTAAATGTGTTCAGCTGGCAAGATGAACCAAGCCCATGATAATCTGGTCAGGCAGATCCTTCCTTAGACCAAAATGTACTGCATCTACTGTGATAAAATGCAGAAGAGTTGGTTTGGTAGGGTTTCCTTTCCAGAAAAATGCTGTAAAAACACTTTGTACCTAATACTCCTGTCTTGCCCTATGTTTGGTGTTGAAGACTGTAGCGTCAGGACCCTGTAGGCACTGCTATTCCTTGACAGATACTTGGTTGGGGGCTCCTAACACTGGGTTCCCACTGCAGAAGTCTGCGTCCACTGGCTTGTTAAGTGACCTCAAGTATAAGGCAACCTCTGTGTGTGCGTGTGTTCACACACGCCTGCTTTTGGAAGAAAAAATATAAGGCAATAACACTGTGTGTCAAAAGAAATGTATGTGCACGCACATACACATGTACATATACACACATGTACACACACATACAAAAAGCAAGGAGCGATGCATATTCAGATAAATACAGTTCATTAGGGGATGTTTCTTCCTTTACCCTCTCTAGAATGTGGGGATGTTCCAGGGCTGCTCGAGGTATTACGCAGGGCTGAATCCCGAACTAGCTCCTTCTAGCTCTCAGCAAACTCTTTCTCTGGCACTGCTTCCAGTCAACCACAGTGCTTGGGACTGTGACAGGAGAGCCTGGCACAAGGACTCCTCTCAGACACTACCCTAGTGTGTGGCTTTGGGGGCCCAGGCAAATGTTTCTTACACACCTGAAAGTATGGATACTTTACCCCTGTCAGGTCTGTGCAAGCGACCTTTAAAGTAAAGCACTGCTATGTTGTAAAGCTGTTGTAGCTGTTGCAGCATGTGCTGTTGTAGCATCAGCATGAGTTCAGTCAGAATTAGGTCTTAGACAAAGCTTGTCCTTCGTGTTTCTTCATGGTTTGGTGTAGGTGGCTTCTGGCTTGCAGAAAATGGTGGTGGTGGGCTCCTCTGGGGAAGGCAAGTATTGCAGGGTCCACCAAATGCCCATTACTGAGCTCAGGGATGTTTTGTTGGTGACCCTGAATGGCTATGTGTAAACCCACCATACCCAGAGCAGGGGAGAGAGCAGTGGCCCTGTAAACAACAGCATGGATGCTGGTCCTACTCAGAGCATGTACTGTCCACACCATGGTGCAGGACAGCTGGGCCACAGCTTGACAAGGCACGCCTGAGCCCCTGAAACCAGACACAAAAGCAGATTGCCTGGCTGGGACTAGTATCCAGGCCACTGAGGTTTGGTGGCCCACAGTTGGCCTGGGGTCACCCGGAGGAGCTGGAAGCATCTCCATGAAGTTTTCAGCTCAGGTGCAGGGCAGGCACCTCCTGTGTCAGCTGTGGGCACTTGGCTGTCAAAAACAGGTGTGGGGGAGGTGGGGGCCTTTAGGTGGGGAGCAGCTGGTGTTTCAGCCATCACAGCTATGCTCCTGACCTCCCCCAGACTCCTGTGTTGAGTATCTCAGCACTCTGACCAGTCCAGGCCCTGTCCAGTTGCTTTACACAGAGTATATAAAAAGCGTGTCTCTAAATTTTAGCTGAATACTGCAAGATTGTACAAGCAGAGGGAAGTAATATAACTGAGGTTATTGCATGAGCTGGAAATAGTATGGGGTTCACAGGGTTGTAAATCTCCAGGAGAGTCGGAATTTAAAATAATACAATACTGAGGGAACACAGAATCTGATGTAGTTACTTCTCATTTCTATTGATCTGAAAGAGGAACTTTACTTTATCTCAAATGCAGTGTACCTGATGGTTTAACTGTCCTTTATAAGACCTGTGTCTAAAACTGGAAATAACCCGTCTGTTCAGTAGTTCTTTTGTTAACTTTAAATTTGGTGGAATTAGAGAAAAAATAAATAAAATATAATTACTGCATTCTTTTAATTGAACGGTGTTTTTTACATGCACCAGGTAATACATAATCATCATGGAGATTTACAGAAAGTGGCTTTTGTTGCCACATATTTTATATTTGCTACTGAAGAAGATATTTTATGTAGGAACAACCCTCCGCATAGTCTTCTTTCAAATTTCTTTTCAAACTACTAAAGTGGTCACTGGAGATGTTGGGAGCTATTGTAATTTTATTCATAACAATCAGTTTTAACAAATTTACCAAGAAACCTAACTCTAATTCTTAGTCTGCTTTAAAGGTAACTATTTGATATATATCACCATTAATAAATGAAAGGAATTCCTTTCAGAACCACAAAGCACATTGTAATTAAGACGATGGTAGGTACGAAAATAGGCAGCAAACTGGAGAAGTAATTGACCACATAGGGACTGTCTCTAAGTCATTTAAAAACAGAAATATTTCAGGTGCATAACATTAATTTAATTTAGACGTAATATGATTTCAGCTGAGGCTGATTATTCCCAAACTGAGGGAATAGTCTGAGGTTTTACAGTTACAGTAAAAATCTATAGCTGTTAATACTATGAATACATTTTTCATTACCTGACATGATTTACTGTTTAATTACTTTCACATCATATTTAAATTAAATACATATTTGAGAGGTAAGCTGAAATGTTAGGAGAAATATCTTGTAAAACAGCTAATAGCTATGTGCTTTTCATAACAAGGAGGGGATGTTGTGTTTCATTTTTTCCCACTGTCTTGTTTTCACACCAAAGGTGTGTTTCCTTAATGCATCTTTCTGTTCCCAAGCTCAGTTAAGTGATCATTTCTGTATAAATTACCAGGGAAGTATTTCAAATTATATCCTGTTAACACTTAGAGAACTGGGAACAAAGAATTTGTTTCTTTATGAAATGAAAGTATTTTGCTCCATCTTTGTTTCCTCTGTTCTTTGTTCCTTTAAAATATTCTTTGCCCTTGCCCTCTCTTAGGTATTTCTCAGAGGACAACCACAGCATTCACTAATGCATTTCCTCTACATGAAATACTGTTCTCTAAAGACAGACTAGAAGACCCAGTTTTTATATTTATAAATAGATATGTTTATGAATGAATTCAGTCTTGATATGTTGAAAAGCATGCAATGGTAAAAGTAAGAGGGTTTTGTTGTTCATTAACTTACAAACCCAACCATTCCCAAACAAAAGGATGTGTGGAAGCAATATCTTTGGTTTTCAGTGTAAGTTCACTTCTGACTGCTGTGGCCAGCACTTTTACATCCTATATAACTTGATAACACTTCGCTGGCTTTAAAGGTGCTGGCTTTTTGTCAACACTTTGCAGCATCATTGTTTATAATGAGTGAATATTTTTGTAATTTCTTTACCCATTCTGTTAACGTATCTGAAGTGAGCAGTTATACTCTAACTGTCCTCTGCTGATTTTATTTAAGTGATCTCTTTCCATTGCACAGTCAAACCTTGAGATCTCCCTAGAAATAAGGAACACAGCAAGTACTATTTGTAAGATTAGCTAGGTAAATTAAAACTTCATTTCTACAGCATAAAGTGGATGGTGTGGGAAATGTGGAAAACTCTGTTCTGATACAAAAGACTCCTTTGACAGACCTCTAAATTCAGTAACAAGTATTGTGGCTAAACCTGTCAGTACACCTTAAATCCAGTGCTTGGGAACTGTGTAGCAAGAAGTTCAGCTAACTAACCAGCTCCCTGTTGGACATTCCTGTCTCACTGTGAAAAAACAGGCATTAATGTGAGATTGTGGGTGTGGGTGTGCAACTGGCATCCCATGGGTGATATAAGGAATGAAATACATCCATGGTTATCTAAAGCACTGTGCCTGGGTATGAAAAAAACAGTGTCTACAGTAGACCAATGCTTGCAGCTTTGGGGAAAGAAGAGTACAACAACTATACGTGTTACTGTTTCATGTGGGTGGATGATCTTGGTGCCTGTTAAGGCTGCTTTTGTGGAAGGAGCTACTCCACATTGAAAAAAATGAATCAACCCAAACCAGTGCAGTATTAACTTCTGAAACAGCCAGGGTGTTTCAGACACCTGCCTGAAGACACAGCAGAGGATTCTGCTAGTCCTCCTTACCCTCTTTGACCTCAAGCTGGTCAATTCACCTGACTCTCTGTGACTTAGTGCCGCAGCAAGCCAGAGGACCCGTTATTAGGCAGCAGCCTTACGCTGAGAACATTGGAGGTAGCAGCCTGCTGACTAGACTCTGTCTAGACTCTGGTTAGGCACTGCCCTAACTAGACTCAAATTTACGTGCCTGCTTAGCCTCAGTATCTCTCTAACAGTATTTGTCTGAGGTGTGGGATTAAATCTGGACTGAATGGCTACCCCTGCTACCGGTACCGTGCAAAATTATTCAGCTTTCTGTTGTTGTTTGTCCTGTAAATAACAACATTTCTGGGTTTCACACAGATGATTGTGAGGGGAAACTCATGAGATACAAGTGCATTCATACTACAGGTGAGCTTATTAGCCTCCTGATAGAGTATGTCTCATGCTAGAAATGTCATGAGTGTGTTACCAAAAGACATTTTCTCCAGCTCCCCAAAAGATTGTTAAGTCAACTGGTTGTGAGGTTCTTGGGCTTGGTGCAGGCTACAGACATACCGTCGGCAGATGTAGCCCTTTTCTGTGGGATATTGGTCTGAAATGAGTAGGTGCATCTTATAATGACAAATGGTCTTGAGGCCTGAACCAAAGCCCATTGAAGTCATTGGGAAAAACTCTTCAGCTTAAAAGGATTTTGGATTAAGGCCATAAGAAACATTCATCTTGTTCTTTTAGATAAACACTCCCCATCTTGTAATCATAGTGTTATTAAAGCGTGGTTTAAAAATGTTTTTTTTTTCTTTAATAGCTTCTCTAATACAGAGTAAACATTTCTGAATAACTTAAAAAGTCTGTTTTATTTATTTATTTATTTAATGTGGCAATGTGACATTGTAACACCTTAAATTGTTCTGTGCATATCAAAAAGAATTCATGGTACATACTGTATCTTCTTGTAATCATTCTGTTGGCTAGCTTATGCCCTTGGGAAAAANCTTTGTGGCTTTGCTTGTAAATTGGAGCACATATTTGCAATAATCTGTTTTTAATATGGAGGACTTAATATACTACTTTGATCATGCATTTTTAAGCATGGTAATGTATGAGAGGTTTTGAGGGGTGTGGGTCAGATTTGGGATCATAGAATGATTTGGTTGGAAGGGACGTAGTTCCAACCCCCCTGCCATGGGCAGGGACACCTCCCACTAGATCAGGATGCCCAAAGCCCCATCCAGCCTGGGCTTGAATACTTCCAGGGATGGGGCATCCACAACTTCTCTGAACAGCCTGTTCCACTGCCTCACCACCCTCACAGTGAAGAATTTCTTCCCTATATATTGTATAAACATACCCTTTTTCAGTTTAAAACTATTACCTCTTACTGTAGTGATAGTGTCCTACCACCACACTCACTGATAAAAGAGTCCCTCCCCATCTTTCTTATAGGCCCCCTTTAGGTACTGGAAGGCCACTATAAGGTCTGCACAGAACTTTCTCTTCTCTAGGCTAAATAATCCTAAAGCCCAGGATATGACTGGTTTTCTGTGCTGCAAGCACACACTGCTGGCTTATGTTGAGCTTTTCATTCTCCAGTACCCTCCAGGTCCTTCTCTGCAGGGCTGCTCTCAATCCATTCTCCACCCAGCCTGTATTTGTGCTTGGGATTGCCCTGGCCCAGGTGCAGGACCTTGCACTTGGCCTTGTTGAACTTGATAAGGTTCACATGGGTCCACCTCTCAAGCCTGTTAAGGTTTGTCTGGAACCTGCAGGTCAGAGAGCTTTGGAAGGAGTCTACCTCCAGCCTGAGTTGTATATCTGACAGCATGTGCCTCAGCAAGAGAGAATGGTCTAAGAGCAAGATTTTGTGCTGCCCTGTGACAGCATTTTTTGAAGACAACTAGCCTCAGAGTGGGAACCTGAGGGCTGGGGCCATGTCCCAGCTGAGTCTTCCTGGACCCAGTGCTGCTTCCCTGCTGGCTCTGGCTCCTATCTTTGCTTCTTCCTAGGGGTCAGTCCTAGAGCACAGAGCACTACGAGGCCATTGTGGTATCTCTAGATGGCTTTAGGGAAGGCAGTGGTGGACACTAACAATGGCCCAGGACCACACATAAACATCAAGGAGGGCAAGGTATACAGCCACCATTTTGAATGTCGGTGAGATTTCACCTGACCCTCTCCAGAAAAAGCACCTACAATAAGGAGGCACTCATCTCTGTCTCATCAGGGATCTTCTCTGTCAGCAGTTTATGAGATCAGGCTTTCAGATTGGGTTGTTAGTGCTTCCCCTCTTCAGGACAGAAGTACAGTGCAGCAGACCTCCTCCTGCTGCTTAGAATATCCCGAGTTGGAAGGGACCCACAAGGATCATTGAGTGCTTCATCACTTCTGCTTCTGATTGGCCCTTAAAAGTGGGGAGATGCATGGTAATGAGAGGAGAAGAAGCTTCCTGGAGTCCCAGAAGACATTCTGTGCAAGTCAAATGCAGGTTTTAGATTAATTGATTTTTTATAAAAATCAGTTTTCACGTTTTTATGTGAGTTTAATACACCACATTTATTATATTAGTGCTTAATGTAGCAATTTGGTAATAATGTAACTTCCACATTTATTAGTTGCTTTGCTTTCACATGGTGTTTCTCCAGATGTTGTTATCAATGCATGATCTTGTGTACATACCTTCATCTAATACTCCTCTGAGTGATTTTGCTGTGAGTACTGGGTTGCAAGTTTAAAATTGTGCCAAATCTCCCTAATGCCAGGTTTCCATATTTCTACTAAACATCGCAGCAGAGTGTCAAAATAATTAAGGTGTGATATTTTCCTAGGAAAGTATCTAATTTTCATTGCTCTGAGGAAATGCTAGACCTGGTTCTTCAAGAATTTTTCACAGGAAATACACAAAAGCCAGAATATTTTTGAGCTTGAGCTTGAAGTGAATTGCACAATACTTTCAAATATTGTTTGTTTAGATTTCTGTTGTACACACATGCATGTGCATACCTTTGCACTCTCACAGAGGCTGAGAAGACTGTTGAAATAATGCATATTTGCAAAACTGACCAATACTCTCCAGTGTTTTAGAAGCTGTATTAAACAAGCTGAACCACCTTTTATCACACTGCAGCTGAATACAATACTGTTTTGACAAAGGGTGCACTTTCAGAACTTTCTAAAGTTTTTTTTTTTTTTTTTTAAGTAATGTTTTTAAAATTTATTAAAAAATAAAGCCCCATTTAAGGAAAATGTTCAAGTAAAAGTCAGTGAGCAGCAAGTCGCACTGTTTCAAGAATGGAATCCAGCAAACTTCTGGCAAAGAATATTTTGTGTTTTGGGAAGCAGGGTGACATTTCATCTAGCATTATAAATTCTTCTAAATGAAGGAAATTGTAATAGAAGAATTTGGTCTTTTGCTTTTTTTTGTATTGTAATTCTCTTTCCAGTGTAGTTTTGCTGCACTAATGTTGGTTAGAAGGCATGAATTCTCCCAGCTCATTTCAGAGCCAACCTCAGGAATATATTTTTTTTTAGGTTACATTTTTTAACTTATGCCATGGTCCCATCCATGCAAGGAGACCCCAGCCCCATTTGGAAGCACAAGTGAGATCTCAGCAGTGATAAGCCAAGCTGATAAGCTCTGCTGTGCCAGTGATGGTTTCACTAAACTTGGGAGACATGCCATCTCACTAGGTCTTTGGAGTGAATCTTGACTGTCACAGGTTTGGCATTTCTGGTCTATCTAGATATCCTTTGAAAATCCTCCACTTTTGAAAGTTGCCTTTGCTTCAGAATAGAAAATACAGGAAGAAACTTGGCTGATTCACTTCATTGTAATTTAAGTTCAAACTAGTGGTGAAACTCAAATAAAAAAGCCAGTTTAGAACTGGCTTGCTCTTGGTCTCTGACCTCGGTCTCATCTTTATCTCCACTTTCACTTATACTAGTAAAAGAAGAAAAAAAAAAAAGGATTTGAGCAGCAGCACTTCAAAGCACATCTTTTTTAAGGGTCAGCAGTTGTTAGATATCTTACATTTCAGGCCTACAGATGCCCGGGTTGTATGAAAGTCCTGTTAAGGAACAGAACTGAGATTTTCAGTTTATGCTAAACAGGAAAAAAGCTGGCATATCAGAAATAAAATAAAACTACAAGGTGTGATAGAAGAATCTTTCAAGAGAGTGGATTTTTCTGTTTAATGAGTAAACCTGCACAACCAAATCCATTTGTAGAGCTCACTTTACAAGACAAAGGATATGGAAGGAAAAGATTCCTTTTCATGTTTGACATTTACTCTTTGCTGATCTTTTCTGTATAAGATCTGGTAAGAGTTGTAACTATATGTTTAATGTGAGGCACAGAAATAGTTCTGAGGGCTATTGCCACTAATGCTGAACATAGAGCTCAGAAGTGAGAGTTGTAATGAGACAGCAGAAAGCCCTAAGATATTGTTTAAAAAATTATTTTCTCCATTACCTTGGACACATATGTGTTACTGAATATCACTGTACAGTAACTGCATCTCATTAAACATAATGGCCTCACTCTGACTTCCCTGCTTCTCTGCCATAGGTGGCAGCATGGGCTGTTAGTTGCATAAGCAGAGCTGGAGAAACAAAGTAGTGTTACAGAGCTGGTTTAGTAACAATTTAGTTTTGTGCAGGAATCACTACGGAATATGAACAAGATTTATTTCAACCATATAGCTTTAACCCGTGATTTCTAGGTGGAGAGTGTAAACATTTTGCCTATGAAATAACGTAGGCATTTGGGTACCTTTAAATAACTATTTCTGAAATGTGAAGATGTAGCTGGGGGAACAAGGGAAAACTATTTCAAATGAAAATATAGAGATGTTTTAAATATTGTTGTATGTTTGCAATGGGTAGATCTTTGCAAGTGTACTTGCGATCAGACAGCACTAGGTAATTAGAGAAATAATGAAAATATGATATAGAAATCATAAATCAGAAAGACTTCTAAGAAATACACCATCTCTTTTCACAAATGTGAGATTGGACAGAAGAGATAAATAATTAGACATTTCAAATAAAAAATCTTCAGAGCGATGGAACAGGTTGGCCAGAGAGGCAGTGGAGTCTCCTTCTCTGGAGATATTCAAAACCCACCTGGATGCCATCCTGCACAACATGCTCTAGGTGGTCCTGCTTGTCAGGGGGGTTGGACCAGATGGTCCCTTCCAACCTCAGCCATTCTGTATTTCGTTGTTGTACTTTTAAAATTCAATTTGTCTGTGAGGTTTCATAACATTGAGAACTTAAAAACTTGTGATGTAGTGTGTTTGATAAGAGGAAAAGACCACTAACACAATTGTGCTTCAGCATGTCTTGACTTATCAGTAGTTCTTCAATAAATTTTCAAATATGTCAAAGTTAATGCATTTTCCTGAGAAGCATGAGTCTATTACCAGTAATCCTGAAACTAGGCACTGTAGTTAATATATATATATATACATCAATATTTATATATTGACAATTAATTTTACAATCTCAAAAAAAAAAAAAAAAAAAAAAAGCCCATTCAAAACCTCTAGGGTTTAATAAAATGAATGACACTGAGTGAGGCAGATGCTTTCTGGAATATCCCAGAGAGCTGTGATAGTCAGACAGATTTGCCCATATGCTTCATTTCACACTTTCTCAAAGGTTTTTATTGATTTGGTTAAAGTGTTGTATGAGTATAGCATTGCCAATAGCAGAGTATTAAGATGTGTTACCCATGATGGCACCATAGCCATGAATTTATTTGGAATCCTTTGTTATGCAACAAAACATCTTGTGTTGACAACCTTATGTAAAACTAGGTAATTGTGTTCATCATTTACTGTCTAGTTCATCTCCTTTTAAATAAAGCTCTTTGCTTGGGTAATACATTTATATGAGTATCATTGCGATTTACTGAGACATCAGTCTTCCACCTTTGCACTTTGTGTCTCATGCTAGTGACAGTGCCTCTGTTATTGCAGATGGCATTTCATTATATGTTTGCCTGTATTCCTACTGCCATAAATTTCATTTGAAGCTATGCATGTATTTTGTAATCCGTATATAATCCATTACAACTGATGTTGTTTCTGCAGTTTTGTTGTATTTGCAGTATATTTACTTATAAAGTATTATCTTTACCATCCACTGCTGTTTAAGTAAAGAAATTGTGTTTCTGCTTCTTTATGATACATTTTTTCTTTAGTGACAAAGTACTATTTTGTTAAGCTGTTTCAGTACAGATGACAAGTATAACTACAAGGCAGTGAAAACATAATCCAAAGGAATATACAGAGGAAGCAATAGCTGTATGCATATATGTATGCCTAAATTGCGTATGCAGCTTATGTCTGTAGTTTTTATTATTTAAAAATTGGAGTACACTTACAACATTGTCAGATTCATGTGTACATTTTGTTTTGGATTTGCCTTGTTTTTGAAATACTGCAGAATAAGAATACATTGCTCCTTTTTACATATATTCACATCCATTTTAGTTTAAGAAAAGATCACTCATACCTACATGTTATTGAAATACATTTACATCAGAAGCAAGTGTGTGATGTTCTATTTTTCCAACATAATAACAAAATACCACGTAATGACCTTAGTGTCACTTAACTGTTGTTCAGTAACCTTCCCCTTCAAGATTATCATGGACAGAGACAATAAAGGTGTGCTGCTTGTCAACTTTCAGAGATTCAGGCTTTGATAAGTACCTGAGTTTATGTATTACACCCAAATCAATCTTCCAAATAAGTAAATATCGACTCATCACTGTTTACTGCAGGTATAAGGTTGTATTTTTCATGTTTACATTCACAAAGCTTTTATTTTTCCCATTTTCCTTGACTGGCTCTTGCATTTAAATTAGATAATTTTCTAGGGTAGGACAAGTGTAGGAACTTAACAAACTTTCATTCCTTAAGACAGTGTTTTCCTTACATCCTCCCTCTCTCCTTTGAAAAAGCAAGTAAATATTTATTTTTGGAGCAATATGATGATAGCCTCTTCACCACACAGTTTTTTTTTCTTCCTCTTCTTGCTTCTTGATTTAAATTTTTTTTTTTTTTTTTTTTTTTTTTTTTTTAGTGGTGTGTAGGGTTGGGGACAGCTATGATGTCCCTTTTGGGTTTTGGTCTTGGGTTGTAAAATACTCCTTTTGTAGATGTTTGCCTCTTCAAGTAAACATAAACTAGCTAAGAAAAACAAAACACTTAAGATTGTGTTGTCTGGACTCTGTACATTAGTATTTCATGCTCTCAGTTGTTGACCAAGGAATGTCTGCTCAAGTGTAGCAAAATAAGTATACAGAAGAATATACTTCCCTCTTCCCCAAACCTTTTAAAAATGAGCATACGTTGACGTGAGTCCACTTCAACTGAGAATGATCATTGTTTTTTTTTCGTAGCAAGTCTGTGTCAAGAGTTCTGAGACTTCCCCAGAAGTTCAAAAGCCAACTGAATGAGAATTTTAAACTCTGCTGAAACTTTATTGAAGTCTGAGAATTAGCTTGCAAACTAAGTTTAAATCCAGATTAAATTTGCTAGTATCGTTCTAGATAATTTTTATTTTGCATTCTCTTTTCTGTTTGTTCAGTAGATGTGCAGAAAGCAGCACTCCTTTCCACATTGCTAATCTTACTAGGCCTTTTTTTATTAATAAAACACTGAAGCTCCATGTAAAAAAGTTCTTTTATGACATTTACCGTTCAAACTTTAAATCTCCATCATTGTGTATCTGTTTCTTTATAACAGCTGTGAAGGTGTTAATGATGTCTAAAATTTCAGTTATGTTGGTTTCCAACATACCACTGTAGCATTTCATTCTCAGCACTTGTTTGTGATTTGACAAATCTTTGACAAATTTTGGAAAACTTAACCTTTCAAACTTATAATTTCCATCCTGTCTCTGTGCTGTAAAAAAGCACCAGCTGCTAGCAAAATGGATGAGCAGAGCAGGAGCAAGTTCCTAAACTCACGCTGTCCGTGATCTCCATAGTTTAATGAAGACCACTGTGATAAATAGGTAGTATCTCCAAATGGCTGAGCAGTTCACAGAAAGTTTTACACAAGAAGCTTCCTCCAGGCCTTCAAACTCTCTGTACCTTATTTTCAAATAATTTAAAACTTTATTTGAAAACCAGTCTAAAAAGTTATGTATTCTACACAGCTACCTGAGCCGGATATGTTGCCTCTAGTAACTCATTGTACTAGAGACTTGCAAATATATTTATATTTATAGAAATGTGTCATATTCAAAGTTCCATTCAGAACAGTTTTTTTTTTTTCTTTGTCATTCCAAATGATTGGATTTTCCTGGAAGACAAAAATTGTGTTTACAAAAGGCAATTTCTAAAATTTTATTTGACAGCATCTCTTTCTCTCTCTCTCTCTCTTTTTCTTCCCTAAGATTAGTTTGATGACCATTCAGAAATAAGTTTAATTTTCATGTTTTGTGTGTTTGGTATTGGTCTTTTCAATAGGAAGATGTCATGGTTTTATGTAGAAAGTGTAACACAATTTCTGTTTGTTTTCTTTCTTGCATTACTCTCTTTTCTTGTTCTTAAGTGTGATTAGTGAAAATTCATCTGTAGTATAAGACTGTAGATCATTGTTTGTTCAGATTTGCAACCCTCTTAAATTTTTGAATAACTTGAAGCTGGAACTATTGCATAAGTGTAAAATTTTACAATGCTTATAAATTTGTATGCTGTTACTAAGTATAAGCTTGATTTTCCTGTATCTCTGGTATAGAAGTTTCACACAAACAATTTCAATATTCACCTAGTGTTTTTTCATTTTAATTAATTCTGAAATGCATTTTTTTTTGTTTAAATGAAACATTGAGAATCCTGCTTTGATGCATTAATTTCTTCCAGCACACATTTTTGAGTGTCATGTAAAGATGATGATTTATAATGAAGTTCATTTAATGTGATTCATTTCTTAGTAGTCTCAGAGCACTTTATAGTTGGAGAATTATACTTCAAATTAATTTAAAAATTAAACAGTAAAGTAGTGACAATCATCTGCTATTCATCAAATGTAAAAAGCTCTCATCTAAGAAATCATTTATAACTGTCTGAGAAAGAATCACCAAAACACTTTGTAAATATGCATTACTGTCCTGTCATTGCATAGACTTATATTAACAAGAATCTTTATCATTGAAGCTGACACAATTTCTGCAGCAACAGGTAATGGTGTTGATGCCAACACCACACCCATGGGGTGATAGATACTCATATCCTCTGCTTTATGCACACAGCTTAGATGCAAAGGACTAAGGTGAGTTGCGGTTCCCTGTAGGACTAGAAAAATTAAAGTCACCCCCATGTCCTCTCTGTGGCGAGAAAAGGCATTTTGCATACCACTGCTACTTTATGTACAAGGAGATTAAACAGGAAGAACTAAGCATGACAAGAAGCAATGCAGGATTGAAAAGAAAATGTCTGTCAGCAAGTAAGAGGGTAGAAAAGAAAAAATAAACATTACAGTTACGCTGCGAAATATGAATATGGAAAACTGGCAGGTCTATCTATTTGCTTACTGTAATAGCTAAATTAAGTTTGTACTACCTTCCACTGCTGTTAACCTTGCAGAGCCAACACAGCTGAGAGGGCAGGAGCCAGCTTTCCTCCCTTTCTGCCCTACCAACAGGATGGTTTGGCAATTTCCAGTTAGGTCTGTAAGTGCTTTCCCTCTGACGGCATTGCAGTTGCACGGCTATTACTAATGACATAATCAGAAAACTGTGGGTCTGTTTAGGTGTTATTAGCCATCTAATTTGTCTTGCAGAATTGTTATTACTGCTGATGATGCACGTCGGTTCCTTGGATATGGCTCCACTAACACGGATACCTAATTGTCCTAAGACAGGGGCTGATCTCAGAATTCTTTATTGACTTCTCTGTGTCCAGGCTACTTAGATTTAATTTTTAATGGGTTGCAGAAGCTACAGTGTTATCAAATCTCACACATGATATCTGGGCACAATTCTGAAACCCCACGCCTGGAGTCAGAAAACTGTATCAGGACTTTAGCCTGCAAAGGTAACCTGAAAAACAAGATTCAAGTGAAATTTAAAGGCTCAAAAATGAGACAAAAGTTCCTTTGATTCAAGTTCATTTACTCAAATCTTGTAATTTTCAGAGGTTAATGTTTTTCTGTGTGCTTAAGTTTAGCAACAAGAAACTTCAGGTGTTCAGTTGTTTTATCAAGCCTATGAGCTGCCTGGGTCCACATGGGCTAGAGAGTGCATCTGGTGCCTGGAAGTGATGCTGAAGCAGAAGAGATGTCATAGGGATCCTAAGCATGTACAGATGTGGGGACTGGGTTTAAGCAAGGCAGGAAATGTACCGGAGGGGATATCAGGGATAAAATTTTGAAATCAGTTTACAGTATTCTACTTAAATACTGAGTGGAAGATTTTGACTGGAAAGCAATGCTATTTGCAATAGATATACATGAATCACAAAGCATGCTTATGTGAATTCTTGTTACAAAAGAACATATATTACATGTTGTGAAAGGAAGAGAACACAAGTATTTGCACTTTGACAGCACTTTAATTTTACAGCCTTGCTAATTTATATATGATTAAAATGTGAATTTAGTTCTGCTCATATTTTAAAAAACATCAAAAATAGCCTCCTACAACAGGTCTGGTTTTGGTAATGATGTGAAAAATAGTACTGGTGTGAACCTTTCTATAGGCTTACATTGTGAAGCACAATATGTCAGCTGTGTCCCACACTAAGAATCAGAATATTTGGGTCAGAGCAAAACCAGCTCGTGGCAGTTCTCACATCAGCATGACATGGACTAGGCCTGTACAGACAGATCATAGTTCAGCACCTTGCCGTGGCAGGGTGTCTGGTGCTGGGGTTGCGAAGCAGCTGGAAGCAAGGGCATGTAACAAAGGCGGTGAGAGCGGCCAGCCAGGAGCATGTGTGTACGCAGCCTCCCACTGTACTGCCCACCTGAGAGCAGGGTAGCATGGGCTGGGGCTGCAGCTCTGGTTTCTTGTCTGAGCCCTCTCACAGCAGTGGATTAAGTAATGAAAAGTGGGCAAGAAAAAGGAAAGGCAAGGACTATGTCACTGATTCAGGTCTCAGAGCTGTGACGAAGACCTGTGTGGAGCTATAGTTTTACCACAAACAATAGGTGCTTCTGTGTTTCTCCCTATCATGACTGACCCACATGTAATGAGATCTTGGCACAGCCAAAGGAATAACCTTTCTTCTCCACAAGCATTTACGTCCCTCCGACAGGTTCAGCAGGCTTAACAGAACAAAGGTGTTGCAGCAAGAGCAAAGAAGGAAAGGCATTTAACAGATCAGAGGAATTTAAATAGTACAGTTTGAAAGAGGTCAGCACTGCAATATGTTAGCACAGTAGCTTGACATGTCAAGTGGCTATTATTTAAGTAGTCTGTCAATTTGTTGGTCTTGACCTTGCCCTTGGAGTATTCTTGACCAACTGAAATAAGTCATGCAGCAGCGTAAGAAAGCAACATGTGCTCTGGAAAGAGGCAGAAATAGGGTAAAAGGGCAAGTTACTCCTGAGGTCAAAAATAGGGAGGAGAGAGCAGGATGGAGCAGTTCCTGAAATGTTTGTTGGATTATACTGCATCCATGCAACTCTAATTCATTTTGCAGTAAGGAAATGGTGCTGAGCTCTGCTACTGTGTTGTTTGGTGGTATTCATGTATTAAGGCATTATCAAAGGATAACTGTAAATAAAATGAAATAATTCAAACCTTCAGACACGTATTTTCAAAGTGTGGGATAGAGATTAACTCACATTAATGTTAAAAAGAGATATATGGTTAAATCCTCAAATATTACTGTTATTCTACCACCCTCTTGCTGGGGTTTCCTAAAGTTTATCATTCATGTTCTTCTGTGAATGTAGTTTATCAAGAGTCTATACAGTAAAGTTATGGGATTTAGGGAAGTGTTGAGGTTCCCTACAGATGGAATATCATACAGCTGAAAGGGAGAGGACAGAAAGAAGGTTTGTGTTCAAATTCTGTGTTCAAATTCTGATTGACTGTGAGTGGACTTTAGAACACAAAAATGACCTGAGCCACTCACAACATAGAATTCTATAATCTCCTGAGCTCTATGTGAGGTAACACAGTCCTATTTAAGTTCCTGTTTTCAGACTTTTTTGTGCTTGTTCATTTTCCAATTATAGTTAATTGACTTTATATTGGATAATGGAAAAAGTTAAATCTGATCTTTCATCATTTTGGTAATGTGTTCTTTTTTTTAATTATTGTCATTGGTTTGGGAATTTAATTTGCATTTTAATAAGCTTAATTAAGCAATCAGTGAATATTTATTGTTAGAACAATTAGTTTGTGATTTTCAGAAAAGTGATGGAAAAATTGATTCCAACTAGCAGTCCAGGTGAAAATAAATGTTTCTGCTGTTCAATGAACTTTAAAAGAATCAAATATCCTTCTGAGTAAATCTGAACATGGAGGAAGATCTAAAAATAGTTTGTAACAAGGACAATAAATCAGAGACTTGTAACAGAGACTGCACAATTCACAAGGCATACAGAAAGATGAGTCATAAAATTTAGATGGACTGATCAAAAATAGTTGATGATAAGATGTTAACAAACCAGGTTAGTACTTTATAGGCAACAGATTTCTTCATGTAGGAAACAAAGTTGTCTTGAGCCATGTAACTGACATTTCTGCTAATACAGAACTGTGTGAAATTGTTTAAGGAGTATTGCAATTAATAATTTTTCCACGAGATGGCACAAGAAAACAATCATTCTTTTCCTGTAACAGCAGTGTTATTTTCTGTATTTTGATTCTGACAGACAGGTATGCCCTAATAGCCTACTAAGCAATTACAATATAATGTTCCCAGCTGAGAGTTTGGAATTTGTTATTGTACATTAATAACTGAGAGATAAGCGTGTGGCAAGGGGGCCACTTCTTCTTATTTGTTGACTAGGGGACACAGAACAGTATTAGCGTTGCTGAATTATTTTTAACTAATATACATAAATATTCATAGAACACACATGAATTAAATTACAAAGGCATCTGTTACACCATGAGGGACTTAGTGCTACAATGGGCACTTAATGCTCAATTGGAAAACAACATCTAAAAGACCCCTCTCAACCCAATCCCTCTTCAAGTGGATAAGATACTAAAATTTATAATAAATCCCTGGTGGAGTCCACTGAAATATTAAGCATAATGAGCTTATGAAGAAAAAAAAGGATAGGCAGTTCAGTCTGATTTTTTTGCAAGTTCCGCTGAAATATACTTTCATAACTAGATACCAGGAAAAGCAGCAGTCTGCTTTGTCAATTAAGAGTTGTTTGAAAAAGTAATAGAGAATATGGTTAGAGATTTAGATTGCAGCGAAGCCTGAGGTAACAGTTTGAAACAGATAAACATGTAGGTATGGTCTAATGGGGTATTGATGGGAAAGAACAGTGGGTTTTCATCAAGCTTACTCCAGACCTTCTGAAGTGAAGTAGCTAGTCGTTGGAGATACGTGATCAGTGGGCTACTTGCAGTCACCAGTACCTTGAATGAGGGTGTCAACCCCTGCATTTTCCAGGTTGTAAAATGATTTTCTTCTTTTCCAGAAAACACCAAAACACTAATATTCTCACTGCAGCTGTTCTTCCTATTTAAAATGGCCACACTGGCAAAGGAGAAAATGGGACTTCCTTTTGTCCTACACCTAAATGGGATTTGGTAAAGAATTACTTCCTTCTTCTTCTTCTTCTTCTTCTTTTTTTTTTTTTTAATTCCTGCTAGTGTGGCTGGTCTGATTGTAATGGCTGAATGGGACACAAACCCTTAAGATGTTGTTCATGGTTTGTGATTTAGAGTTCTTGTGCTTTATTGTGGTTTATTTAGTTCCACTCCAGGGCAACTGTAGCAAGAGTGGGCAATGGCAAGACCGGTTTTTATCAGCTTGCTTTGCAGGGCTGAGTGTAGTACAAACACAAGAATGTAGGTGGGGTGGGAGGGATAAGATTTTTTTTTTTTTTTCCAGAAGCCAGATATTCCAGTTTTAAATGTGTTTTGCATACAGAGCCATCTAAGAGTCATTCACATCATTGATACTACTAGGCCTGATGTAGTTTATAACAGAAGTAAGTCAACTTATAGCAAAAGTGTTTCTGTTTCTCTGTAGTTTATACTTGACCACTATTATGCCATGTTGTGAGGTGGCTGAATATAATTCAAAGGTTTAGTTGTCAGAAGTGCCGTAATTCATTTGTTGTCCCTTTCTTGACAGGAGAAAATGTAGGTTACATACAACTGTTTCAGTGAGATACATTACCACATGCATTATTGTAAGTATGTTTAATTACATTATTTTTAGGTACATTGCCTGTCTAAAGAGGATTACTGAGAATGCAAACACAGGACATGCCCAATCCAAAGCAAATGCAATGAAGTGTTTCGGTTTATTGAAATCCCTAGATCTTTTGGATTCCTGAATTACAGTATGTTAATTACAGAGTCATTATGGATGTTGTGCTTTATTACAAAACCTGTGATTCTTTAAATTTTTAAGCTTACTACTTTTATTATGATAAATATTCAATAAAATAAATTTCAGCCCTGAACAATAAGCCAAGGCAAGATTTTCTTGACACAAGAATGTCACTCAGTGCTTCATTCCAATTTAAATCATGGTCAGGGTAAACTTCATTCTGAACGCAGTGTTATAATATTGTAGTACTTTGGACTTGCACATCATTTTGAACATGTCCAGAGAAGGGCAACGAAGCTGGTGAGGGGTCTGGAGAACAAGTCTTACGAGGAGCGGCTGAGGGAGCTGGGGTTGTTTAGCCTGGAGAAGAGGAGGCTCAGGGGTGACCTTATCGCTCTCTCCAGGTACCTTAAAGGAGGCTGTAGCGAGGTGGGGATTGGTCTCTTCTCCCACGTGCCAGGTGATAGGACGAGGGGGAATGGGTTAAAGTTGTGCCAGGGGAGGCTTAGGTTAAATATTAGGAAAAAAATCTTTATTGAAAGGGTTGTGAGGCATTGGAACAGGCTGCACAGGGAAGTGGTCAAGTCACCATCCCTGGAGGTATTCAAAAGATGTTTAGATGTAGAGCTTAGCGACATGGTTTAGTGGAGGACTTGTTAGTGTTAGGTCACAGGTTGGACTGGATGATCTTGGAGGTCTTTTCCAACCTAAATGATTCTGTGATTCTGTGATCACACCCCTGCCTCCTGCGATCTCAAAGGACTAATCCTTTGGATCAGGAAGTGAAGTGACCGTGGTCACAGTAAGTGGAGATAGCTTAATTCATTTTGATAGAAGAAATAAAAAATAAAGAACAACCCTCTCTGTGTGTCTTTCCAATAATTTTTATTATCATAATATTATTTAATTATTTTATTTTATT
>VXAA01000983.1:146491-157291 GCA_013399115.1 Anseranas semipalmata | reverse complement strand
GGTCAAAAAGAAAGGAAAAAAAGAACTTAGCCATGACAGCTGTGAGGGCTGCAGTACTGTGAATATCCAGCCTCTAAGGTGGAAGCCTGCATCTTAGCCCTCCCATCACAGAACAGCTGAGCAGCTATTTTGGAGACAGCTACAGCAAATTAAGATGTTAGCCCCCTCCAATCTCCCAGCAGTTAAACTACCACAAGAGATTACACTGAAGACAGCCAGGTTATTTGAAATTGCCATTCAAGGTTTTCCAAGCTGATCTGTTTTGTTTTAGAATCAAAACAGATCAGAAGCATTCAAACAATCTGTTAACAGTAATTTGGCTTCTCAGAGAGCAGCATCCAGCTCAGTAGCAGAAATGAAAGTGTTCCAACTACACTCCATTTCTTCTGTAAGCCTTTGGAAATAGAGCCACAAATTAACATGTGGAGTGGAAATTTTTCTAAAATCAGTACACTGAGCAAGGAAATGTCTAGTCCTAGTTAGAAGGAAAATACATAAGGAAGAAATATTTCTGAAATCCGGAGTCTCTACAGACACTTTAGTGAGTAATGGTAGAGGCCTCTGTCACTCTGGGATTGCATTCTGGAAATCCCTCCTAAATCTGGTCACCTTAGACCTTCCTTTCCTTAAGTGAGAGCAGGGTCAGTCCTTTTAACCAAAAAGACTGACCAAAATATTGCCAGAAAAATAAATAAATAAATCTGTTGAAGCTCTGTTTTAATGCAATAGCTCAAAGAATAGCGAGCTATTCCAGATGTGGAAGATGTAAATCCAGTTACCTCTATTATCCCAGTGGGAATAGGATCACAGGATAATTCAGGTTGGAAGGGACCTCAGGAGGTCTACCAAAATAGGGTCACAGCTAGAAGATCAGACCAGACTGCTCAGGGATTTATCCAGTGGGGTCTTGAAAACCTCCAGGGACGCAGACTGCACAATCCGTTCAACTGCTTTACAAGCCTCACAGTGAAAAAGTAGTAACCTCATCCTCCGTCTCTGTGCTCAAATGGAAGGGAGGACAGCAGAAAGCATACACTGTCACCACTGTGGCAAGTACTTTTAAGGGAAAGTGATAACTACTACTGCATGCTATATAGATACATACTAGTTTAACTTTATTAGTCTTATCATAAGCTTTTATTTAGGACAGAAAAACAAAAAATGCTGGGTTTTCAGAATCTGAAAATGGTAGAAGCATGAACCAAGAACCAGGCTCGTCAGCTCCATTCATTTAGGAGACCACTTACTGTGACAGCTCTTCACATGCCTAGGAACTCATATGTAAAAAAAATTCTGATGCCTTTAAATAGTTGCCTTTGTATCACGCTGAGTAGTATTTTTGATATCTACTTATTCTGCCTGCTGTCTGTGTCAGTCACTGTGGGTTGTATTCAGACTACTTCCTCTTACTTCTTCTCACTTAACAGCCATGACTCCTATAGTGCTTTTGCAGAGTAAGTACTCTATAGTATAGGGCTAATTTCAGCCCTTTCAAAAAAACTTTTTTTTTTTCCTTCATTATTCTATGAAATACTGCCATTAGAATAAAACAGGCCTTAAATCTCATTTGTTCACAGTTCAGGATCTATGCTCCAAGATGGAATAAGTTTTCCAGACTTGGTGAGAATAGTTTCATGAATTTATAGGTTCTTTATGACAAGGGTACAAAATAAAGAATTTTGCTTTATGCTACACCTGGTGTAAATGTGTGGGTAGAAACATTATTTAGATACTTAAAATAGATATCAGGAGAAAGCATACCATATCATGAGTCTCTCTTGCGTTGAGTTTCTCAGCAATTTCTTTAAATGGAATGAATTTTCTCTTTTTGTTTGTGCTTCTCTCATAGAGCTTCTTTGATATAGAGAGCGCAGATGAGGAAAGCAAATGACAATATTTGCTCTGCTTATGGTGCTCTCAGAGTAAGGAAAAACTTTCAAGACTTGTAAGTATTATTCACATTTTACAAGTACAGATTTAAATCTTTAGAGAGATTACAATTTCCCAAAGTCTCATAGTGAGATAACGGTTGAAACAAGAACAGAACTACATTACTTCAGCCAATATCTCCAGTTCTAACTTTTATTCTGATTTAACTCGTAGACATCTAATATTACATATTAAAAGTTAACACATGCTCAGAGAATAATGACCAAGTTCCTGGGACAGAATCCAATGAAGACGACTTAATACATGGAAACTATTTCTGGATCAGGAAGCCTCTGAGCCACAGGTGGTTGGGAGACAAGGCAAGTACTTAGGTGAAGTATTGCCTGTACTTATATTCTTCCCTAGCCTCTCACTTTTGGATATTGCTGGATCAAAGACACTGATGGATCTTTGGCCTAATCAGTATAGCCATGTATAATTAATCTTCAGTACATACACAAAAAGTATGGAGAATTTGCTAGCAGGAGATCACTAAATCACTAACAAAGAAAAGAGATAGTGGTGTAGAAATAACACAATAGGAACATTTGGCTACCAAGAAATTGCAAGAGGCCAACTGTTTAAAATGTTTTGCCTCAGTACTAGACTTTAGGTGTTACTATAACAACACATCAGCACCACTTAAACATTTTTTCCCTTTCTTTCTTATATGTGCCCAAGATTGAAGTGTTTTAGAAAATCTGATCTAATCGTAGAACCTCCAAGCAAAGAATAATGTTGACCAAAGCTGGCACAAGTTGGCAGTCTCACAGAGACATGACTGTATTGCACTGTTTTTTTTTTTAAAAAGGTGTTTTAGCCTTGCCTTCCATTTCCCAGGACCCACAGCAGCAGTGGGGATTTCTACCTAGACATGGATGAATTCACCGACAGACAGACTTTGGACAGTGGAGTAATAGTATCTTCACTCAGCAGCACAGGGAAAGCCAGGAGCTGAGAATGGACCAGAAGAACAACTCCATACGGACCAGATCTGCATATTAACAAGAGCATAAGTCATTGCAACCATCTTGCCCTCAGGGTGGCCAGTTGCAGCCTCAGAGGAATAGGATGTAACTCTACAAATCTGAATATAATTGGGTTGTATCAATACGCCATAGATGGCAAAAGAAATCAAGATGGTATTGAATATTTAATCTAATTATCTGATGGTGATTTAAATAAAGCTCCACTCTTCCGTTGCTCCAGTAAGTAGCCTGACTGATCTACTGGAAATGGGAGAAGGAAAAGACGTGACAGGCTGCCCCTGTTAATAAACTGTTCATGGGAGTTGCAATGAATTGCCACCATACAGATGTTATTGTCCCTCTTCCTAGCCTTTTTCTAACATCCAGGCTCAGCTATACATCTCTGTTTTAACTCTGTAGCTTGACTGTAATGACAAGCATATAACTCAAAGATGGAAGCGTAGAAAAAACACTAGGCACAATGCTGACCTTCAACAGGATAGTTAATTCTTATACCTGTGACAGTCATATTTCTTGTCATGTAATATCTTAACCTATTGACCATAAAAATACTTCACATAATGTATACAGCTAAATCAACTGATAAGCTAAAGGGTTTTTTGCTACTCTCATAAGAAAAACCTCAAAGTGCATAGTGCAGTTTAGCACTGAGGCTGATCTGTTAGAAAACAGAGAAAGGAAGGAATTGGCTATAAAACAAGACAGTACTAACATCATGTGTTTATTTAAAGGAAAACATACTGCACTTGTATCCCACCCAGAATCTACCCTGAGAATTGCAAAATATAAAGGCATCTTATTTGATATGTTAGTGGTCGTGTTATATATTCAGAGCAGGTAGTCTAAAGCAAAGAACAAAGGCTGCGTAATTTGAACTTTAACTCATACTTCACAGGTCGATGCCTCACTCAGCCTGCAAGGAAAGGCAATTATTGCACTTGAGCTAACACCAGGAACAATAATATAAAAGCCAGTCGGTGACACACCATTTCTTTGAAAAGGTGTGCAGTAAAAAATAAACTAAAAAATATTTAATTTTCTTAAAAGCACTATAACTTCACCTTCCTGACTAAAGAACTGTTCAAAAGCAAAAAGGAACACATTAGCTGGTCGAAATCTTACCCTGAATTAATTCTGGAATACACTTATAATAAATGATTAAGCATCATTTTTTAATACCTCATTTTCCCCTTCTATGTTGTTAATTAAATACTTAAAGATTTTAAACAACACTAGCTTCAAAACAAATAAGAAGGGTGATCTGTTCCTAAACAACGTTAGAATAATCCTATACAGTTTTGGTAGCTTCTGTTTTTAACAGTGGCTGCTTTCGTTCTTTGAAACAATTGCTGTTCCTTTTGGAACAGGTAAATTGCTTCGTAAGTGACAAGTTAGTCCTCTTGCTGTGAGACTAGAAGCTGTTCCTTCAGTCAAAAGTAAGCTGGTTGGAAATAACTGATTTTATGCTTCACCAAGTTTGGTCTTGCCCGAATACAAGAGGACATTATCTCGCCTGCCTGCCACAGCTAAGGGAAAAGGCCCTGTGTGACTGACGTACAAAGTGCTTAGCCAGAACCGGTGCCTGCTGCTTAATGAGGGGAACAGGGAAAGGGCTGGAAATCTCCTTTCAGCAACCCCTGCATGCAGCAGAGGCAATGACTCCAAAAGACAGCGCAGAGTTTGGTTCTTGGTTTAAGCAAGTACCTCCCATGTGATGCTCTTTTTTCCCCAACTTCTTGAATTGAAGCATGTATTGGAAAAAAAATATATAGATAGATTATGGAAATATCATCTAACATGTAAGATGAAACAAAATAAAAATTAACACACAACCCCCCAGCTTGCTCTTGTGCTACATTTTCACCTGTTAATCAAAGCCAGGATCAAAACACTCAATTCAGGTCTTTGGAGAAAAAAAAAAAAAAAAGTCAACTCACAACCTGAGGCATTTGCTTGTGCTTATCCAGGTCTGACCCACTCCCCTATAAAGCACTGCATTATTTAACAGGACAGTCTAATTAGCTTCTAACTTGCGCTGCATTCAGCTTTGGGTGCAGCAAAGAAGCTGCAGAACTGCTAGAGACACATTCCAGCTAACGGAAGAGCAGCTGGGGCAGTTCTCATACAAATTCATCCACTGTGGGAAAAGAGAAGTTTAAGCCAGTAAATGCAGCATCAGACAGTGCTTGACCTTTGAAACTGTGTGTCAGCCTTGGTGGGAAAACAAATATACCGCTCACCATTAATGGGCATCTCTTCTACATGTGAACAACAGCGTATTGTACTAGAGAAAAACGCAATGTCCTCCACATCTTACACTAATCCTCCTTCAGGGAGGAAAAAAAAAAAAAAGAAAAAGATCAATGCTGCAATTGTTTTACTTATCATAAAATGAATTCACTGTAACAACTTAAGTTTTAACTTCTAAATTCCATGAGATTCTAAAAGGATGCAACTTTTTATATTGCAAGGACAGGTGCATATACGTGTGTGTGTGTGTGTGTATTCCTCTAAAAATTGCAAAGGTGAAAGAAAAGCTAGAAAACTGAGTGATCTAATGGAACAGGCTGTGCAAGAATAGCATTGCAAAAGCATCTAAAAAACAATATTGTCCTCTAATTCCTTCCCCTCCCACATTTTACTCTAATATGTTGTAGCTAACAATCAACATCACAGGTGTTAATTTGTTTTGCAATATTGGTTTGGAGAATCAAAAACTGCAGAGTAATAGCTTAAGCTGAAATAGCGTAAGAACAAGAATGTTATTCCAACTGTAATACATCTGCTGAAGGGTGTTTAGACACTAAATTGACTCTTCTCTTTTTAAAATACACCTAACACTATGCTGATGTCAGGATAACTAATGTTCTATAAGCTAGCATTTGTAATTATTATTTTTACCTGCATCTTGATAAGAAAACTACTTAAAAAAATCATATTAACCAGTATGTCCCTGTTGTCTTATCACAGGAAATAAAGTTATTTATTTCTGAAATTAAACAAAATGTAAATGCCTCAAATGATTACTTGCCTGTATACATAATGGAATGCATGTCTATTTAGATTGCTTGGTAGGTTATATGTATGCACTGGAGTAACCATCTTAAAAAAATAAATCGGAAAGTGGCAGCTCTGCAACTGATCTCATCTCACACCTCCTAACCGCAGACAGTTCAATCTGCATAATCTAGTACAATTCAAAGTGACAGTCTGTTTTAGGTCCCTCTAATCTACGTAAACTATATGATGATACCACTGGAGAACCACCATTTCTACCATAAACTGTGTGGGGAAAAAATGAACCTTACGTCCAGCTTTTGCAACAGCTGGAAAGAGAATAATGGAGATAAAAGTCTGCCTCACTATACAGATGTGATCTACCTAGCGTGCTGTTCTGTGTAACTACAGTGTCTGCAGCACTGTGTGTCAGGGCTTCTCTGGTTGGCAGTGCTCATTAAGAGACTTTATATCAAGGCACTGATGTACTCCATCTGTTTTGAGCATATTGCCAGTGTAAATCAGCTTAAAGCAAATTTATTCTCCCCTCACAAGATTAGAAGAATTCTCATTTGGCATAGAAATGCCATTTCTCCTACGGCCCATGCTTTTCAAGTTACTACGCATCCCTGAAAAAGGCGAGCAGCTGATTGAGGAGTGCCAATGAGTTGCCTTCTGTGCACTGTTCTCCAGTAGCTGGTAGGTTAGTGGATCTACGTCTGATCTGTCAACAAGGACAGTAAGGCAGTTTTATTCTGTCCCAGAGATCCACGATATCTGAACTACCACCCCCACTGTGAAATTGATTTATATAAGCTGCCTGTAAAAGGGAGGTCACTTGCCAAGTTTTCATATATATATATGAAATCATATATATATATATATATATGTATATATATATGTCTAATCATATCAAGATCATATATATGTCTAATTTTTCTCCATTTACAAATCTAGTTATATGACTCTATGCCACAATGCAAATTAAAACCTAGCATAAAAGTGCATCAACAAACAAAAGTTTTGCTTTTAATTAAATGAAATACCAGAGTCAATCTCCTATCTTTACCTTTTATACTTTCTCAGTTGAATTTAAACTGAAACTTAAAATGAAGCCTGCAGAAAGGAAATCTACATGAATTGTATGCTTTCATTCATATTTACTAAAGAAACTATATGGCACTCTAAGGAGTGCTTAGACTCTACAAAGGACAGACTACACCTTCAACAGGAGAAGTCAAGGATTAACATCCACTCTGCATAAAGAGTTGTTTTAAGGTTTGGTTCTCAGAATTATTCTTTAAACAAACTATTCTTTAAAGAATGGAGAACTATTAAAGACTAGCTAAATTGCTATTGAAGTTTTAGGAACTGAGAAATGGGAACAGTTTTCTGTTGCATCATAAAATGCAAATCCAATCAACATGTATAATTATTCATCAATTCAGAAAAATATTCACTATCATGTCTTCAGAAAAATCTATTGAAATAAAATATCCCTAACCGAACTTTCTCTATTACAAGAAAAATGGGTAGATTAGCGTAAGTGTGAGAAAATAGTCCATATCCTTCTTTCCAGATGCCTAGATGTAAACACAGGATTTACTTTTAAGTTACAAGATTTTATGGAGGAAGATGTCCTGTCTGCCTCCAATATTTCTGGTTCATAGACTTAATCCAAATCTTTTTGATATACAAAAATAAACCAGACAGATGTATTTTATTCAAGCTGATAAGTCATTTAAATGGAAAAAGGCAAATACAGCTAAGCATCTGCTTTGCCTAGTCAAACAGGGCAGTGGTCTATGTTCCATTTTCTCCCATACGCTGCAGAGATTGAAGGCAAATGCTCACTTTGCAGATCTCCAGTCACACGGATAAAAAGGGCAGTACTGTATCCTGCACTTCTAAAAGCATGATCGTGTCCTGTTTCTCAAATAAGCAACTTGCCTCATTTCAAGCATCTCCTAATTAAAAATGTCAATATAGATTTTCCATCAGGGAAACCTTCATACATCTACTATATTGCTGCTAAAAGAATTTAAATTTATACTTCAAGAACAGACCACAGAGTAGTAATATTTCTTTAAAAATCCAGTTCACTTCTGAGTTCACCCTTTCCTTTTATAAATGAGGTTTTATTAGATTTAAACCAGCTTTGAATTATTCCCTTTTTAAATTGCCCAGGTCTGTGTATCCATTAACGTGAAAGAATTCAGTAAACTACAGCACTTCTCCCCTCTGATGGAAAGAATTAACAGCAAGGCAGAGAATCAGCAAGAGCCATCCTCATGAGACTTCAAATTGGAGTTTAGATACTACTTGGGCATTGAGCTGCCTGCACTGGCATAAACTCCATTCCAGGCAGCAGACGTCATTGCTACAATATTTTTCTCCTATTTCTAGATTTACACCACCCCCCACCCCACCCCCTTCTCATACATCATTTTCTGTAGAATATCTTGAAAAAGACCCCAGTGGAGAGCCCCTGTTTATGCCCATGTCTGAACTAAACTCTAATATTCTATTAGCTAGAGCAATGTTTTCATGGAGTGTTTTACATCCATTAATCCCCCATAAACAATACTGTCCTAAGCTATAATAAAACAGTATAAGCTTCTTGTCTACAGAACTATACTGGTTTTCCTTTGCTGTAAATTTGGCCAGCTTTTTACAGTGATACATGAAACCAAATCTGACTGCTGAAACTTGGACCTGCATGAAAGTCAGTGCCTATGCAGAGATTCAATGCTTCTCAAACGTTAAAAAGGCCAAGGCCCACGTGACTTTCTGCCAAAAGCTATGTAGAACTCAGTTTAATACAAGGTCAACATAAAACCAATTCAATGAAGTTTTACCAACGTACTTATCCTTAAGCCCTGGGGCTGATACCCAAGAGGAATAACAGCGCAGGGTAGGCTGGGCTGTATCCATGGCAAAGACTTGTGTCAGAAAGAGCCATCCAACACATCGGAGATTTTTTTGTTTCGAAGTTGATGGCAAATCCTGTAATAAGCTTCATTAGCAGAAGCGTCACCCATAGAAAGCCCTGGATTCCTTCAGTCTGTCCATAATAACGAAGAGCTCCAACTTGAGTCCCTCAGTGTAAAAACACTTGCAAAGCAAGGCTTTTAAGAGGATCAGGTGAAGCTGCTGCCACCTCTAGGTGTTTGCATTTCATCTGTGAGATTTCAATGTTTGTTGCTCTGATCAGCCCTGAGCCAGGAACTGGTGATAAAACTCACACTTGTGAAGGAAAAGGAAACAAATACCCAATGGATAAACTACTGAAGTGGTGCTTATATCCTGGCTTTCAGTGTGCACTGACATGCATACTCTTTCATGTATTTCACCCACCTTTTTTAGAGCACTAACATTTGTTGGATTAGTAGTAGTCCCTTCAAAGCAAGCTTTTACTCTGAAATAATATAGAGCTGGACTCATGCCTAAGTTCGAAACTTACAGCCTTCTGCGGTTTCATAATTTCTTTAGCAGAGGTCTGAGTAAATCAAGGAGAAAGTGGAGTCACATTTTAAGATTAGAATAAATAGGCCATTGCTACTCCCCTGGCTCGGTCACCCCCCACCCCCTTTGACGTGGATAAACAGCTGTAAATAAAGGTTTTGGCTTTGAGCAAATTGGATTCAAAACCTTGAAGAAGTGCGGTTTTTCTGAGCTCAGCAGTTAGCACAGAGTTGTGGGCTAGCAGCAGTTTTATTCAGGTGCAAGGGGACAGGGAGCATGAAACCAGGATATGCTGCAAGGAGGAAAAACAGGAAAAATAAGTGGAACACTGCAGAGGAAAGATCTCATTGGAAAGAAATCTACAGAAATGGAAATAATATGCATCTTGAATGGACAGGAAAAAATAAAATGGTTTGGGATTATAAAAATGCTTCAAAATCCTCAGTTAATATAAAATGGCACAGGATTTGCAGAAGTCAGTTATGCAACTGTCCTTATGTTTGTTCCATCTTCCCCTCCCAGTTCCTATTTCTGCTCATGTAGCCTCCCAAGTGTCTAAAGGCCACTAAAGGTGTTTTATTGGGCAAAATTTCTCATATCTATTTGCTGGGTTAACATTTCTACAAACTACCTGCTATAGACATGCCTATGTATATATCAGATTAGGTACAAACAATATATTAAAAAAACTCTATTTTTACATACAGAAATAACATTTCAGCTCATTCCTGGCTATGTCACTGACGAAACCAGATACACAGATGTACTTTATTTCTTCACTCAGCTTAATTTGTGTGAATGATTTCACTTTTTTTTTTTTTTTTAAACTTTGGAAAGATGCATGGAATCAATTTACCATTTTCATGAATATTGGCTGTTCAGAATATATGGACTGAGAAATATTGATATATCTGCCATCAACTTATAGAAAAAAGGACGATCTTTTCCTTCATCTTTCTTATTTTACTTCTTATTGCTGTTTATTCTCAGACTTTCAACAGCTGACAATGACAGCTAATGAATGTGCTTTGCTATTAACTTCAAGGGGTTGTGCTTTTCTTGTTACTCAGCTGTGATTTATTCAAGCTCATTCCCAGTTTTTCTGAATCACATTTGATAATGGTTGATTATTTCAATGCAAAGTTGATTCCTGCCAGATCAGTTTCTAATAAGGTCTAGCAAGCCATCACAGGCAAGAAGAAACCTTCATCTAAAGAAGGTTTCTATTAAAATCAAAACAACTCACTGATCCTCCCCACCCCAACCACATACTTAAATGAAATTACATTTCAGCTTATAAAATAAAAACTGCCCCTTCGCAGAGCAGTTAGTTACAACGGTTCCATTCCTAACGATTGTGCCATTACACGTACTGCTGCTACCAAGTTAATAATAAAAGCCTTGTCCCTTATAACAGAAA
>VXAA01000983.1:127349-146478 GCA_013399115.1 Anseranas semipalmata | reverse complement strand
AAAAAAAAAAAAAAACCACACTCTGCCTAGCTGTGATCTTTCCATACCTTGTTCTCAAGTGGACTACAAATCAAGTTGTCTTAGAAATCAGTTTGGCTTCAATCAAACTAAAACTTCAAGGACTGTATTTAAGCAGTACTGTGATTTAAAAGCTTATGGAGAAAGAGCATCAAAAATCATCTCTGGCATTTGCAATTCTCCTGGCATTATAGCTTGCAGACATGTACAGGCCTAAAAGCTGTAACATCATTTATTTAAACTCTAGAAATGGAAATCTAAGCTTTCTTGTGAGAAAAATTTGATTCGATACATTTTCTTCTGGTAAGGATGATAGTTTGAAAATAGATATTATTCAAAGGACATAAAATCAGTGGAGTAAAACCAGTTTGTTTCAATGATCTTTTGCAGGCTCAAAAGAATGAATATTTTTTTTTCCTTTTTTTTTTAACTATTTATTTTTAAGCAGAACATGGAGCTCATCTTCATAAAGAACTACAGCAGGAAGAGAAGCACTCAGTGAGTGTCCTACTCAAGATGGCAGCTGCATCTATGGCCCTATACATCATTCCTATCTCTCAAACACTCCTTTAAGTAATGCAAAGCCTCAACTAAATGAAAAAAAAGAAGTCTTGCCCACTGTAATGCATATGCAGTCTCATTCTTCCTTATCAACTCTTCAACAGCACAGAAAGTGTCTTATCAATATGGAAAAAAACTCCCCTGGAAGCCAAGAAAACAAGGGGAAAGCAACATACAACCACAGCAAGTTTTTCGGTCTTTCACCCCACAAGAAATCCCTCTCCAGTAGAAAGCTCTTTACATCAGTCCAAAAAGGACAAGGAAAACTGCTTCCTTAACATCTGCATATCCTCTTTGTTATATAATTGTTATTCCCTTGCTTTTTACTTTTAATTTGAAATCTTGTCCTACTCAAAGGAGGAAACTTTGTGGCAGTAACCTGTCGTCTTACAACTCTGCAGATACCTTGTACTGGGTCTGGCCGGGATAGAGTTAACTTTCCCTGCAGCAGCCCTTGCAGCTAGAACAGCGCTGGTATCACACCAGTGTTTTGGCTACTGCCGAGCAGTGCTGGCACAGCACCAGGGCTCTCTCCAGACCCCCCAAAGCCAGTAGGTGGGGGTGGGCAAGAAGTGGGGAGGGGACATCACCAGGGCAACTGACCTAAACCGACCAAAGGGATATTCCATACCATGTGGTGTCACACTCAGCAATAAAAGCTGGGAAAGGGAAGGAGAAGGGGGGGGCTCTCGCTGCGAAGACGTCTGTCCTTCCGATCAACCACTGCGGGTACTGAGGCTCTGCGTCCCAGGACGTGGCCGGGCATCGCTCGTTGGTGGGAGAATAACTTGTTTTCTCTTTTCGTCTGTGCTTGCGCACAGGCTTTGCTTGTATATATATGTATTTGTTGGGTTTTTTTCTTCCTCTTCTCTAATTAAACTATCCTTATCTCAACCTGTGAGGTTTTTTTTCTTTTTTTCTCCCCCTCTTCCTTTGAGAAGGGGGAGTAAGAGAGCAGTTGTGGTGGAGTTCAGCTGCCCAGCAGGGTAAAACCACCACATACCTAAACCCAGCCTTATCTTGCCATAGGAATGACGTGTAACAGGTTGCTGCTGATAGGAAGGGACAGCTTCTTCCACAGAAATGCAACTAAGGGTACTATTTTCAGAGAAACAGACATGAATCTTGGCAAAAGTAAGGCCTAGAAGTGTGAAGTACCAACTTGAGAAGCTGGGCTTCAAGCACCCTCTTCATATGCACGAGGGGAAATGTAAGATGTGAAAACCTTCCCTCCATTCATAGGTATTCTGGCACCTATAGCACAGATATTGTATGGACTCTAGGCCGTTCATCCTGGATTAGCAACTGGCAATAGCTGAACTGTGACTGCACTTAAAATGCTGACACACCGTGCGTTTTAGATGCAAAGAGCCGAATGAACACAGATCAAGCCCGATCTCCTAAGGAAAAGTTTTGACTGCTTGGTAAAATGGTTACATACACTAAATACGCTTTGTTTCTAGGAAACAGGTAACTGCATTTTCTGGGAAAGAAAAAACAGTAAGTTTTTTCAAGTGATCAAAGTTGTCCTCTTCTTTTGCAAATGCAGAAGTTTGAGGAGTAGTGGCATTTGCACTTCTCCCTCATTGGCATACCCAAACATCCCATAATAACCTGACTCGTGAAGGAGGCTACAAGAAGCGTGGGGTTTTTCATTGTCGCTTGAAATCAACAGGAACGTTAACATGTGGTTTGATACCAAGAAGCAGACATCTACCTAGCCAAAAGACCTCTGGTAATTTGGTCTTTTTAACAAGAGAAAAAAATCTAAAGCATATTTTGAATGCATCTGAGATGCCCACATTTTAACTTCTGCAGCCTTCTGCTTTTACATGATAACCTGTAAAATATATTTGCTGAATAGCAGCTAAAACTATGCATGTCCCTGGTTTTCATCAGCATTACAAAGTCATTGGACTTAAAGCTCTTCAGGAAGAGAACACATCTGTGTGGTCTGTATTCCTTGACATACACCATACAAATGAATAATTATCTTCTGCATTTCATATGAGGTAGTTGCAAATTAAAATCCCTACATTTCAAAAAAGTTCTTTTCCCAAAGAATTTGCTGTCAACAGTCAGCATGGTGCTACATGAAGAACAAGCCTTCGGAGGCTCAAACTGTTATCTGAGGAAAAATACAGAAAGAGGTGACATCGGTGAAAGCAGTGCAGACTTTCAAAGGGGAGAAAAAGAATAAATGTATAAATATAAGAATATAAATGGCCTAGGCTCTTTTTTTTCTTCCTTTTTCTTCTGTGTTGTTTCCACCCACTCGAAGTCGTATATTTTCATTCTATCCAGCAACAGTCACCACAAACCTTAGCATCCTTCCTACCCCATTAAGAGTATAAAAGCAGCTCTGAGATGGTAGTGGCAGATGCATCATTAAAAATGCGAACTCGAGTGCTGGCCCCAAGCTGTTGCTGGGTTGCAGCACTGATGCCTCCTCTAATCAGTTACGCAGCCGCATTCAGAGCACTGGGAGTGCATCTGCAACAGAGCAGGTGGGGAAGGCAGTCACATCACTCCCATCAGCTGTTGTTCCAGGGTTACGGATTTGCAAAAGAACTCTCCCCTTGCGCTGCCAAAAAAACACCACCGAAACAGCCAAATGCACCACCCCACCTCCAAGCAGCCTGAAGTACTGACCGCAGCCTGAGACCTTAGCTTTGGGGGTCTTTTCAAGAGATCATTCATGCCCTGACCCTATTGCATCCAAATCAGAGTTTGGGCCCGAGATGTCCTAATCTTTCCATGCATTGTACGTTAACATTCCTTTCACAAACAAAATCAAACAACTGGCAACGGTTATAAAAGAGAAAAAGTCCTCTGAATGTGTTACCAGGTGAATTTCCAAATCAAAGTGATGGTACCAAAACCAAACAAAAAATTGTTGGAAATTGTTTTCTTTTTCTTTTTTTTTTTCTTCCCAAGCCCACTTTAGGATATTAAATGTACAGTCTGCTGAAACATGTCTTTATTGATCGGGGAAATAAGTGAAGAAAATGTATTGTACATTAATGTACAGATTGTTAATGTAACCTCACCACATCTAATCTTCTTAATGATATGCTATACAATTCAAGCCTCTCAAAATTTTGCTTGGTATTAAACATATCCCTTAGCCATCACTAATTCCTGAATTTCAGGTAGCAATTTTATCATTATGATCTTTGACTAGTCAAGCCTCAGGTGTACCGGATTTCATCTGTATAAACTATGAGACCTTCTAACACTGGTAGATAGTTTCCCTGGCACATGGTTTGGAATCATGCGTTTGTTCGATTGTTTTGATTTATTTCTTCTTGCCTCGGTTGGGTTTCAGGAATTAATCTGCTTGTACTTTTAGCATGGGGAGATAATAACCACTCTCCAAACAGTCTCTCTAGCCCATCCAAACACCAGCGCTGTGGGGTTAGGTGTGGGTGAAAAATATGCCAACAGCACACAACTAAAGACTGTACATAAACATGGTGAATTACCTGAAAACTATTTTATACTTGTTCATCCAGTCTGTCTCCTGAAAATAACACCATAGTTCAAGTCTTACCATGTCTTTGCTCACAGCTCTTACCAAAATACGATGAAAGTGGTTACTGATGTATATTTTTTGTACTTTTATTTCCATATTTTTCCATATATGGAATATATATGGGATATGTGGATACATCTGAAATTAACCCCTCCGCCCCCTTAATTAAATAAAGCATTTTAGATTCTTCAGATAATGATTGACTTGAATACAGTTGGAAGTTTGCATTTAGGTGGGATATGTGATTAGTTACTTCATAGCTCTTACCAAGTTTACAAAAGATGTCTAAATGCCACAAGAAACAAGCTTCTCTGTGGAAACCCCCCCCACACGCACACACCTTTTTTTATTCCATGTATAAAAATACTCTGAGAATTGTCTTTTTGTATCAATATGAACCTGGTAAAATATACTGATGGAAAAGAATTATTACTAGTGTGGAAAGCAGGAGGCACAGAGAAAAGAATGAGCCCAGAGTTAACACTAAACACTTCCAAACTGCTGGATGTATCCAGATTACATATCCAGAGCTGCAACTATTCTTACTGCAGTTTCTGAGCCATCTGCTTCAGAATGAGAAGCAAACACCTTTGAAATTAGGACAAAAATCTCATGTCTTAAGCCATTCTTAAGCATTACGAATGCTTTATTTCAGCTTTGTGTTAGAAGTTCTGCAAAATTAATAGCACTTTTTGCTTGTGGCAATTTCTTTTTTTTAATTATTTTATGAGTAAATTTGTTCTTAATTTTCCCTGCTGGGGACAGGAAGACATTTGTCTCCACACAGAGCATTTTTCTTTCCTGGTGGTTCCAACAGCTAAAAAAAAGTTTTTAAAAAGTTTTAAAAGAATATAAAAAGTTTTAGATGAAGGATATATCCATTTCTCTCACTGTGAAATACCATCTTTTTTCCCCCAAGTACTGACAGCCAATTGGTTCTTTCAATTCCCTAGCATTTCAAGAACAGCATGAGGTTTGCAAAGGCAAGAGAAAACAATACAGAATGAAAAGTACTGATTAACTTGTGGTGGTTCATTGAGTCAGAATGTGGTTCCCTACTGCGCTCGCTCTAAAAATCTTAAATCATCTTCCCCTCCCAGAAGCACCCAAAATAATTTGATCTCTCAAGGTAACAAAGTTAATTCCTTTAAACCAAAGGAAAAAGCCTAAAAAGTTTCTTATGGGTGGGGAATCTTGATGTATTGCATTTTTAATTACAAAATCTAACCAAGGCATGCAGCCATACATTACTAAACAGTTTTATTTTTTCCTTTTTTCAGACAACCAGACTCAGCTGTTTCTTACAAAGTAGCCCCACAGGTTTATGCAAAGACAACACTTTCTACCTGACCTGGTGGTCTTTACTGCTTGCCTTTTTTTATTTTTTTTAAACGTAACACAAAGGGTGTTTGGTAATTTTACCCTCCACCTCCACCCCCTCCCCCTTTTTTTTATTTTAAATATTGATTGAACTAACACTAATGAACAGATAGGGTATATATACACCATACATACATACACTAGTAGTTATATTCACCAGAATAAGTACAATGAAGGAACATTTGCATTGCACAGGATGGATCTCAGGAGATAAGGGTACCATGTAATCATGGTATGGTTATGCAGTTCAAGGCACAAAGATGTAAATATCTGAATTGCTCATTAAGGCCATTTATTTACTTACTTTACTGAAGTTTCTAGTATCATCGACTCTAGGTCCAACAACTATTCTAGGTATAAAAATGGAGAACTGGGCACACTCTGAAGTCATTCTAAGGCATAGCTACATCAGCAGAGAGAAATGACTTGGGAACATGACTTTAGAGCACACGTTTATATGCTGCGTACAGTAGAAGTCGTTACTTCAAGGATCCTTGAAGTATCACCAAAAAGAAACAGCGTACCCTACTGACTGAGCCTCCTTTAAGTAGAAGTTGTTCAAATTTCCACCAGTCTCTTGAGATCTTATTACTAACAAAAAGTAAGGTATTACCACTTTAATTACTTTATTAACAGCATCATTAATTGGGGGGCAGGGGAGGGGGGTTAGAAATACTTAGAGACAGGTCTGTTACATCTTTCATGCATACCACCATGCTCAGTTTTTCCTCTCTTTTGTTCATGATATCAAGTTGTGTAACCCTGTTTGGAAACTAACGGAGTGACTGTGTCTCCAAGTCACCTGTATTCATTAGCTTTTCTTCCATAACTCTCCCTCCCTTTTCCCCATTTTTAGCCTTTCCTTCCTACAGAGTTGCTACTTCATTCACTGTCATCAGGTTTACTCCCTTTTCCAGGCACCTGAGTTTTGAGGAGCTTGATGCTTGCTCCTTCCTCATTTCACCTACTCGATACACGATATGTTATTTTTTTTAAACTTACACCTTTTTCAGTACATCTCTTGCATTTCCATTAGAAATTCAAATCCTTTTTTCCCTATCAGCTGATGCTAAATTATTCAGCTGATCTGTAGATTCATTCTTAAGTCTCCTGCATGTTCCCTACCGGATGAACAAAGAATGAACAACAGAAGAAGCAATGAAAGTCTCTCTGGGTGTCTCCGTCTACTTTCCTGCAAGTTATTGAGACCCTTTAACAGTTTTTTTTCTGCTTTCCATTCTTTGCCCATGAGTGTCCATTCCCTTTTCCATCTGAACTTTGCAAACTACACCTGGCAAGCACATTACAATCCATCCTGAACTAAACTCCGTGCTCAAGAACACTGTTCTCCAGCTCCAAACTCCACCACTCCAGAGCTGGGATCACCCCCAGAAAGGAGTGAAAATTAAGTTATAATCCCAATCCCTTTGCAATAGAGGAGAGTTACATACTTCTATATTTTAATCCTGCCATTTCCATATCCTCCTCCATTATTACCAGTTCTCCAGCATTGGCCAGACCTAGTCCCACACCTGGTTTTCTCAGAGAAGCGTACCTACTCATTTTTCTGCAGGGTTTTAACAAACACAAAATAACACTTACCAAAAATGTACCTGGACAAATGGAGGCTGTAACATGGGGACAACCTTGTTTTGAAAAGCTTTTCCATAGCAACATTGCAAGGCTGTATATCTCATGCACTTATTTTCTCTAGGGGAGAGTGTTCCCATGTGGGAACTGTTGCACAGCTACAGATTTTAGAAGCTAATGTTGGCCTCTCAGTTCAATCAACTTCTCATTAAAGATAAATTCAAAATGGGAAAGAACTTACAAAATCTTTTTATTTATTGAGACCTGGACTACCTTATTACCAATAATTTCTGGAGCTATAAAAAGGTACAAGCTCACCCAAGTCTCAAAATGTGTGTTTGCATACACAGACTGACATGTACAAAAATACATATACATATGTCTATACAAACAAGTATGTGCATGTATACACATTGAAATTAGTGAGACTAGGTGCGCTCACAGTAAAACCCTTCACTAATAAAGGTCTAAAATTCAGACACTAAAACAACATAACACTAATTAAGCCCAAATGCTAAAGAATGAAAGGAATTTCTGAAGTTAGCTGTCATTAGCTAAATCAGGAGATAGAAATGACAAACCACCGTCTTGGGAATATGACATTCAACCACAAAAATATTAAATTAAACATTGTTGTGCTTTGGTAAATGTCAACAACTACCTCAGTGGGAGAGTGACAGGCCTCTGACAGAGGAATTCAGTATAAAAGAACAGATTTCAAAAATAATCTGTTTTATTCTTTAAAAGGAACTGTCAACACAAATTGCGAAGGATGACAGACAGAAATGAGATCAGGAACAGCCTTTTTAAAAAAAAAACATCACCCTAGGAAATCAATAGGAAATCATTAACTAACAAATGATAGCATCTGCTATCATGGGATTTAGTGTTACAATACAACCTTCTTTCCTGAATTTGTTAAAAACAAAGACATTTAGCATTTTTGGAAGACATGTGCATAATGTTATGGAAGGTAGAGCACAGTCTAGTAATTAATAACTTCCTGTACAAAGGTCTCTCAAATTTAACCACCGTCTCAAAGACAGAGATAATAAGAATACCATAGTAGGCTTTATCATTACTAATATACACCATCACATTACCAGGGCAGTCTGTATCAAGTTCTGTACAAATACTATATACACTCTTTCTCTCTCTCTCTCTCTTATATGCACACCTCATATATCCAGTGTTGAAAATGTACATTATCCAGTTCAGATATCTTTTGTACCAGAAGCACTTTACTTCATAAAATAACCAGAACTATAGGCAGAATTTCTGTATGCTTCATATAGCTTATTCCATTAGTTCAAATCAGAAGTCACAGCTAATCCCTCGAAGATACCGAAGCTTCAATGGAACATCAGATTTCTGGACCTTATCATCCTCTTTTCAGGCTGTAAATCTACAGTGACATCCATCAAAGTTACAGAGCTTGAATCTAATAATCCAAAACTACATAGTGAATTTCTAGCTTGCCATTTTATTTTACACTTACTCAAAGTCTCTCTCTAACTTTCTACACTAGTTAAACTGATGTGTACATATTATTGGTGAAATAAAAACAAAGACTGCTTAGCCCAAAATATGTTCTTAAGATGTGCACCTTAAGACAACCTGTAGTTAGCACCTACATACCCGACATGCCCTGTCATACATTTCTATCAGTGCTGTTCTGATCACATGCAGATCAGAAATGAGCATAATAAAGAGAAAGTTAGTAAGTTTAAGTGCCTGTAAGCAGAAATATCCTTTCTTCACTACTGTTGCCAGTAGTTTCAAACATGCACATGCACACCAAAACACAGTAATATCAGCTGGAAACAAACTTGACAAAAAGAGTCGAAGTGTGGGTGCATCTAAAGTTATCGCAATTTACAGAAAGCATCTACCACTTATTTACTACCTTGAATAATGACTTTTTTTTTCAATTTATAGTTGAACACCTATTAGAATACATAATAATTTACTATTTTCGTACCACAGAGCCAGGACCGTTCATGCAATACTAAATTAGGCGTTCATTTGTCAGATTAGCTAACATTTTTCAAAGATATCAGCTGAACATGAAGCAAAGAATATTTGGGATAATATACCCAAACATTAGCTCTCACCCATCAAGTAATGGTTACCAGGTACACAGTTCTGCCGATGCATGTCATTTTGGGAGCGCTACCTAGCCCACTTCATTTAAAGGGTTCTACTTGTTACGTGCCTTCATTAACAGAATAGATTTATCAATGGATTTTTCCCTTTATTGTGTCAGGACCATCAGTAACATTACCCACAAATGCAGCTGTTTCTACATGCCAACTCATTTAAGAGCAAACAGCCTTTTTTATTCAGCTTAGAATTAATCTAAGATATATATGTAAATAGAATTTGCTTAAACTTCCTCAGGCTACTTCAACAGCAAGTACAAAGGATGAATTGAGACAAATGAAAAGGGCCAATCACTAGAAATAACCTGTTATATTGCAAAATATATTTATCTTATACACAAGACCTCATAAAAAAATGTCATTCTAAACGCATGATATCTTCAGCTAAACAGCACCGTAATTGCTAACTCTGCAGACGTATGGTTTTAATGAAGCTGGAAGAAAAATCCTTATCTACTGGTGTAGTTGAAAACTATGAGCTGAAAAACAATTACTTAATCTGAAATTAGATTTGTTACATAAATCCATATGAAGCAATTACCAAATGGTTTCTTCTACTTTACCCTCTATTAGTTCTCTTACATCAGCGTTCTTAGTGACCCCTTCTAATAGCTACATCATAGCATCAGTGTAATTATCAAATACTAAGGCCTTGGAAAATGTCCTGCTTCCTAAGATACCACTGATTTAGTTTTAATTCTTTGTTTTGTTTCCTTTTCTCAGGAACAATAATCAGTTTGCTCTTGTCTTTTCAAATTTCAGTCTTATTGCTAATTATACCATTCATGAATTTGCACTCTCCAGACCATTGTCATGTGTTTCAAGGGGTAAGAATCAAAAGTTAATTCCAGCTCATTACCTGACTAGAAGTTCAACCTACAATAAAATGAAACAGGAAAAGGAAAGGTAGGAAAACAACAACAAGCTGACTGTGTAGGGCCAAGCCAAAATACTAAAGCAGAGGGCTCTGAGATAAATACTTCCCTCCAGTCTGCATGCTGAGTGAACCCCTGATGATGATAAAGCTCTTAAATCCACACAAATTCAAAAAGCTTATGCTGGCTCTCTTTGATCCACACATCTGACAAAAATCAGCACTGTCTCTCAACCTAAAGTAAAATTTTTGCAAATAATGGAACATTTCTGCTTCTGCAGTTTAACTTCTGGGAATTGCAAGCACTACAGTTCCTTGTTGTCCTTGAGCACTATGGTCAAAGAATTGTTATCCTTTTTTACAGTATATCGGACCATAATATTAACAAAATATAATGTTATTATGGAAAAAAAAAAACAACATTTTAAAAGGCTTGTGTCAATGAGTATTAGCTGTCTCCTGATTTTTTTTTTTTCTTAACAAGTTCTATGAGAAGATGGAAAAATCATCTAATGAGGCAGTGGAAATATTTCAAGGATGTTCAGATACAGATCTGAAAGTCAGCTAAATTATCTTATGTGATCATTTTAATTATAGGTTATGATGAGCCTTTCTCTCATCAATATACCTAACCCACACATACATTCACGGAAAGATTAATTGATAGGTCAAAAGTTCCTTCTACCTTCTTTGAAGGAGGACTGATATTGCAGGATAATTCAGAAAACACAAAGCTGGTACAAGAGGATGCGTACAACCACCTTCCCTGATGGAGTGCTGTCCAAATGGGTGCAGCAACAAGGCTTTGCACTTCAGCAAGGCTCAGACAGACGATTCTAATTTCTATGTATAGTTAAGGGACACCAAAAGTTGCTTTCAGGCAATACTCAGCTAGAAATTCATCCTGAACTGAGTAAGGAGAAGGAAAAAAAAAAAAAAAAAAAGGAATAACACAGCCCATCTCATCCTGCTCTCACCTCACACATGCAGAGACACCTAGCACTGACAAAGACACCTAGCATAATCCTCCGGCTTATTCCCAGCTCCTTCAAAGCTCAGGTGGCAGGCTTGTTTCATGCCACCATGCAAAGAGGCTATCTATCTTGACACAATCTGGAATGGGATGAGGGACCCAACGTGAGAGAGAACATTAACCTCCAGCATCCACTAACATCTGGTTCACACCCACCTCTGCCCAGTTTCCCTTACTGGAAGACATTTATATTTAGACCATCTCAACCAACCATTTGTATAACCTATTCTAAAAAATAAAAAATTCCAGGAAGAGGGCTCCGCTGTATGTTGTTGTCTCCCAATTCCCAAGTATCCTTAGAAATTTTTCATTATAACTAAGTCTATTTTGACAGTTTTTCTTCATCCTGCCTTTGCTTGGCATAAAAAGCAATTGTCTCCATGGCTTCATTGTTTTTCATACTAAGTATATATTACTTTCTTTCAACCTTTCTTGAAAGGTCAGGTCTCCTAAAGTTCTCATAATTGCTATCACATTCCTCTGAACTCATTTTATATGTTTACATCTTTCTCATAGTAAGGTGTTCGGAAGTGGATACAGCTGTGCAGATAAGACCTCATCAGTATAGAGCATTAGAGAAAAAAATTACTTCCCTGCTGGAACTTCTGTGATTATATAACAGAATGCTATTTACCTTTCTTTGCAATTATATCATGTCCTCAGCTAGTACTTTGGTGAGTAATTAGGGTAATCTACTCTTGTTGTGGTCCAGTGTAATCTGTAAATTGTTGTCTAGCCAATTACCACTATCATCCATTTGGTTTCCTAAGTGCAGCGTTTTGCAGCAATCTTTCAGAATTTCATCTCAGGGTCAAGCCACTTCTCCAATTTATTAGATTATAACTCAAAATGGATATAAGACATTAATGAAAATAAGATTGTATTATATCTAGAAGAGACCTCCAATTTCACGTATTTGATTTTATTAGAATAACTAGAATAGCTTTGGTTAGAATAGTTTGAATAATTCAATAGTTAGAATTCAGTAGAGTAATACAACTGTTCAATAGTTAAGTAGTTCAATAGTTAGAATAATAATAATTATAATAATTAGAAAATTCTAGTAATTTGTATGTTCAGTATCTGCAGCTGTGCATGGTCATAAATAGGAGTATACACTATTTCAAGCTCTTAATGCGACTCAGCTAAATGAGGGCTCCAAACAAGCAAAACAGCTGATTCCTGAATGATACATAATTTGAGAGACTTCTTAAGTGTACTCTGAGGCAAATCAGATCCTACTAGAGTCAGCGTGTGTTCTGACAGTCAGGGGCATCACATCACAGTTTAGTCCTCTGGATTCACCAGAGCAAATTATGTAACTCAATCAGACAAATGTCACCCAGCATTTTCCTTGATGACAGATAGGAGAAGATTCTACAGTCCAAACTGTCTCTCTCTTGCTTGTATGGTTTAGAACAAGCGAGGCAAATTGGAAATGGCACAGCAAAAGGAGAGGGGCAGAAAATGAAAATTAAATTTTATTTAACCTGCAAAATTCTTGGGAGTATTTTCTTTTTAAGATTTTTTTCTTTTCTTATTTTAAGCCTATGGCTGCATGGGCTCTTCTGGTTCTCTCTGTTAAATATTATGATAGCTTGGCACAGCAATGATTGATAAGTTCTGTCTGTGCTCTCCTTGTATACCCCTCAGGGCAAAAGATGAGTTATGATAACTATCTACTTTTGCACAAGTTCAATGCATAAAAGTACCTTTGCCTTGGAAAAGGGTGAATAAGACTCGGTTTAAGTTCAGACAGGGACCCCAAGTTTATCCCCTCTTATTAAGAAGAGTTTTATCTTAACTAGCAGACTCCTTATAAGCCTTTAAAGCAGGACTAGAAATTGTGATTGTTTCAAATTACACAGAAAAAACAACTGCTGATATCCATGGGATTTAACTGAAGCTCCCCTGAATGTAATTCACTGTCATTCTTTCCAGTAAGACCAGAATTCATCCAGTGAGACCCAGAGTATTGAACTTCTGTAATAACTATATAAAAGCATATATTCTTTCAATATTTTGAACTGGTTAATAATTTAGCACGTTTCACAATATTATGTAACTACTACTTCTTACCACAGTTCAGGCACCTGTGAAATTAGTAGAAAGATGAAGAAACATTCTTTTAAAAAAATATTTTAAATTTGAGACTTCTGGCTTTATTTAGGAAAAAATTCCTCTTATCTTTTAAATAGCAGCAATCTTGTCCAATGAAAGGATACTCCTGCTCAGGGAAATCATAGGATAACATCTCCCAGTCTAAATGAAACAATCCCATGCATACATGTTTTTCCATTTCCAAATGTGGAAGAATTGTTTTTCCTTTGCCAGAAAGCCATCCTAAAGATAAGAATTTAGGGACATAAGCTGGAGAATGGTGTCAATTGTAATGACACACGTGAGTTCATAGGCCGTAGGAAAAATTATTCAATTTTTGGCAAGGTCCAGAAGGTGACTTTGTGAGACTCTCCTCAGGCACAGTCTGCAGGAAGCAGCATACCTGTTCCAGAATCAAGGAGGAGTCTGCCATTTCCCTATCTTGGCCCCAAAGTAATTTCCCACTTCGTTCTATTCAAGTTGCCTTTTTGAAGGGCAATTTTTCTATGCTTCTCCTCAAAAGAATAAATATTCTCATCCATATATATCTGGCCTCTTTTTCAACATTGTTTTTTCTCCACTATGATAGAGAAATAATTAATGCTGATTTCTTCAAAAGGAAGAACTGGAAAGTTCTAAGTACAATGAACTCCACTGATTGCAAGCCTTGATGTCAAAAACATTTTTCAAATGTATTAAAGGTGTATGATGGCTGATGTTAGTTCTTGAGCCAATATAAAGCAGCCATCAATGCAGGATGGAAAATGCTGAATAGGACATCTAGCACAGCCCCGAGCTTACACAATCTTGTCCACTGGGCTATATAAAAACATGACCCGAGTGAGAATATTTCTATGGTTCCAAAAACTTAAGTATTGTAACATAATGAAAGAGCAAAGTGTCAAGCAAGATCAAAGGTGGAATAACAGAACATACAAAAATAATAGAACATACAAAAAAACAAAACAAAACAAAAATCTACACACCTAATTCAGTTCTCTGGGATGTTTCATTTCTTTGTTACTGTTTTTGTTTTTTATTCTTTGAATGTAGACCCATGCAATTATTTTCTAAGCATATTTTAGTCACAAACTGTAGCATGGAGCCTTTAAAATTCCCTTCATACTGCTGGAGGAAGGAATTTTCTAGAAATCCAGCATTACCCAGCAGCATTCAGCCTGTGGAGTGGGGAATCATGTATCACTCAATACAGTAAGGCCCAGTTCTGCTGTCCTCATGCACACAAACTCTCACTGAAGTCAAAGAAAACATATTTAGTATATTAGCACATATTAGCAAGATACTGAAGCAGTAAACCAATTAAAACAACTGGGAAAAAGTTTAAAATTACCCTTGAAAAAGTTTTTTTCAAAAGAATGGGAAGTTATACTAAGACATTGTATGCAATAAATATTGAAATGCTGCTTTAAAAATATATATATATACACACACACCTCTCTCTTCAAAGGAAGGCTTTCTTCTCACTCACCAAAAACTCAAGTAACCTATTGTCATCTATGCACAGTCTGTAACATACACAATCACTAATGACTGGTGAATGGTTCCATATTCTCACTAATTTTTTGCTAGTATCAAAGAAATTACTGAGGTGAAAAGAAGGAGATTAAAGTAAAAATTAAGTTCATCCATCACTCTTTATGAGCCATGAAAAAGTCTACAGGGAGAATAAATCTTTGTGTGAGAGACTACCGCTGTTGAAAATTCTTCACACTTGAAATGCATGAATACCTTAAAACTTGTTCTATTGACATTTTGCTGTTTTGATTAAATTTACTATGCTGCTGCATATAATGTGAAATGATAGCACGTTGCTGTTGTATTTCAAAAGTACGCGTGCTGTGCACACATGTAAGGTGCCTACTTAAAAAAAAAGTAGATGTATTATTACTGGCCTGGAGCTTTTATGAGCAGCAGTAACAGGCTTAAGAAGCATGTTCATTAGCACTAGCAACATACAACAGCAATGAGCAATTTCAGCACTCCTCAGGTTCAAAACGCTCTATGAAATTCAAGCAAGATACATTTTCAGAAACAGAAAGAAGAGTTCATTCTTTTTCTAATTTGAAAAACAAACCTGAACAGATGACACCATACAATATTACTGTGAATTAGGTAAACAGGGGTCTTTAACAAACGTGAGGTGAAGTGACTTGAAAAGGCCAGGCTGGAATTACCATAGGAGTGGGATCTGAATTCAGGCTTCCTAGTTCCCATGCATACTCTTCCTAAAACGATGTATTGTTTTTTCCTAGCAGCTTGGTCAGAAATCTGCATGCAGCAAAACACCCGTCTCATTTCAGATGACCTGTAAAGCTGCCACTGCTGACAATCATGAATATTCATATATTATGAATATTTACCTGCCTACAGTAGGTTAGGGAAGCTTTACAGCCAAAAGTTAAAGCCGTGTATTTTTAAACATCTGTGATTCTTGATAGAAGAGGCATCCTAAAGATTTATGTCAGCAACAGCAGTAATTATCAAAGCAGACAGACAAGTTTCCTAAGAAAAACACAGCTAACACTCCTTTCAGAAGAGCAATTCACACCCGTCTTTGTTGAAGCTTCATTGGTATGCATTTTAGTACAGCAAGATGGGCTGAATTCACAACTTTGGTGACTCTGGACACTGCCCTGTAACATACTGCGTGCATCCCCAAGTCTGAATAAGGTCAGTAGCAGCCCAGATTCTTTCAAGTGTTGCTGAGCATCTGGCAGGGTTGTGCCCAGTGAGAGGAAGAGTTTCAGAGAGTATCACCATCCACAGTTTCAGTAAGACTGACATTGTTTGTGTGAAAGTCTTAGATGAATACTATCACCTCCATGGAAACACTGAAGTAAACTTTTCTGAACTGCAACACCAGAGTTAGAGTGCTTTGGTCTCTTTCCAAAGAAGAACTATGCTCTTTGTAGTTCATTTCTTTCCCCTCGAACACAAAGGAAAACTCTTTCCTGAAAAGACAAATATTCATTTATTACAACTGCAAGATAAAACTTACTGATTTTCCTAAAAACTGCTGTGGGCTTTGGGCACTTACTACCAAAAGAGAGGTGAGGAAACGTTCTTCCTTAGTGGGTTGTTTTGCACAAAAAAGGTTTCATACAAAAATAGGTGATGCACCACGACAGCACTGCTCCTGTCTTGTCTAGAAACCAGAACGAACCAGGAAAGAGGTGCCCTTGTGCTTCACCAGCCTGTGTCAGCATTTCCTGGTGCCGGATCCTAGCGCTAGCCAGGGGATGAGTCTTTCAGATGCTTCCCGTCCTAAGGTTCTCAAGACTGTGTTGACAAAACATAAATGCCCGATCAAGCCACTCTTGGCTCATGTATAAGCCTCAAGGAAGCCATTACTTTACTACAATAACAACCCATACTTTGTCAGCCTGAGAGAAGTTTTTACTGTTGTACAATTTCTGGCCATAATAGACTTTGCCATCTTTATAATACTTTGTACATTGGCAAACATTTTTTTTCCTATCAATCTTTTTGTTCCCTGCTGAGAGGTAATTAACTTTGGTGAGAAATACAGCAGCTGTCTATTAGCAAACAGGAAAAAAAGCACTAAATTAAAATTCAAGATGTGAAAAAGAAAAATCCTTAAGGAAGCTGAAAGAGAATACTGACGTACATATTGCAATCTCAGCGTCCTGAAGTTTTAACTAACACTCACAAAAATACCATAAAAACTTAAGTGCTCAAAAGAAGCCAAGCGCTCTGCTTCTGAATTACATCTCCTAGCAGAAAAATGCACTAAAGCTAAACTATTGCTAGCTTCACATCCTGTTGGAAAAAAAAAAGTTTATGTGGCCTAAGCTACAGCTGTTGTACGCTAATTTTTAAGAACAGTGCACTTCAAACAAGTTTTTGTCTGAATAAAGTTATTTATTCAACATTTTGAACCCAAATTCTAGAACTAAGTAACCCACTTGGCACTGGGGTTTGCAGATGACCGAGCTATTAGGGAAGAACTCTGCTTATATATAATATATATAATCCTATTTCCTCAGGCTGCAGCAGTAAATTATAGGTTAAGAAAAACATGAGATAATCTGCAGCCAGCAACTATTACATCTATGTAATGCACATCGCTCACGGCCTGCTTTCCAGAAGAAATTTGTACTTTCTGTGTGTCACTCTATTTCAACAATAAACAGCAGGTGGAAGGGAAAAGCTTCTGAGCACTGATTCAGTCATACTAGAAGCAAATAAAACCAGTGACCATACCCTGCACATGTTTTTTTCATAATGGTAAAAATCACACACAACTTCAGAGTTTGCGCCCAGTTCCAACAGTGCATCTGCCATACAAACTTGGAGTCAGCTGTACTGGAAAAAAATAAAGAACAATGCTTGCAAAGTGTCTTCTTAGAAAAAAATATGGTCAGAACTGATGATTGTAGCTTTCTGAAAAAAATCTGTGAATATCTAACATTTTGACAATAAAACAAGGTTAAAAATTGCCTCTTAAAGTTGTATTCTGCCTAGTCAGTTTGATTTTTATGAATTTTTTTTTTTTTTTTTTTTTGAAAGTTATCCTTGTGCAACAAAATTCTTATCAATCCAGCTGTTAGATATTTGATCTTATGTAACATGAAAAATATTGTCCTGGAATTACACTAGTGTTGGCAATTGTGCTATGTGCTTGATCCTTTAAGAAAAGTTATGCAGAGAATATTCCTGGCCAAATATGGTGTCACACTTCAGCTTGTAGAAGATGATGTACTTCTTAACCAAACCTAAGGGTAACAGGATTAATCCTGAAAACGTTTCCAATTCTTATGAAATTTTTTTTTTTTTAAAAAAATCCATTTCCAGTTAATACCTGCATGCACTGCTCTATACACAAATACCTCAAAGTAATAACCTACTTTGACTGTCTATATTAAAGAATATTTTCAAACTTCAGTCTTGGTTTGGTCGATCAAATTATGCTCTTATAGCCTGTAGCATCAATCCATCCATCCACACACTCCCCTCCTTTCCTCTCCCTCCCCCCACAACATGCAAAAAGCAGACATGGTTATATTACATAGTATTGTAAAAATATCTGCCTAGTTTTCATGTCATATAATTTTAGACTGATGATATCATTAATATAACTTCTTGTTTTTCAGAACAATACAAACCAAAAGTATTCAAATACAGATATAGAAAGTTCCTGCTCTTTATAAATTTACACTTATAGGCAATTACCTTTCATTTTTGTGACTGATCCAAGCAAAACAGTATATGAACACCTGAGAAACCTTCTTATGGAATTGGGAGCTAATGCATTTCTTACAATTGCATGAGATGTCTACCTCCCTCAAAAGCAGAAAGGAAAAAAAAAACTACATCAACATCTGCACTGACCATGGAATATCTTTAGCTTCAAAAGCAAGTCAGCATTGGCAAATTTAAGTGAACCACTAACAGAAAATGATGGTCTTCACTTCTAGCTGTATTATTAGATTGTCCAACTGTGAGATCCATGACTTTGTAGAAGTGCCCGCTAGTTCTTTACACAAACTCCATCCAGCATGGCACGGATGTAAAACAACATACATACCATTATACGAATGCTTTCATTTGTTACAGGATTTTTGTGAAAGATCAAATACATGTGAAAGATAGAGATGACAGCACTGAGGAGTGGTTGGAAACAAAAATGCAATTGAAAGTGTTTCCAGTTCAAAATTTCTCTGGAATAAAGAACTAAGACCCCTGGAAATCTTTTCCTAAAACAAATGGAGACAGAACCACCACTGAAATGCCAAAGCTTTGTTCACAGGGAAGATTGTCATGAGACTGACCAACTTTCTGAATTCCAAAAAAAAATCAGTACTTAGTTTGGGAATGTTTTTGACATCTTCGGG
>VXAA01000983.1:85910-124128 GCA_013399115.1 Anseranas semipalmata | reverse complement strand
TTTTTTTTTTTTAAGTCCCTTAGGCTATAACACTAAGGTTAAATGTAGTTATTCCTCTGTGCACTAAGTAATTGAGATCACTACGAGTACAATTAAAAAGTACTTCGCAAGATTCTGCTTTGAACACCCCATCCCCCCCCAAAGCCCCTTAGAGTGTCAAAGCCCTGAAGAAATTTGCTTTACATAGTTCTGTGCCTAGAACTTGGGTCTACTCTTGTACCTCTTAAATGAAAGTTGGGAGAATTTATTAGAATTTTAAAGTAAATCAGCATTCATTATGTTCATAATTACCAATAACAGAGAGATTAAAAAAAAATTCAAAGTAGTAGCCCAGCCTCTTCACAGCAGTATGTGGTGGGATGACAGGGGAGAACAGGCACAAGTTGAAACAAAAGGTGTTTAGATTGGCTAAAAGGAAACTTTTTTTTTTTTTTTAAAAAAAACTTTTTACCGGTAAAGCAGTCGACCTTTCCAACCTGAATTACCCTATGAATTGAAACATGATTCTGGTTTTGGCATTTTTTGGTTTTAGCCTTGTTTGTGACCTCTTGCATTTTTGACCTTATACCACACAAACATGGCACCAAAGAAAGAATAACTCATTTCCTTAAGGGTTTTAATTGATATCTGTGCTACAGAATTAGAGTGCATTAACATTTCAATTTTGTTTTTATTTTCCTATATATAATCTATGTATTCATCTGTCGAATTAAAACAGTATCAAGAAATTGGAATATCTAATTGCATTACACAAGAGCCTTTTCTTACCCAAGATGGACCTGTGTGTGAAGTCCATCTATTCTTTTATTGCAACTGCAGCTGTGAGTCCAGAATGGATCTGGAGGGTCACGAAGCAATATGTGGAAACAGAGGACCACGCAATTAATAGCTGTGAAAACCATGGTTTTGTACTACAAAGTGATAAAGAAATTTGAATAAATGTAGATTTCTCTCTATGAAACCAATTTGTTTGAAGCCAGGCTTTAAGAGTCTCAGTATCTATGTTTAACATAAAAGGCTAAGCTTAGCAGCCTGTCAGATGCTAGCCTTTGCAACCACTGGGCAAGATCCAACTCACCACATTTTACCACAAGGCCACATTTAATCTTGCCAATCCTCGCATCATTTACTATACTCTAAACTTCTTCATCAAGCTTATTGTCCCAGAGATGACAGTTCTCTTCACCATTCTTGAATTAAATCCAAAGCATGCTCCCAGCCCTGATTTATCTGCAAAGCACCACATTAGACAACAATTCTGTGGAAACCAGAGTACGTGCTTATTTAATTACAGACTGTATCATAATGCATACGTATATGGACAAGGGAGCTAATTTGACATTGAATAAACAACAGGAAAGGAAAAGCCTGCACATAATTCTGTTTTAAAGACTATGAATAACAGGAGTTTAATTATAACGTGTCATATCTATATCCACCTAGATCATCAACAAGGCTGCTCCAGACAGCTCTCTGCTAGTTACATTAAAGATGTACTTTTATCTCATGCAGTAAAAGCAGTAGGTTGTCATCTTTCTCACAGAATAACCCTGCCAAGAATTGCATATTCTAGCTGGAGAGTGTCACAGATATTTCCTGACAAGAGTGGAAAAGCAAGATACAGGAATCTTAGGTTCATTCCAGGTCTCAATCAAGTTTTCTTTAATATGTATGGTTTTTCACACCCATTTTACCCAGGCATAATCATTTCTCTGTCTTCACAGGCAACACGTCCTTAATATGCTTCTCTCTCTTCTTTGGCTTCTTCCTAATCCCATTTTCTTAGTCTCCAGGTCCCATTCTTTTCATTGCAGTTTCACTCCTTATCCATGCACTAGTAATCTGATTTCTCCAGGATGTTCAGTGGCTTAGCGTTACCTGCTCACTATCAGTCCCTTCTACCCAGGTCAACCAGCATATATGTCCTCCATTTATTCCAGTTTCATGTTTCCTACCATCCCTCTCTCTTCCAGTCTAAATTTTTTTTGAATTCCCACCAAAAATAAAGATTTTGCCCATCTATAAAGCAGAGAATTACCTCTTATGTGGAAATGAGAGAGCACCAGCACGGGATGAGCTGTGGAAGTACAAAATGGATCAGCATTCTGAAATATTTTCTATATTTCTCTTGAATATTTAACTTTTTGTTGCCTATTTACCATAATTTATTTTTACAGAAAACATTTACCTATGAAACTGTACTATCTATGGTTGTCATAAAGCATGATTTAAGAGGAAGCAAGAAACATTATGTACCCAATAAAGTAGAACTCATTTTAATTAATTCATGATTACAAATTTAGGAGTTCTTTTACATATCTACAACCCAGATGGTGTAGTAAATAAGTAAAAGATTTGGATGCCATTTTTAGACGCACACTGTAGGAAAGATGTGAAGTAGAAAGTGTACTGAGATGGGCGAGATAATTTATTGACAATGCTGTAGACAAGATCTTTTGTGATGCAAGTCACAAACTAACCTACATTATTTCCAATAGTTACTCTGTAATGCTGTAGTATTTGATGGGGAGCTAGAGAAAGATGCGTGTCATCCAGGACTGTCAAGACTATTAAATATAAAAGTAATATTAAGCAAGAACTTATTTGCCCAAATTAAAATTAAGATTATGAACATGGCATAACTTTTTAATAAGGGAAAATTCATTTATTGCTTTTCTCACACAGGCCACTGATTAGGCCTGATCAATTCAGATAGGTTTCTCTTCCTGGGATAATTATTAGAAAAGATTTCTGTTGCTGCTTACACAGCAAGGAATAATTTACTACTTGATGATAATGCTATGCAACCAAGAACAAGTAAAGCAAAGTTATTACAAAACATTGGGGCAGTGGGGATATATGCTGTATAAAGATTAAAAAAAAAAATGCTATTTTGGTGACACACATACAAAAAAAACTTACTCCTATGGTACCTCACAAATCAAATCAAAGAACATTTTGGATGGTGGTTCAAATAGTTGCCTTCCAACAATTCATACATTCCACAGCAAGGATAGAACTTTTCTTATCTTGTTTGAAAGGAGAACTTTTCCATCAGCAAACAACCTCTGTCTACTTTGATCAGATATTTCTTTTTCAGAGTGAATATGCTAAATCACAATCTACCATTTCCTACATTTGTGCAATAGCAAGGAAGCTGTTAGACAGGAATGCTCAGGTGGTCTTAGAAAGGACAGGTACAGGATATATAAAATATTTTTCCTGTCCCATGTACATACTTCCTTGGGTGCAACTGGGTACTGAAATCACCAGGTCTTTGGAAAAGGGATTATCACCTTGGTATGTGTTTCTACAGAGCCCAATTCAGCTGGATTAATTTACTGCTTAGATATATATTGTGATTGGATATACTTGGATATTATATATATATATATATATATATATCTATATATATCAGGTGTATACATACATATATATAACTATATATATCAGGTGTATACATACATATATATATCTATATATCAGGTGTATACATACATATATATCAGGTGTATACATATATATATATATAAAATATGTATATATATACACACACACATAAAATGTATATATATATATATATATATATATACATATATACACATACATATATACACATACACACACACACACACACCTGATGTACAGGGTACCAGGCTAACCAAATGCGAATGTTACTGTGAACATCCACAATTATCACCTGACATTCTGCATCTAAAATGGTGCCTGGTAAATGGATAGTAGTAATGGTTCAGCAGTAGAAACAGCATAGTAACATTAGCTATAACAGATCATGAGGATCAGAAGTATATTCTTCAGCTTTCTGCTCTCTAAATAAATATTTATATACATGCACACACTGTTACTCTGTTGAGTGAGAAGGAAAGGGAGAGAGACAGCCTATATATCAAAGCATGAACATTTCCAGTGTTGGCCAGTAAGTATTTATTCAAAGGTATAACGAATTTAGATCTATTTTGCTAAAATCAGCTGTTTTTTTGGTGTGTATTAGTACTAATAACTTTCACTCCCACACTCAAATGCTGCAGTAACTGACATTATCTTAACTTATGGGGCAGTACAAGATTTTGGTTGTCCGGAATTAGACGGATGCCTGTCAAGTTACCTCTTAAGACAAAGAACATTTTTACTAGCTTTTCCACTGCAGTTAAAAAATAATAAAAATCACTCAGTTCATATAGTCACGCCAATTCATTAAATTACAAAGATAAGTAAATGTGCATAGAAAATTAATTTTCCTGCATTTTCTTTTTTCCAGTATTTTGGTTTTCTGCAAACACTAACAAACTTATCTCTTTCAGGAAAGCACATTACCTCAGTGTGCTTCAGCAATACTGATGTCCTAATGCAAATCAAACAACTATGTATTTAAACATTTTCTTCAACAAAGATGTTATGTTACTTTCGAGCACTTTGTCAAATCAAAATCTCATTGTCTGACTCTGTTCAAGGTAAAAAAAAAAAAAAGTGTTCATGACTTGTTACCAACATGTCTATTTCATTTTCATCCAACAGAACAGATTTGATAACAGTCTAAGATAGGTGAAAATCACAACTGTGACATTTCTCTTGCTGGAACAGTGGAAAGATGTATTAGCAATTACAGCTTTGAGGGCCTTGAATAAGATGCTGCTTGAAGCACTGCTGTAGCTTCATAATGATTTTTACAGACATTAAAAAGAACCAGGACTCTTTTGGCTTGAAAGTAAGAGATGACTAAGTGTACATAGTAGTATTAGGAATTACATATAAATCCAGACACCACCATTAACACTCACATTGAGGAAAAGCAATCAGGTGAAATGGCAAAAATCGAAGATGTCTGTTTATTCAGGTGCAATGTAGATATATCCATAGGATATGAAGATTACTATATTGCTCAGAAAATAAAGGGGTATAATAGATTTTTTTCACTATGTGTCATATGTGACAAAATATTTCAGGTTATAATGTTAGTTAAATGCTATTATTAATCCTATCGCTGAAAAATGTATTAAAACATATTGAACCCACAACAATTCAGAGGTCATTTATGCAGGAAAACTATTGTGCAATGAGGTAGAATTTTAATTTGCAGAAGACTGACTTCCTCGCATTAACCTCTTTGTGTACCCGTACAGAGTATGCTAAATTCAAAGTGATGCAATTCATTTGCTAAACAGCACAGAGGCCAGCATCCACACTGCCAAAGACTTGGGCACCAATGCATGATGCAGAACTCTTAGGTCAAGGAGGAAAAAAAAAAAAAAAAAAAACAGAAAATTTCTGCTGCTTGGGACTGAGCCCTTACACCACAGTGCACAGAACTCAGCTCAAAATTTCCTGTGACCTTCCCATATAGGTCATATCAGCACTGCAACCTTAGGAGGAATAGTAAGGTACTTTTCCAACTTTGGAGCCATGAAATAGCATCAGGGCTGCAGTCGTGCAAATGCAGAGCAGTAAGAGTGATATATGTTTTCACTCCTGCTTCCTGATTTTCAGGTTCACCATGCAGTCTTATTTTCAACCTTTTTAAAACTAACCATGACATTTGCAGAATGTATAAATAAAAATAAATCGGGACAACCACAAACAAGTATCCTTTGCAGTGTTGCAGTACTTTTCTTTCTATCATTCATTTAATCTATTCCATTGTGAATGTCTTCGGAGCAAAACATCTATGTTATTTACTTTGTCTTCTATGGAGATATCAATTTAATTCCAGAATATTAACTTTCTATTACCAAAAAAGAATTGTTGACCATCTTGGTAATAGCTCATAAACATACTAAATAAGCATTTATTTTGGTTAGCATTACAGCTGCCTTAAAACCTGTCCATTAAGAATTTTTGTCTTTTGCTTTTTAGGCAATTCTTCAGCTGCATGTCTGCCTGGTCACATTTTTTTCAAGACTGTGTTGGCCCTCACTTCTCTTTATTCACCACCACCACCCCAAAAAGAAAAAAAGGATGAAAGCAGAACAGTAGCCCTTAGCATACTGGTGTGTGTGCATGTGAAGAGTATGTTATCTCGCATTAATTTACTCTTCTTCCTTTTTATACAGCGTCTGGTCATGTAGAAGAATGCAGGATGTACACGTCTGAAATACAACAAAGCAGTGCCTCTTTCCAAAAAGAATGACATTCAGAATGCCAGGAGAAAGATGCAAGCTTTCTAAACAGCTTCAAATATTTATCTTTGATCTAAGTACAATGAGTTTAGCTTTTTCAAAGAAACACATCTATTATCAAAAAGACTCTACAAGAAGCAGATTCAACCTTTGACACCCACTCTTTCAAATAAAGTGATTCTTTTCTAATGGCCAGAAAGCTCTTGCGAATGTATTGCTTAATAGCCAAATATTCAGGAGAATCAGGATAAGCATTATTTACCCATTCTTGACTCATATTCAGAACGCGCCACTGCCTAAATTACTTTAAAAATAGTTGCATCTGTGGTGAGTGGTAGAGATACAATACCAACAGGGTATTGTACAATAATAATCCATCTGTTAATAATGCCAGAGCCATATATCCATTTTACTTATACTTCAGTACAGCTTATCAAAACCAAACAATTACCTTAAAAACTACTTTCAAATCTATCTTCAATGACTGAATTAGCTCTGCTGCATGATTAGTGATTACTTTAACTGGAAACCTGGTTCTCTTTGATGGAGTTATGAGTCTCATTGTACATACAGATTTATCTGATGCCTACATGTTTAAATTTCACAGAACATTTGAAGGACAAATAGTAATTTAAAGAGCACAGGCTACACAGTTATAATTTGGCACCACTACACTTTAGTTCATGTGCCTATAAAACCATATGGTATGTACCCCACTGAAGGTATGATAACAGACAGTAATATATGCATAGCTAGTTATGGCTTTATTTCCAACTTCCCATGTCCCAGATTAGAATAGCTTTTTTTTTTTTCCCCCAAAAATCAAAAAGGCTTGGCAAATGAAAATGACCTGGCAGGAAAGCACAAACTGATCTAACTCTGTCCATGTTTAACATGCAGCTTTTCCTCTTTCAGACTGAACTCTAGTGAGTATTTTCCCCACTGTTCAAGTTACTTTTATTGTGTAAACCTCAAATGCAAAATAAATAAAAAAAATAAAGTATATGAAAAGTCATATGAAACTAGTTCTGAAATAATTAAAATAAATAAGAAAACTAATACATTTTTATACCTGTCGAGAAAAGCCAATTAAAGTACCCCTGTGGTGAGCACAGCTTTAAAGTCAATGAATTTTCTCCTGGACTACAGTGAGCTCACCTCCTCAGAATGATTCATCATAACCCTCATTATTTCCAGCTCCTGATTTCCCTGTGCTTGGCTGGGTTCTCCCAGTGAACGGCCACTCATTTGCAAATGATGTAAGTTATACATTGTCATAAACTGACCATGTGGTGGTTTCCCAAATGCTAATACAATTCCCAAATAAAAGGATGGTTCCTAAAGCAGTGAGAGAGAGAGACAGACAGACAGAGCACTCTGTTTTGGCTCTTATAAAATCAGCTAATTTTTCTTTTAGTTTTACTAGAGTACTTTACACTTTGTATTCCACAGTATTCTTCAGTATAAAATAATTGGGATTGGAATGGATGGATGAATTACTACAAAACAATGTCCATTAGCTTTACAATAAGAAAAAGAAAAAGTTTTTAGTGCTTGATGCTTCTTGAGCATGCCAGCAAAGATTTATGTTTTTTATATAGTTGGTAAATTGCCGTTGCATCTGAACAAAGATGTGATTATCTGATTCACTTCCCCTCAGTTTCAATACTATTTTGACCTTTCCGTAGTCAGCAGACTTAAGTGAAAACTTTATACTGCTTAATAATTAGACTAACACACATCCCAAGAAGCAAGTTTCATTTGGTCTCAGAGAAAGTTTCAGTAAATTGGGAATAACAGATTAAAGACACAGTTGTAACACACACAATTCTCACTTATTATAGTTCAAGGAAAATTTCCAAAGAAGAAAAATCATAATTTCCATATGCAATTTAACCACCTTAGGGAATTCAACTCATTGCATGTCTGCTGCAAAAGCCTCTAAAAGAGCAAAATATATGATCTTCTACTAGATCTTATTAACCTTAAAGATAATTTAATCTCAACTCCCTTGGTTTCAGGTCTCATAAGACTAAAACAGCTGAACAGATTTTCCCACTGGCATCTTTTTTTTTTTTAAACCCACCCTCCAGTTCATACCTGCCTAACATAACTTTCTGAATATCCAGCTAAGAAGTAAAAAGTAAAAATTATCTTCTACATTGAGATTGTTGATTATGTTTTATGAAGTATTTGAAGATGATTACCTTATGAGAGTCAAAACAGCATTTTCTACAGCTTGTTTTTTTAATTTCTTAACAAATCTATGTTTTTTAACAAGGTAGTATTTAATAACATTCCCTGGAAAGTGCCACTAACAAATATTAATGCCTTGTTCCAATCAGAATGCCTGTTCACTTGGATGTAATAGCAAGGTTTTTTTCGGAACGCTATCTGTGCACATAACATGGGCATTGATGAATTCATGGTGTTCTCAACTATTACAAACATTTCCATTTTGGAATGAAAGTCCCCTTTTCCTGAAGATAAAGTTTATAATTTACAATGTTTGCTTAGCACAGCGCATGCAATCTCAGGCACTGGTAAAGCTATTAGTTTCTTTGCTTGTGTATTTTCTTTATGGAAGAACTCAGTTCCTCAACATGACCTGGTATCAAGTGCACGGAGCACCCATGCCAGCCTGCAGTGCCAGTAAGCACACCAGCCCTCCAACTAAAAAAAATGTATTATTTGCAAATATCTGAATGGCATTAACACCACCCTTCTCTATTAGAACTCAGATCAGGAGTAGGGTTCATGCTATGAGTTTAATAAAACTTGGTTTAAATAGGACTTTGGGAGAAACCCTGTCTCACAAATTCCCTTTGATCACGTACCCTGCACAGGTCAGGTTAGATTCGGTTTGCTCTGACAGAGCCACGGCAACACTCCTCCTGGCTCTCAGTCTTGGGCTTTCTGGCCCATGTGCTCATCCGCCTCCTGCCCGAATTCTCTCACACACCCAGCACGCAGACACGCGACAGAACTAGCTCCTCAGCAGGACTGCAGGCTTTCAGGGCCTTCCTTAGGAAGCTCCCGTACTCGCTTCTCAACTCACCCTTCCTACCACCTACCACGTTTTCATAGCGGTCAACAGAAAAATTTCTCCTTTAATTGAAGAGCCGCTCAAAATTAACAATCTTATTATCAGATCAAACAGAAACCAGAATTATAGGAATGAACAGAAACATTGGTACTGTAATCCTTGATTTTGAGGCAAGTTCTCATTATGATCATGTAGTCTGACCCTTACGTAGACAGATATTAATCAGATTTAAGACAATAAATTCTCATTAAAGTAGCCCAGACAACTCTCCAAGTTTAACAAAAGATTTCCTTCCTCTGTTTTTTGTCATCTCAACTTTTCTTTATTTCAAAGGACACCCAAGTTACTTCAGATAGCATAACCGAAGTACATCACTAGCTACAAATGAATGTTATTAGAAGATGATATTCAATGTTAGTTAGACATGTGAAGAACTACACAAGGTATAAAGAAGTCCACTTTTCATTCTGTCGTAACTTCCTGGGCATCTAACACATGTCAGTTCATGTCACTGCAGCCTGTTTATCCATTGTGGATATAGTCAATATTTCCTATTGAAAAATGTCAGGACAACACAATTGCACTGTTCATCCAAAAAGAAAAGCAGCCAGCAACTACTGGTTACTCAATTAATTTAGTGTTAACTTCAGGAAATGAAATATTGAGCATGTGGAGATATTAAAACAAATATGTATTTTAAAATATCTGGCATAAGCTGGCACAAAAAAAATCTTTGGCATGTGTCTAACAATTAGAAACACGAGGCAATACTATATGTTCTAGCAAGCATATGTTATTTAATGATGAATAATTATGTTCATGTCTACACAACACATGCTTGCAAATCCTCTAACTGAAAAAGCAATGCTTCAGAAACAAGGAGATGTAACAGATGACAATCATATGTCCGGGAACTGAAGTTAGTCCATGTCTTTGAGATACAGTGATAGGCTGTAAACAGAGTCACCAAAACATATTAGCTTACAAAAATGATACACCAAGCAGAGCCATAACTGGTGTGAAATTAAAGAAACGTGCATATTTTCAAATGGTGAATTTTGAAGCTCATATGGGCACACCGTACTACTGACAACATATCTGGAGGCAACGCTAAAATCAGCGGAGCTCAGGGAAGTCAGAAACTCATATGTCAAACCATAAATTCCCCCCAGATGGAAGGCTGCAGACATTTAAAGACAGACTCGTGTTCTACAAAGTCATTACCCCACTGCCTTAAGACAACCAGAACAACGTGCTCAATGCAGAACTGAACTTTATCAACACCTGGACACCTCAGCTGCTGCCAAGCATGATGAGGTGCTACAGAACAACCACTGCATATCTGACCACAAGCACAGGTCATCAGTGCCCTGGGAACAAGGGTCCAGTTCGATAAAATATTAATCCCATGGAGACCATGTATACTCGGAACAAGCACTGACATGGGTTCTGTGTTGTGTTTTTTTGTTTGTTTGTTTTCCCCCTCTTCCTTCCCCCTCCCATCTGCACTCGAGAACTAACCCCCTAGCATTAGACACTTCAGGTCGGCAACAGACTGGTTTTAATTTATTTGGTTTTAAATAGCTTTGGCTTGGAAGAGGCAGTTTCAAGGACTACATGTATTCAGCATCACAGCACTGAGTTCAACTCAAGTTCTCAAACTGGAACAACATTTTACAAAAAGAAGGAAACTATCTGCTCTGCAGGAAAAATTCTCCACTTTAAAGTTCATCCTCCACCTTTGTCACAGGTGGCCTCTGAAGGTTGTGATGACAACCGCCTTTTTTTAGTAAGATGCTAGGAGAAATTTAAACATAAATGCCTTTTAGGCAAGATGAGTATAAACAGCTATCAAGAGCGACTCGGCTTTCCCATTTTGAAGTTTAGTTACTGCATAATATAATAAGGTAAGTTATTCTAAGCTAGGTCAGCCATCCAACACTGGACAAATAATCTCCTGGCAGAAAGGATGTATAAAACCCATATTAACTGTTGTTTATGGATTCTGTCTGGAAAAAGAAATTGTTTCTGGTAAGTTTCATAACTTACGAGCATAGTTAATAGGAAACTTCCATAAAGAAATGATCAATTTAAAACTCATTTGGCATCTTGTTGGCAATAAGCCAGACTCTGTATGATTTTTTTTGGTAACGATTGAAAATGTCTCCATTATGAATTTCTCCGTGCCAACACCATTCTCTGTTATTTCGCTGCTGCGGAGCAGTGAAGACACACTAACTGCTTTGCATTCCCTGGACAACAGGGAAATTCACATCATTTAAGACTATGCAAGTGGAACAAAAACACATGAAAGCAACTTTGAGAGGAGTATAGCGCAGGTAAGGAAGGAGCCAAAGCCTGACATAAGATGGAAACTTTCCCTGCTGGAATTGGACTGCAACTTTCTGAACGCTGGACAGAAATTTTTAAAATATATCTACTATATAATGCTATAACACATGCAACACAAGTATAACTGGGACACAGTTAAAATGTGAACTTATTTGAGGTGCTAAAATTATTTTAATGCTTAAACTTGAAAAATATCTTCCAGGAAGTAAAAGCCAATGACAAAAATCCAACAAGTCCTGGCCTTTTTGTTTGTTTTTAAACCCCAGAAAGGTGATTAACTTGGGTTTCTCATATATTTGTCTGCCAGCATAGTTTTGAAAAAATAGGAGAAACAAATACGAGAGACTTAAGTTATCTTAAATAAATAAAAACCTACACATAGCATTTTCCCAGAAGAGATTATATTTTAACCTTGGTAATTAACTACCTGAAGCACTTAGTATCTCAGAACTACTTAAACCATTTTAATTGTTTTTCATGATCTAAGGCCTCATCAATAAGTCAAGGGCCAGGTGTGCTTATTATGCATTACTATTTCTAGAGTGCAATATATTTGAAACAATACATCTGTTTACAAAAAAAACATAATGTTTGCTCTGATAAGACAATACATACTCAGAAATTAAGAAATACCTCAAAAAGCTAAACTTGCAAAAAGATAATTGTTCATTATATGCTGCAATTTCACAATGGCACAACTTCATTAGTTTTGAAAATAAATGAGCTTTGGAGCAGTGCTTCAGCTATATCTTGGGCTTTTTAGAATTCATTTATTTTAAATGATTTGCCTTCAAATAACAATTTAATTCTTCCACTCTGGGTTTACTGTATTGAGGAAAAGAGGCAATTCATGAATTTTTGACCAACCAAAGATACGGTATGAACTCTTGTGCACTTTACTGCTGAACTTACTAGGACATAAATATGACCTCTAAGATATACTACTTGAATAAGCAATAATGAAGAAAAAACAACACTTACATTCACTTTTCCAGATTTCTGCCTTGGAGTTTTCTTGCTCAAATTTTCTATTTGTTTATAGTATAAGTATACACACACACACTTCTATTGGGCATGTGAGTAAGAAATGTTAAGCACCTACATGAGGCAAGTAAAGAGTCACAGTACTTAAAAAGAAGCCTCTTACAGAGAGTGGAGAAACAAATTTACCGATTTCATAGCCCTAAAGCATTCTTTAATGTTTGAATGTCTTTTTTATGAGGCTGTTCAAGATGTATAAATTTCAAATTCAAGTTAAACATGGAAACAAATTTCCTTCTACTTAGCAGCTTTCCCTGAAAGGAAAACCTCACACATACATGCAAAATGGTCTTCAAAAATTTAGCAAAGTGTAAGTCACTGTTGAACACTTAACCATGTGTGTATGGATGTGTAATGTCACACGTTTTCTATATAGTTTGAAAACACAGAATATTCAGTGTTTACAGTGTGCTAATTTAAGTAAAAGTAGTAAGAGCCAGAAAGGCTGTCTTTGACCTTTTTTCCTTATTGTTTTAAATACACAAAAATTATAAATGACATACTTCAGAACAAGTCACCAGGAAAACATTTTCTCCAGGAGGATAACATCATTCTAATGTTAAAAAAAAAAAAAAGTCAATGAACATACAGAGCTTCTGAAATAAATACACTGTACACAAAACTAAGCACATTGCAGAGCATCAGCTGTCAACAGAATCTGACGTAGCTTAGGGAAAATAATAAAACAAAAGATAGCTTTTAATTTAAAAAACTATTTAAAAAAAAATACTTTACATTCAAGTATAATTACAGAGGTTAAAAGTCATGGCTGAGTAACCCTTACCTAGGAAAGTCAGGGTGAGTCACACAATTTAAAATTGTGGTTACACAGTCTACACAACTCTTTACATGGATGCCATTCAAAATCCATCTGCCAAATCATTAAGTTTCACTTAGATGATACATGACAGCAGCACTTTCAGCGCTGAGCTGGCTGGCAAAGAAGGAATTTTTCCTCTCTAGTGCAGGATCAAACTAATCTTTGCTCTTTCCAAAACACACTACTGAATTAGATGAGTGGAAACATCTGAACTGGAAACTCTCCAATACAAGAGATAGCTGTCAGCATTACATTCACTCACGCTCCAATGGAATCCAGATTTTTCAAATCTCCTTCACACATTGAAAATAAGGCTGGTTTCCCAGACTTGAGGAATGCATGCCCCGAGATTTATTTTAATTATCAACATTACGTTTTATGACAAATGCTACCTCTAGGCCTCACAGGAAAACAAGCTGTCTCTTTCAATACTGCTGGACTGTTTCAGTGGATTTTACTGTTCTACAATAGCCACATAAGATTCATACATACAGGTTTCCGCACCAAAATAAAATTAAAGGAGTACCCCATTTCTCCCTCCCTTGCATCTCCCTCTGTCATCACTGCACACACATTCTGTTACTGCCTAATTGCCACTAACAGGAATCCCCACAGGAATCCCTCAATAGCCAGGCAGAGCTTTTTTTCTCTCCAGTCTCTACATAAGACTGAAAAAAGGATTCAGTGTAATGCATCTAGTGAAGTCCATTAGGCCCTATTTCTATAACAGCCAGAGCATAGGCCATCTTCTATCCCTTAAACTAAAAATACTAAATACAGTCATGTAAGCTTTACTCATGCTAATGAATCAGACAAATCAACCTAAATTATTTGTAAATTATTTACAGTTTCAACTGCTTGACTCATCAGAGACCAACAGAATGCTTTAACCAAAATGATGCATCAAATTATAAATTAATATCAAATGAGATAATCCCAATACCTCAACAAAAGCTTTTGTTTCCACAAGTTGCAGGAAAGCAAAGACATTCTTGTTAGGAAAGAAAAAAGGTACAAAAATACTAAGGGATGCAGAGATACCTGTGCCCAAATCTGTAAGTTTATTTACATGAGCAAAGTTTTTATTTTTCATAATATTTAATTTGCTAAACATAACAGTGTAAAAAGTCAGCCTGTGAGGCTTTTAGAAAGGTTATTTCTCAACATTATCAATGTTATGTATTCTGTTTTGTTTAAAACCTCTGAGTGCAGAGATCAATAAGGAGAATGTGAAGGATCTTGTTCACATCCCTTTAACTCGGTGGAAAGATTGCGAGAACTGTTGGGGCAGAAAAGGAAAAAAAAAGTGATCCGATTTTACAGTGATGGCTAGTTACCGTTTCTTCATGGATACAGCTACAGCCATCCACGGCCCGATTGCCTTTTCTGCTTTCTCTTACTGAGTTTCATGACCCATTTATAATATGAAGATTACAAAAGCAGTATATAGTATTTTTAGAAGTGATAACACAGCCTATCAAAAATTGGCATAAGCAAGAAATAGAGTTAAACAATGTTTATTACAATGAGAAAATGGCAAATTTTAAGATACCGTGTTTCACTTGTGATTTTATGCATTAGTTTGATTTGGACATATTCAGCATTCACATCTATGCCTCATTTATTCAGCTGTGGATAATATACAGATTCGGCTTGCTAATGCAGCAAAAACAGCCTTATCCACAGAGGACATCAGCATGAGAATTAACCTTGAGTGACAGCAGCTGATCTGTACTTAGTAACTACTAAATAGCTTGATTTTCTAAGGAAATGCAACTGGAATACTTATTCTTATGGAAAAAGAAAAAAAAACACAAACAGCGAAGGTCACCTGCATGGAAGGAAATGGTAGGTAGTTTGTAGCAGTGGTTTTTATTTACCATAGGATGGCAGGAACTCTATTCTCAAAGCAAATCAGAACAGGCAGAATTTGATTCAGACAACTCTACTAAACCACTCATTTTATTTTACTTGAGAGTTTACACAGGGAGTTTAAGTATTATTAGGGTATGACTTCAAAGTGAAAAATGAAGTGAAAATTCTTGTTTAGCACTCTTCCAGAATGTGGGTATTTATACACAAAAATAGTGAGGCATAACTGTTCTGTAATACCCACATAGCATCAGGCCCCACATCATTTTGTTTAACGTTGGATTATAGTACAGAATATCTAGTGACTTGCTTAGAAACAGATGAGGATATTGGGTACACAGCAATTCAGGTATAAGACTGATTATCCATGGTTCTTAGTTGAAGGACCAATCCATTAAACACCACTGTTTATCTGCTCCCAGCTCTAACAGAGCAGAGCTTGATACAAGCGTTTGCACATCATTCTACCATTCATATTTTCTCCATGAAGTAACTTCGCAGGAGTTTTCAAAGGGTGGGATATCTGTCAACGCACAGTTGGTTCATACTTCCAACAACATGTCAGTGGGAGAACTCACCTTCTGTAGTGACAATCCTGTGGTATGATGTCCATTGTTATGCCTTGACCATCAGTGGGTGAGAAACCTCTAACCCCCCCATGAGGAAACCCTAAGAATTTAAAAGTATTCTTTTTCTAGTTCTGGTTTTGTTGTAGAGAAAAGCAGCTACATATAAGACAGCTGATCATGCTCACACTGTAGTAGTGTTGCCCTAGAAGACCTCCTGCTCCTACATATCATACTGTCATACTCATGAACCACGGTTTTTCAGAAGCACTGTTCCTCAGACAGACAGCACAAGATCAAGAGCAGGTGGACTACTCAGTGAACAAGGTCTAGGTTACACTCCCTTATCATCATATCTGAATATACAGTCTGAATAGCGGAGTTTCTGTTTGTCTATTCTAAGGGATAACCAGAGTTATTATTGCATTTCTAAGTTAAAAATATTTTCTTATTATACAAATAAAGTGCAAAAAATAAAAAAAATAAATTTGTGAAACCCTCTTCACATGAGACAGAGAATGATATAGATACACTTAAATCAGAATACTTCGGGTATGTCTAGATAAGCCCTTACACATAAATTTCACAAGGGAGTCTAAGTTTATATAAAAACCTGAAGAGGTAAGAAAACAGCCTAAGAAAGCTAATCCTTTAGATACCCTGCTTCTTACAATAAGACAAAGAACAAAACAAAACAACAACATCCCACCACTTCCAGCAGGTAGCTCAAACGTAACAGTGAAATTCAGTAGAAGGTATCAGGTTGATAGCCAGAATGTACTTGCTATGTTTCAGATGCAAGAAATCCAGTGGAAACCTCTTAAAATACTTAGAAATAAATAAATACTTAAAACCAGGGAGGAATTAACCAGCACTGAGCAACCTCAGTTTCCTGGCCAAGAAGAGGAAAGTGGGGTGGGAGGGACCAAAAAAAAAAAACAAAACACCACACCACAAGCAGACAACAGCAAAATCCACAAAGTATTTTATCAAAAATAAATTGATAAATAAAAAATAAATTGGGACAAAGTATTTTATCAGCCTACACGAACTAGGACTGTGTGTGATCACCAAATTAAGAAACAAGGCTTCATTAAGAAACAAGGCTTCATTGGATTTCAAGCATGAGGCTAAGAAGGGATATTTCCCCTTTTTTTTGGCAAGAAAATAAAGAGTAATTATTAGCTAATTTTATTGAGATAACATTTTAATTGTTTTGAATATGAAAATGTCTCTATTGCATTGATCAGCTGCACAAAGGCAAGAACAATACTAGAGAACAAGGACTCCAACTCAAGTCATAAAGGCTTAAAAAACCATATTTTCTGTCTTCCTTATCTACTTTTGTTCATGAAAAACTTGCAGATGCAAAATAGGATTGCATTTAAAAAAAAATATATATATCAGTTGTAGGATATCACCGACTTCCGAAGTAGAAAGCAGTGATCTTCTGAAGAGTAAGCATTACTTCCAAATTTAGGTAGGAGAGTTTCTAAAGCTACTTTTGAAATTGTTCCAAAGACAGCAAGCTACTAACACAAACCAAGATGTCAAGAGCAGAACACACACACAAAAGAAGAAAAAAAAGTAAATATAATGCATGTTTTAAAAGAACAATACAAAAGCCTGAACCTTCTATTAAATAAATATGGCAAGCAGGAAGGAAAGAATAATGAAGTCCCAAAGACGTATATCTTTTTTGTGCCATGTAATCATATCTTTTTTCTTGTTTCCATGCAAATAGTGGAGATTATTCTAAACAAAAACACAGAAACATTTTCTCATCCGCTTCTAGAACATAACATACTTAAAATAAGGGAAATACATAGACCACACCATAAGAGTTCACAGCTCTACTCTTCAATTTGCAACAGATATCTCAAAAACATCTTCAGACTAGATACTCTCTAATGAAATCAATCAAGTACACAACAGTTGTACAGAAGAATCACCCTGGTTAGTTGGAGGGGCTCAAATTTAGAGAGCCTAGAAAGTTATTCAGTCCATTTCAATGTGACCTCCATGAGAAAGAGCAAGTTATTTTCATACTTCACTGCCATTCCCCTCCAATACAAATGGTAACACTGAATGCATAATATTATTTTTATGGGCAATATTTAAAAATAAAGACTACAAAATATACGATTAACAGTTGGAGGAAATGACAAAAGCTCCAAGCACACGTTCAGACAAACACACAGATATTTTGCAGATACAACCCAAAGAAACATCTATGACATCAGGAGAGCACACACTTTTAACCAAATTATTAAAAGACAGCTTTAGAACCAACCTGTATTTCTAACTTGCTTCCATACACCCTCATTTCTTTGAGTTCGTAGCAAAGGCACATCCATAGTCAGTAATGAGGGAGCTGCTCTGCCCTCAGCCCAGGGTACTTGAGCACTTGCCACTCTGGGTGAGCCCGTGCCTCCGCACCCAGCTCACCTGAAGCTCATTAACCCAATCTGGCACATACTTTGTGCCAGCAAAGAAACGTGTTGCAGCTTAATACCCCACAACAGATGGGGTGGGGGCTGCTGGGGGTGGCAACGAGACAGGCGGCAGCCCCAGCTGGCACCACAGGTGGAGGAGCCCCTCCATCTCGTTTCACCCCACTTGCTTTGCCATGTACCCGGCAAGCAGACCCCGAAGCAGGGCCCTGACAACCAGGAGCTGCTGCTCTCCTGCCCCACTGACCTTCCAACACTTAAAATTTCTGTCCCGGATCTGTGCGCTTCTGTTCTTCCTGCTGCCTTATTTGTTTCTCGGAGTCTCCAATTCTACACCTTATATCATGCAGTGGCACCTGCTAAGTGATGATACACTATGTGCTCAGCTGGGCAAAGAAAATTCTTGATATTTTCTTCTTTACCCTAATTAATTTGAATTGACACTGGGAATTTTTTTGCAGCCATACTTTTTCTAAGCTTTGGAAATACTGAAAAAAAAATAAGATCACTGATTAACTGATTTTGCATACAAATAATTTCTCTCAAAAAAATTTCTCATCAGTGAACTCTATGTCCAGAACAATGTTTTGCTTTCAGTTACTGATTGAAGGAGTATAATTGTTAAGTAAATAATACCTAATTAAAAATAATTTCTAATTCATTTTTCCTCCATCTTCTGAAATTTTATATTTTAGAGAGCTTTAGCTTTGTTCACCAATATATGTAGTAGATAAAACCTCTTGTGATAATAACTTTCTTTTTGCCCACCTCATTTCTACTTTTTGAAATGTCAAGGAGCTTGGAATACACACAGCATAGAAAACAAACTCCATTAAATATTACATCAAGTTACAGGAAAAAATCAAGTCACAGAAAATAGTTATTACTTGAAATAAATGCTACTAATGACCATTTAATTTGTCTATTTAGAAAATTAAAAAGCCTATAGACAGTAATAAACTAGTGTTATTAATACTGGTTTACAAATACTGTAATTTGGAACTCTGGAAGTTCCAAATTCCTGAGAGTTTTGAGCCACACAAATGCTAATTTCTTCTCTCATGTTTTTAAAGCTTTTATTTGGCACAACGGCAAAGTACAAACTACAAAAGGCATTACTAGTATTTGTGAGATTTTTTTTCTTTCTTGTTATTGAAGATGACAAGATTTATTTTCCTGTCTGAAGATCAAAAAATGAGAAGAAAAACATTTTTGATAACTGAGGAAAACAACTTTTGATACTGTGTAGCCAGCATAGAATTCACACTATAAATTGACAGAATCTCCTTTGCACTTAGAGATTTCATCACATTAGGAAAAAGAACTTCTCAGCAGCTTCAGATCAAGATTTTGATCCCACTTGCATTAGTGGAAACTCATAGCAATTCCACTGGAGCCTTTAATTCTGCCAGAATATAGTAATGTTGCAATCTGTATTTGTTTTGGCCCAACATATTCCATCCACTTGTATGGCTCCCTACCAAATGATTGCCAGTAGCAAACCCCTGTCTGTGGCTAGGGAAGAATAAAAAATTTGGAGACTTTTTTTTTTTAAGAGAGAGAGAAAGAAAAAGGCAACTAAAACCAAACCTCAAACAACAGCAACAAAAGCCAGGAGAAAAAAAAAAAGGCAAAAAAAAACCAGCCCAGAAACAGCAACAAAAACCACACCCAAATTTATAAAAAGCTTTGCCATCTGGCAAACTACCACAGCCCCCCTCCAAATATGACACAATCTGGATTCAGCTGCCTTCCTTTCAAACTCAGGCACTGATAAAGATTTATTTAAAAATCACCTCTCACAAATTAACAAGGAGGAATGCTTCTTAAAATACATATCCTCAAGGATCAGTCTGAAATATGAAAGGAAAGCTTATATAATGCTACATATTCTGACATCTGCTATGGTACTTGAAGAAAGATAACAGAGGGAGGGAAAGAAACAGCAGTTTTAATCCAGCATTTTTCCCATTTAGAGGGAGAAATCAGTATTACTTACATCCTAATTTTATTAATCTGTCTTTGTAGTAATGAATTTTACAGGAAAAGGAGCAATCTTACTTCCACTTAAACTGTGACCGATATTAGTTGTACATGCACATTAAAAAATAATAATAATAATAAAAAATAATAAAAAAAAAAACAGAAAGCCATAGTAACAGGAAACATATTAAACACATCATTTCATCGGTGTTGATGGCAAGCAGACTTTCCCATATTGGAAGCATGGAGTTTAGGAGAGTAATTAACATGAAGTATTAATAGCTCATTAGAGCTTAGTTCTGCATTTAGGGCTATCTCCTGGAGCTTGTGTCATGTACTTTCACTTTACATGTTCCTGGTGTTCAATTTTCCATACAAAAGCCACTGGCACCAACAGCTCTTTTTCAGATCTATTCACCCATTAATTTTTCCTACCCTGAATATACAAAGGAAGGTGTGGTTACTCAATAGTGCTACCCACCAATTCCACCCTCTTCTGTCCTCACTCCCAACAGCAGCAGCAACTTGGGAATGGTTACTCCCTGTAATGGCTAGTTAGGGTAACAGCAGGCTTTTGAAGTACTGCCCCAAATCAATTTCCTGATCAGCAGCACTCTGGGAAGGGCAGGCTCCTACAGAAGCAAAAGCAGAAAAGAAGTTTCTGGCAGAAACACCAGGCACTAGGGAGGTGCAGAGAGGCAAAAACACTTTTCTCATGTGTCGGAGCCCTAAGTCTTTCTTGGCATGTTATCGGTTAGCTGTGGGATGATATAAAGAACATGGGTTTTGTCAATCAGCTTTTATTTCTTCATGCATGATTACTGAAGTAAAACAACAGCAAAAAAAAAAAAAAAGTTTCTGATCAAAGTTCCTTCTCATGGAAGGCAAGTACCTAAATCAGAGAAGTGCAACAGAAATTGATAGTCATCAGACCTTTCCAAGGTGGAGTTCTCCGTGATTTTACAGGGATCGATAGGAAGAGGAAGAAATAGAAATACATTGGTACAGACCGATACCAGGATACTAAAGGGAACTACTGCATTTCCAAAGGAATTTCCCTCTCCTCTCTCTTCATCTTTCCTTATCTTCAAGACCTGGTTTCTCTGTTGATTCAGAGTTTTGAGATTCTGCTCCTGGGAACTTTATCAAACTATGTATTTAATTGATTTTTACCTTCAGTATCACGTAGCATAATCTCCACGAGGGGAATTAACAACTGAAAATTCCATTTGCTGTTCTAGTTACCTATTATATTCTTTGCTCTTCTGCTTCATTCTTTTCACAGACTGTTTATTACTCTGCTCAGCACACAAAGCCCTTTCCCAGCTACTTCAGAGAAAGCTAACTGAACAAATACTGTTTAAGCCCCCAAAAGTGTGGTAGGAGTAATGCTGGGTCTCATTACATGAAGATGAAAGAAGGAAGAACTCAGGGTTCAAATAATTAGTACCTTGAGCCCAGCTCTTCCATTAAGACCTTGCAACAGCCACAGCTCCTTAATGGAAACTGTTATTTGAGGAAAAAAAAATCATTTTGATATTAACACTCACAATTCTGTGTGAGAATTGCAGCCACTTTAGAATACAAGCGTGATCTTTGATACATGGCAGGATCATGACAGGCTTCTGGCCTCTCTTATGGGCCAGACTGTCGCTGTCAGTTGCTACTCATGAAAGGTGTACAATCTTAATGCTTTCATCAAAAAGCAGGTCTTGGAAATTAAGATTCAAGATATTATTAAAATATAAAATTATTACATATATAATATTAAATTAATTTTATAATTATATATATACAATTTTATATATACCAAAGATGTCTGTCTTTGCAGAATGCCTTAACAAAAATCCAGTGTATGCACAGGCTTATTGTACAGTTCATAAAAAAGTGGTAAGACATGCCTGATTCTCTAACAAATCATTACATCTCGTTTCCATTAATGTGTTGCTATCAGATTAAAACCCGTGAACTACAAAGTAAAAAAATATTAATATGAAAGCTTCCTCAGTAATCAGGAATATTTCATATAAGAAAGTAACCATACTAATTACAAATGCTTTTCGTTTGAATTGAGTGCATTGCAGCATCCTATCAGGCAAAGAGCTTCAAGATATCTGAAGTACTGTCTAGGAAAAATGACAACTGTAGTTAGTCAAATATACTTTAATTGTAATCTAAATTTTCCTCTCAGTGAAGAACATTGAAATAGCTCCATTTAATTTATACTCATTTGACAGCCTGAACTGTGTGTTGATTCATTCCCAAACCATAGAAAGCAGGGCAGAACTTACGGAACAATGGACGTGTACATTCTCCAGAAAGACAATTTGAAAACATGATCAAACTGTACGTTCAGACTGAGCTTTCTCCACAGGAATTCTGTGCTATTTTTGAGATCTTTGGAGCTTTAAGGAGTTTATATTTAAGGTAGAGCTGCAGCAAATAAGTGCATTGCTGATTTAGTGAATCCAAGAAACAGTCTTTTCAAAGCTGAACACTGAGGGGAAAAAGAAGTGGCATTAACCACTTGTCTTTGCTTCAGTAACTCCTAATTTGTTGAGCCAGATTTCTTTGTTTCAGACTTAATATGTAACTGATCCTAACAAGAATTTCTAGTTATACATGTTAATAAAACTATTATCTATATTGACTTGAAGAACACACAGAGAACAGAGGCTTAACACAGTTCAATCGAATGTATTAAAATGTGAAATTCAGAATGAAAAAAATAGAATAGTCTCTTATTTTTAGTGTGTATAGCTATGCCACAATGTTACTTAAATATTACAAGAAAAGAAGGAAAAATGCATTCAAATAAGTATCAAATATCAAATTAATAGCAATAATATTCTTAAAACTAATATTCTTAAATATTTAACAGAAAAATATTTAAATGTTTTTACCACAATTGAGAAATAAGTGTACAGGGACTGAGTAACATTACTTTCAGAGACAGTTCAAGGGTTCTCAATAATGTAAGCAAAACTGAATTATGCTAGCTCAAAAATAAGAACCAGTGAGAAAACAGGACATAAGTCTCACTGTGCCTATCCCAGGAAGGACAAAAAGCAGAGCTGGAAGGAGTGCCCTGGACAACGAGAGGAAAGAGAGGAGATAAAGTGGTAATTTTTGATTATGAGAGAAATCCCCCATCTTTTTCTTATGTAGACAAATAGATATACACACAAAAACAGAGAATAAATTAACAGGCCCAATGTGACTGTTCTTTATTATACATTTCTTTATTATACATAATGTATAATAAATATTTTTATTATACATATAAAGCAAAAGAAAAGGAATTATTTCATTTCACATCTTAATGTACAGTACTTATGTTTTTAAATCACCCCCTAATTTTTCTTTTGCACACACAGTACTTCTACTTTTTAAGATTGCTTATGAATGTTGAGCTCTTGGTAATGAATCTAGATAAAATTTGCCTGGTTTGGCAGAATATAAAAATATAGTGGGAGAGGAAAAAAAGTCACTTAGTCTGAGGTCTACCAAACTTGGCAGACCTTTTCTTTGCAAGAATACAGCATGGGCATTTCATCATTTCAGGAAGTAGGTAAGTAGATAAATGTTTACTTCAGCATGTATCCCCCTTAAGAGGTCAGTGTTGGCATAAACCCATACAGTATGCATCATGAAAACTGATGGGCTTGCTGCAGATGTGGTTAAATTCAGGAAAAATGTAACCACCTTTAAGCATACTATATGACTCAGTAGTTTTAAACAGTTCCACTGGCCAAGTCTTGAAGAGCTCTGGTTCCTCACCTGTAGGTGATTTATTTTATTCACAGGCCTTTCTAAGATTCTGTAGCAGACACCTTTCAAATGTTGATATTTAACACAGTAAATAATTAGATTTATTGATTATTTAAAAAAAAAAAACAGCTAAAAAATATAGGAAACCTATTTTAAAATAGCAGGCATTTATTTTGTAGATATCACCACTGCATATATCCTATCTGATAGCAAACAGAAGGACCAAATCCTAATTGTAATTACTTAAGAATGAGATGAACAAGAACTTGCTCCAGTGAAATGAAGCTGAATTACGACAGGTTTCTAAAGGTTATGCAACAGTAATTCTAGTTATCTAGGTGTAGTTGTCCTATTAAAAGAAATAAATCTAAGAATGCATTGATGGAAAGCTGTGCTCAGTTAGTTCCAAACCTAAGCCCATGGGAGAAACATTCAAAGAAGATGAAAACAGACTTTAAAAGCAGAGTTTCTTTCTGTTCCTGAAACACATATGTTGTCTGCTTCTGGTAGCTAACACTTCAAGTAGCACTCAGCAGATTCAACTAAATTGGCTGTGAATGGGCAGAAAGATCTGTTGAACAGAAAACATTTTGCCTCACGGTTTTCTAGACTTTGAAGTAGGAACTGCTGCAGCCAGCCATTCTGAACAGGGTTCCCACACCTCACTCCCCCACTCTTCCTCTGAAACTGTGTTTCCAACAGATCAAAGAAGTCCTAGCTTAAAGAGTTAACTTGTCTACAGGTTTTAAATGCAAATAAATAAGTCCTTGGATAACTAATATACCTAAATACAGATGATTGGCTATTGCTAGACAGATACCCACACTAGAAACAACATTCCAGCATCATGCAGAATAAAAAGCCTATCGGATCAATGACGATTGTGCTCCCTTAACATTTACAAACATTACAATTAAAAAAATAAATAATAACGTACTTCAGAGTACTCTCAATACCCCTCCACACTCCTTGGTATACTTAGACACTACTTTTTGTACTAAATTTTTTTATAAGGCAAGGTAAAACTTATTATATGGGAAATAAAGTCTGGTGTTTACTCTCATATGACTATGTTCAATTAAAGAACACAGCAAAAACTGACAAAAATACCCCCAGGAAATTAGTCTAATTGGCTTATATCTGAATTATTTATGAATATTTCTAAGTCAGAATCTTTTAAATAATACTGTTACTTTATGAGTGATAAAATAATTACCCAGTATATGTATGGACCTTAAGCTTGCATATGGAGCTCAGTGCAGTATTTAAATAAAAACTTTGGCCTAATTGCTTTTAAGAAGTCATCATCAAGCAATTAACTAAATCTTACTAATATGCATCTTAAGAATTTGTCATTGTGCCCCTGCACTTTATTCCATTCAAGAGACAAAATTACACCAAACTGTGTTTTAAACAATTGCTTTAAAAGGTGTCTTATCTATCCCATGCACAGTGAGGAAAGAGACATCATTAGGTTTTTATACCCATGTGCCCAGGCAGAAAGAACTCCAACAAGTCCAAAGGAATGGAAAAAATTCACTTTGAGTTTTGTATGCAGAGACTGGTGAGCACGAAAGCTGGCAAGTCCATTTTAAACACAATGCATCTCCATAAAAGTAAAATGCTCTATGGTAACTTCACCAGGCTCAACACTTCAGATGTTCAGACTTTCCTACCTCCAGTTAACCAGGGCTGGGAGGAGCAGTTCAGAGAAAGAATATACTTTTCTTCCTCAGATTTCTCCAGAGAGGATGTGAAAGTGGTGAGATCAATTTGACTGGACAGAAGTGAGAAGGACAAGCATTTATCAATTCAGTGCAGAAAGAACAGGGAGGTTTCACTTACCGCAGGACCACAATCAGCAAGCTTTCATACTAGAATACAGATAGATTCTACAGACACTGAAACATGCTGATTATTTTTAAATCAAGATAATTCTATTTGCAATACTAATGCAGCACTGATATACAACCTTGGCTCCACTAATTTCAAAGTGTTGAGATTAAGCTTCATCAAAGCTTTTACAGTATAAGAACTATAAATTATTACCAGATACACAAACTGAAGCACACCAAGGATAGGTAGGAAAATACAGAGCAGATCCCAGAAACTGTGACTGTCAGTCTTCCACGTTAAGGGAGAAAATACTACAGCATTTGGGTATAGAACATCCAACTCACAATTGTGGGTGTATAGATATATACACACACAGTTAATGTTAAACTACAGATGCTACAAATGTTTGATTGTTTCTTTTTTAATCCAAAATCTTAATAACCCCCCAAATTTTCCCAATTAATATTTTTTGCTACTAAAAAAATTCAGTTTTTTTTTAATTCCTAACCCTCTTGCCTCTCTTTTTCTATTGTTACACTGAACAGCATCAAAAAGCAACAGACAATACGTCCATAGATATGGAAAAAAAAGTTACTGAAAAAAAACTAAAAGTTTTATTCTATGTTTTTGTGATTACACTTGCAAGTTTCAACAGTATTTTCTCGTACTTAATTTCTCTTTTTAATTTCACACATGGAAGATACTATTTGGCACTTGAACAGGCCCCTGTATTTTTGTGTTCTTACACTGGAGAGATGAACGGATAAAGTCCCATCTCTCCTGCTCTTGATGCTTGGCTGGGGACAGTTTTCAGTAGCAGGTTAGAAGGCAACAGCTCATCAATCCATACTGTAAGAATTACAGTCTCAGAATGAAAAAGAAAATCTTCCTATTTTTTTTTCTCCCACAAACACTAAAATATTTTCAGGTTTTCAATAAATCAGTAAATATTTCATTTTGCCATTTTTGGAAAAAGAAAAAAAAAAGTAATCGGAAGGGAATTTTGGCAAAAAAAAAATAAACAGTAAAGAGCAGCATGGAACCAATGGTCTCTTACCCTACACCTGAATTTACTGTGGTTTTGACTTTCATATGGGGTGAAATGACTGTTGCTCAAATACACCCTGTATCTAATGTCTCCATGTTGAACTATGTTCTGTTTCTCTTACATGACAGGAAAGATGTTTTTACCATGCTGCAACAGATCTCTCAAAGTCAGTCCTTTTCAAGCTGTTCAATTTAACATAAAACGCTGAAATATTCATTGGAACAAACAGAGTGCATGAAAACTAATCTATAGCTTTGGGGTTAGGACACTCAGCTGGCAGGGGCAACGCCTGAATGCCAATACCTTTTCAAATGAGTATTTAATTATTTACACAAAATTGAACAGCTGCAATGAGAGAGGGAGAGAACTCCTGCCAAATGGGTTAGAGCACTTTCCAGAGATGATTTGAGGTAAATGATTCTAGAAAAAGCACCAGACCAATTCAGCCAAATCCAGCAGCTGAAGGTATTTTCTTCAGTGAGGAAGTATGGTAAACCTCACCCTGAAAAGAGGATTAATAAAATGGTGGATAATAATTACAATGCTGATTAAAGACTTGGGTTTAAATGTCTATTATATTCTGCTATTTCTCTCTTATTCAAACTGTGACTAAGCCTTTTTTTTTTTAACAATAAATCTGAATTTCTATATGTAGGCTTTTTAAAGTTATGAAAAACCTAAAATAAGAGCAATTCAAGTTTTCATTTTACTTATTTATCTACTCTTTCCTTTTACTAACACACTAATCCATAATACTTTAAAATAGGTGGCTTAGGTCTTCCTCATTTCAATTATTGGTTATTTAATTATCTTTCCAATTAAAACCGTAAGTCTTTTTTTTTTTTTTTTCTAAAATAATTTCTTTTTTACTTCATAACCCATGATGGTGTAAGTTAGGCTAGATAAGGTACTATGTTTTCCTCAAATCAAAATCAAATCAAATCATGTTGAGCTTTTGACCATAGCTTAAAAAATATTTGTGCCCAAGTAAATATTTTGACAAATAAAGGTCAGGTATGTCAGATGCTGCATTTTTAGTAGAACAACGTCCAAGAGATGGTGTGTAGTTTCTCTAACTGCAAAACCATTCACAGACAGAAACAGAAACAAAACCCATCTCCCAGAGCTCAGGATACAATTTAGGAATCACATCCTTAATTAATTTGCTTAATCCCTCATTGAACCCATTGATTCTTTTGGTCTCTACAGTGTCATGTTGCAAAGACTTACAATGCAATTGAACTCATTGCCTGGGATTTTGCTGGTGTCTTTTGTTCCATTGACCATGCTCTCTCAACACAAACTATGCATATATGACAAATTGTTTTGAAAGACTATATAATATTCCCTCAGCAATTTTGGTTCTGATTTTTAATACAAAAATCAATATTTAACCTAGTAACAAAAAAATGAAAATAATGAGTCATTTTAAAATTCTCTCAACTGCCACAAACATCTAAGGGAAATAATTGAAAAGCTAAAGTTATTTCAAACACACTTGAGAAAATGAAATACCAGCAAGTGTACCACGACTTTCAACTAATTAAGGCAACACATGAATTTATAACATATATAATGGATGGCAGCATATACTTTAGAGTTTACTGAGCCCTATCGATAAAACCATCAACATTTTTCACTCAGACAAGGTTTCATGTTCTTGCTAAACAGTGAGCTAAACACACTAAATCTTCCTCTCTAGGATGTAATCATAGCCATCAGTACAATTCTAAAGCTACATCCTTCCCTAACTGCCAACCATCCACAATAGAGAACCTGTCACCTTGTTTGTTTTTCCATTTAAAGCAAGAAGCAAAAGGCTTGTGTCCTAGCAGCAAACACTAGAAACAATTTGTTAGGTTTTACAGTTTAACACTCACTATAGACCCTTTACTCTGCACTTCATGAAACAGGACGTTCTGATCAATCCATCACGTCTGAGCATTACAAAAAGCTATTCAGGAAAGCTAGATCACACGAGGATTTTTTTTTCCCTGTTATCCAAAATGAACACAGAAATTAGAAACATCTTTTTCATTTATAGCTCCTTCTCCTCCCCACTCTCCACCACAAACTTACACACACACATGCATGCGCACACACCCTACACCTTTTTACCCCTTTCTATAACACCAAGGAGTGGGCTTTTCACTCATTTTCACACAGATTGAGTAAAGCTATCAAACTTTCTGTAGTGAACAGCCTGATGGAACCGGAGACAGAACAAAGCCAAATTTGTGTAACCACTTAAAATAGATCTCTCTCCATCACGCCAGTAGATTAAAAAATAATAATACTTAGAAAACTCTGAAGGGAAGAAAGGACAAGTCAAAGGTGTCAGTGGAGAGAAAACTTTGCACATTTGTGGAAAACAGCTGCAGGAAATTGCAAGAGGGCTTCTCTTTACAGCTGCAAACAGAGGTTACCTTTTTGCTGGTACCCAGTTTCTGACAACAGCTGATTCAGAGCAGTTCCTTAGCTATTTTCCACTGCATGAATTAACTGAGACTGCACTGAAGAGATCTAATGACTACTAGCCCCTGTAACAACATGAGTTGTTGAATAACATGGTTTCCAATAATTCAAGAGAATTTTGTGATCTGACTAATCTCAGATTAAACAGTCAGTCAGTCTTACAGTCTTAGAGCAAATGAGCCCTCTGTTGAAGAGACAAAGAAAAGATGTTTTAGGTTGGCTTTTTGGGGGCTATGGTGTGGTGGAGGGGTAAGTAAAAGTAATGGTACTGTATGTCTTATGATGGATCCTCAGAAGATCTAAAATACCTTAAACAGGAAAAAAAAAAAAAGACATCTGAGATGGAAAACCCTACATATTTCCAAGGCAGTCTAACAAAAGGAGCACATGGAGCAACCATTACAGATAAGACACCCCGTGTTACCCACCATAAGGTTCAAGAAATGCAATTGACTTCCGAGTGTTCGCAAGTACAAACGAAAGAGAAACTGGCACCACCCGCTCAGATAAATCACTCACTGGAGCAACTGAATGTTATTGCAGCAAAAAAATAAAATAAAATAACGGCTGACCACTTATTTACGTTCAACAGCCATATAAAAGCCTAGACGTTAAGAAAACCCGTGTTAACTCTGATTAGTGATTAGAAAAGTCACAGACTGCAGATAATAAATAAGAAAGAGAAAAGACATGCAGAGGTAAATTATCCTTACTAGAGAATATGCCAATACTATAAAGAGGCAAACTCACTGGAGCCAGTACAATTTAACAGTACCAGCAAAAAGGCCACTTGTTATTGGGTTAAAAAACATAATAAACACTTGGGTTCATCAAGAAGTTTCATTAAGGGCAGAGAACTCAAAAAATTAAGGGAAAGTTTGAGAGCATATTCCAAAGAACAGACAAGTACAAAAAAAATGAAGTTAAAACAAAATGTGTGACTACCTATAAAGTTTTTATTTGCCCTGTAGCAAAGACTGAAAGTTTTTTGAGCAAAAGTTCCTAAAAGTTGGGAGTTTTGATCTGGAAATCACAAAACAAGGAGAAAAGCCAGAATAACAACTAGCATTAGCCATTAGAAAAAACAAAGCTTTACTTATGCTTGAACTCTCCCAAAAATAAAATGGTTAAGAGAAACAGTGCAGTCACTTTTTCTGGAAAAGAGTTTATTATACAAAAGTGTTTTAAGTCACTGAGAATACTTCCATGCAAATATAAGCAGCTAATGTAAGAAAGCACAAACCTCAGATAATCCTCAAAAAAAGGACTAGCGCACTTTTATTTTTAAATAAAATTACCAATACATTTGTATCAAGGGTTGATGTACCACTATTTCCTTAGATACAAAGTTGAATAACTTTGGCTTTAGTGTGTGGTTTTAGACTTTCGTTCTTTAATATTCATCAATAATTCATTCTTTAATTACATGGAGGACAGCTTGGCTATTGGAAGGGATTTGTCCTTTAAGTACATGAAATATGATAAACTGAAACGTATAGGTCATAAGTCCTCAGTCTAGAGATCCTGTGAACACATAGCAATCAGTTTTAAAGCTCATTATGTGCCTCCAATGTGTTCTTTGAAGGAAAAATACCTCACAATGAAGTCTTTTCTAAAACTGAACTTTTATATATCTGATGGCTGATAATGAGCCATAGTAGTTCACAAAATTCAAGTTTCAGAAAGAAATGCCAAGACCATTTAGCCATCTTTCACAGAACTCACACAATGAAAGAGACAAAGGCATACAATGAAATGCATACAATTTTTCTTTTTTTTTCTCTTTCTTAATTATTATGTTTAGGAAATAATTAGGAAATAATTAAATAATTAATAAGATCCGGGAAGAAAATCTATAAAATACTTGAGCTTTGGATGGTTTTTTTTTTTTTTGATGGAAATACAGAGAGAGAGCACTATTGTTTAGTGTTATTAGCTCTACTAACGCTTTCATTATAATTGTAAAAAGTCAAACAATGTAATTTGTCAAATATTGAGAGAACTGTCATTATGCTGATGATCTTCATTTGCATTGTTAAAAAGCAATTGTTATGTTGTTTCCTTAGTAAAAACTAGGCAAATTGTATCTGGCAAAACATCTCCACCCCTGCAACAAAGGAACAGATCATTTCCAGCAAGGTAAAGCAAAGTTAGATATTCTATTAACACAGGCAAAGCAGCTATGCATCACTTTGAGTTTGTGGCCAAAAGGAAACCTCTACTGTGTGCAACTTAGTGAGTAACAATCAAATGTGTGACTTTATCAATTGCCTAATTTAGTTTCGTGAAGCACTTCCTGGTAGCTTGAACAAGGACAGAAAAGGGAAGTTATTCAAAGGCTGAATTACAAAGCAATAATAAGAAGGAAACTGTAGTAATTTAATGGAAAACAGATATTATGACCACAAAATTAGTAATATTGAGACACAGCACCACCAAACTACACCAGGTTAAACCAATATTGTGAAAGCTGGAAATTGTATTTAATGGAATACTGATGACATTTCTTAAGCTATCTTCATGTATTCATTTTCCCCAGTAGCTGACTCATTTGCATGGTGTGAAAATTTCTTAGTGGGCAAGATTTTTACAAATTTCAGTTTGAAAGCAAAATCTATAATTACTATAGAGAGATTCAAAAACAATTAATAGAGAGACTTCATATTTTGCACCTATTCTGAGTGATTCCCCTCATTGTCAGGTGTAATATTTTATCTGGGGAAAAAAAAAAAAAAAACAACCCCAAGCAACATTTTTTCCTCAATAAGCAGTTTTCAACCTTAATTAGAAGCAGTGTTCACCTGCCCCAGGGACAAGTTTCTGGCAACATTAGCCATCACATGCATAGTTCCACTGAAACCAAGAATGCTATGTTAGATGAGAAATGTTTGCAGAACTGGGCCCCAAGCAATATCAGCTTGAATATAAGATGAATGAACGACATAGCATGGAAGAATAGGTCAGTCCCATGACATGGACACATCTCTGAAAATAAGTGCAACTCCAGGAGATATTCTCAAGTACCTTTTGGAATAGGATCTCTTGTTACACTATGTATGACCAAATGCCTAACACTGTGTATCAGGCGAACCAGCATGTCTCCCGTTCCCTTCTTCAAAGTGAAACCTTGAGGAGGTTATTCTTACAAACTGTTGATGGATTAAAAAACATGTTGTTTTATTCTTGGCTCACCTAGCATTTTAGTAAACCAGATTCTACTCAGGCTTACAATCAGAGGCAATTCTAATGGGTATACAGGCTCTTGTTTTCCTAATGAACTCAAAGCAACCTCACTCCCTTGCTTATTGCCCCTCTCCTCCTTCCAGTCCTACAAAAACCTCAGCTTATTTATCGTAACATTTAAGTACAAGAAAATCTATCCTGACTGTAAATTCAAACTGAAGTTGCTGTGCTGCTTATTAAGGAATATAATAGTATTTTTTAAGTTCAATTTTCAGTATCAGTTCTCAGTCACCCAGTGAGGGTATGAATGCATGGTGCCATTTAACAAAATCCGTTTCCAAAGTAGAATCATTTCTAAAAATATTCACTGCTTATGGTGGCACCTCCAGTTTAACTATCACAGACCAGAAAAGTAACATTAGTGTTCAATATTAATCAACATTTTGTTTGCAGTTTCCTTTTTCCCCCTAATTCCAACAGTGTGAAAAGAGCAGTACTGTGCATTACCCACAGTGTCTGAAAAACATAGTTTATGATGCCCAAGTAGCAAATATTACATTTTCCTTCTAAACAAAAGCCAGTAACACAAAACTAGCAATAACGTAATTCAGATACCATAAAACTAACAATGAAATTTTATAACAACGTTAAATTGTTTTGCTGTTAGAAAGATACAGAACATTGTTGGTTTGTTGTTGTTGTTGTTGTTTTTTCCTTAATCCTAAATAAATGAGGATTATAACTTCATGCTGTTTATCTCCTCCAATAGCTTTGGAACACATTACTCAGTTTTAACAAAATTTGACAGAGGGATATGGCCTCAAAGACATTATGTTCCCACAAGTTTTGTGACACTAAACAGATGGGAAGAGGAGAAAGATCTTTATGTAACCACATTACATATCCCACAGAGAGAAAGGCTTCAGAGTATACATATGCTTTCTTAAACTGCAGAGTATTTCCAAGAAATACAATTTATGCCACAACCAGAGAAAAAACTTCAGGTAAAGCACATAAACAGACGGAAAACATACATAGAAAGCAAAACAGCTTCCTAGTTCTGACACTTACGAAGTTACTTGTTATGAAGGAGAGGCAGCAGTGGAAACATGACGTTTATTTGTTATGTCCTACCTGACTTTGGAGATTTCTAGTCCATAGGAAGCCTGACGACTTCAGTGGCAGAGATAACACTGGCAGGTTACACTTCATGGTCCATTGGTGCTGTTCTTAAACGTCACTGTGGTAAACAGAGATCAGAACATGACTCTCACTCATTTCAGATTCATATAAAATCTCTGAACATGTGAATAGTTGGGTTGGTTTGGGTTTTTTGTTTTTTACAACTCATAACTGTATTCTGATATCTTTCTTATTGTTTTTCTCTAACACTTTAGGACTTCAGCAGCTTACAACTATTTCCAGGGTTTACAGTATACTGTAAGAAAGTGTCAGCTTTGTATACTTTTATCCTTCTTTTTCTGAGGTTACTGACTAATAGTGCTAGTCACTATTTCTGTGAAGCTATTCTAATATATGCTATTTTTAAACAAACACGTAGGAGTCAATATGCCAGTGGAAAGCACGGGGAGCAATGCATTTCAGACATACCCTGTTCCACTGCAGAGAACTATCTCATGACTGTGGGGGGCTCATTGCTGCCATTACTTGCCTACTGCAATTTATTTGAAAAAAAGTCAACCTGAAACACTTCATTTCAACATTAGTGTATGGAAGGTTGGATGATGTGTATGCCAAGGCCAGCATACAGCTGAATCTCCGCAGGGTTACACAATCAGATTTGGAGGGAACAAAATTTCCTAACATTTTATTATTTTTGCTTCAAAGTAAGCTGCATCTGTTCCACTTTCTTTGGCTTGCCCCGAATGTACAAAGATACAAAATCACCTTCTGCTTATTTGAGCTTTGCTGCATCTTTCTTGTCAACTGTAATTTCAAAGCAAACTAACTGAAAATAACCAAAAACGTTAAAAAGGTAAAAAAAAAAAAAAAAAAAGGCAGAACTTAAAACTGCATTTAAAATAAGTACTGATATTCTCAAATTCAAACATGTTTATATTATATGAGTTTTCATGCATAGCCAGACAGTATTAAGATGAGTTACTATCTGGATTTTTCCTGTAACTACACCAGTGAAACAGGAAGCTGCCACAACAGTGCTAAAGGAAATGTCTCTCACTTTGCACATAAAGGGGAGAATGTTGTTAATTATTTGTTGATTATTAGTAGTTTATATACTTTGCAAATTTCATCAAAGCTTTTTCTATACAAGCTAGCTTCTATATGGGAAGCTCTGTCATTTGCACTGCTGTAAATCCCTGCGAGACGAGTAGTTTTCTGCAGTTTAGCTGAGACTTTTCATGTGCTAGATAACCAAAGCTAAACCACAAATAGCATTCTTAATAGTGTCTGCATAAGGAATAACAGTAAACAGTTACAAGACTCCAAATTCATACCCTAGGTCATAGCTTTGTAGGCAAGATTAGAAGGAGTATCACCTAGGAAACAGACAAATAATATAAAATGTTTTGGGGACAACCAGGCAAAGAAGACTGTTTAATATTTGATTCTATTGAGTTAGACTAAGAAATGTCAATATTACTAATGACTTTCATATTGTATACAGGGAGATTATTCTCATAACCTTCTGAGCATCTCCCTGTCTCTTAATATTAGGCCTCTCAAAATTCAAAAGTGTCCTGTGCCCCAAAAACTTTTGGAAAAAAATGCCAACGTTCCTGAAATCCAATTTCATTCCAGTGTGTTGGAGTCTGTTTCATTCTTGAATAATCTGTTAAGGAGTTTAAACTGTGTTTTCATTCTTTTCTTTCCAGTCAATGATAATTTAAAATGACTGATTCTAGAATCAAGATGGCAAAAAAACATCTTACGGCCTAGAGGTAAAAAGCTAACTTTGGGAGCTGGAAGTACAGGAGCTGAAAAAAAAAAAAAAAAACATAAACAAAAAGAGTATTTTGAATACTTAATAAAATCTGCATTTCTTAATGAATGCCCTCAGACAGCTACTACAAATATTTCTACACTACATACAGGAGGAGTTACATAAGTATAATGAGATGTGCAAGCTAATTTTAAACTGTTTAATCTAGATACCATTTACAGACTCTTTATACAGCTCAGAGCTCAAAGTTAGTTAAGTTTTCCTGCTCCAAAACACCTCATTTGGTGAGGATTCCACTTGCCATACGAGTATGAGGTTTGTCTTACACCGTTTTGGACTGAGCACCTCCTCTCCCTTCCACTCTTTGTGTGTAACATCTACGGCGTTTAGAAAAGCAGTAGGACAGTACTTCAGCATGATTCATATTCTGACTTTGAAATGCAGAATTCTGAGCATTTAATATGTGGAAAGCATATATAGTGAATGAACAACTAGACTTAATTCATTTTCAGTTTGACAGCTACTCTTCTCTCCGTTCTGTCTAGAAACCTTAACTCTTATCAGGGGATAGGTCTTTCTCTTTTAACATTCAAACTCCCTTGCATATCATCCCACCTGCTCTTGTCCCAAGGTTTTGCATACCAAAGATTCAGCAGGTCTCAGTCTTCAACCTCTCTCATAACTAAAGGCATATCTTTGAAAGATCGTTTCATAAATGCTCTCAGTTGGGTAGTCTCTGCTCAAGATAAATGTTGTTTCAAAAGCAAAAGCAGCACTTCTGCCAGCAGAAGACAAATTTGCTCTCTATTTTGAGCTTCAGATAAATCTTAAACACAGCTGAAGGCATTCAAGTCAGCAAATGAGAGCACATACAGCACTTGCATAATATCTATCAGCATATGGCTAGCAGAGCCTGCTTAGGTCATAAGGGTGGATCTTCACAAAGTGAATGAGCACAGTTTGTTCAGAATTTTAGGCTTGTTTAAAAAAAGATCTGTTTCAATTCCGGGACTAGTTATTTTCCTGTGTGAAGTCCTGGCAGCACACCATTTTCTTAGAAGCTCTAATTTGGAACAGTGTTTTTTTCCAGTGATGGTAAAATCTCAAAGGCTTTGGGAATTTATTGAAGATTATATATGCACTTAAAAATTCAGGGGATTATTCCAACTGCCTGAGCTACCTGAGATTGAACCATTTGTTCTTAGTTTTCACAAAAACAACTGGTAGGTATGTTTGTAGATTGTTTGTGAAAACAGGTATCTTTTACTTCTTGCTACTTTCTTTACGAGCTTTCTTTACGCTCATGTTCTGCTCAGGAAATAAATTTGTAATTTATTCCTCCACAACTGTATCCTTTCCTGAAATTGTAAGTGTGAACATGCCTATTTGATAGGCAAGATGTTTATTCCTAGGTATTTCTAAAACATACACTTGCACACTTTTGTGTCCTCCCTTATAATCTGAATTCAGCCTACAGCTGTCTAAGGAAAATAATCTATAAAAGAAACACTGGATCAGAGATCTTACTGTGTTCAGAGTAAGTGGTAGTACTTTACAGTTTGAAGAGGAAAGAAGACACGGTTTGATTTCTACTGTAAAACAATAATTACTGGCAAAAACTCTGCTTGGCGGCAGGAAAGGGAAACACACCTGTAAGCATTACTTAAAAAAATCATGTGGTTTTGGATGCTACTTAGTTGATTGCTTTGAATTCCACTGCCTCTTCTCAGTGACAAGCTGCATTCAGGATCTCGACAAGCTTGAGAGGTTTATGGTAGATGTGACTGGCTGGGAAGGACAGACGGGCGGAGGGGAGGGACTGAGCTCTGTCCAAATGCACTACTGAACTTAATGCCCCTGGCCTTGCATTGTAGCAGGAGCCTGACTTGGGACAGGTAGAAATTATTAGTAGCAGTTTATTTTATTTTAGCAGAAGGCAGCAGGGAACATAAGTGGATGTAATTAGTTCAGAGAATGCTGTGAGAGTCTTGGATCTTTCTCCGGTATTTCAAAAGCCCAGTGCTTTCCAGAATCCAAGCCTGTACAGAAACACATTAAGAAACAGGCCACAGTATGGATAATTTATGTGTACGCAAGCCAGACAAATGATTATGGCAAATCTAGCCTTTGAAAGTATGCCAACCATCCAATTCTAAAATTGAGAAAACTATTTTAATGTTTAGCATGTTATTTTGCTCATCTCTGAGGAAAAAAAAAAAAAGTAAATTCTTGCTCAGTAAACCTGTTTTTGCATGGATTCAGAATAATATACTTTTGATTTTGTCCAATTCTAACAATGGGACTGCAGGAAGATTCTATCATCAAAACTGCAATTACAAGTGCATCTTATGCAAATGAATTATGCTCCTAAATTCTTCCATCAACTTCCTAGCGCTCTCTCAAAACATTTTCCTAACCATTGATTTCCCAACCTTCCTTGCTGCCTCAGGAACAGCATAGTCTTTTGATGCAGGACACAGTCTATCCAGCTGTAATTAAAAGAGACAAGCACTTGAGGAAACAGAGAAAGGCAAGACGACAGGCAACTCCATGGTTTTGCTTCTTGGAAAAGAAACATTTCTTAGAGGAGTGAAGATGCAAAAAATTCTGTGTGCCTCTTATTTAAATCACACATCACACCATATGTATTTCAAATAGTTCCAGCCTACTGCAGAAACTTCCCTTCTTGTGGGTATGGGTACTCCTCCCCCCCCC